>CM062810.1:768023837-768431635 GCA_031772625.1 Pinus tabuliformis
CCAAATTGATACCTTAAAAGCCAAAAAGAAACAGGAGGAAGAAGACAATATCATGGCTATTTTCTGCCCCAAGTGTCGCAAGAAACATGCATTAAAAGACTGCCCTCTAGAGAATATCCAAGTATGTGCTTTCTGTACTGAGCATCATGACATGTTTAACTGTCCTAAAGTTAAAATTTTGCAGAACTGTAACATGGCAGCCAGCACAGAGATGGAGAACGTGTACTACATGGGTGCAAAGCGACCATGGCAGCCAAGGCAAGCACCCCAAGGTATGTTTCCTAATCAAAATATGCAATTTCCTATGAATGATCAGATGTATGCACAAAACTCATGGAATATACCTATGCCATGGCAGCATGGAAACCAACAACAAAATCAATGGAGACCGTCTCAACAGTATTCCCAATCCTACCATCCATATCCGCAATCATACCCACCTTATTCACAGCCTTATCAGCAGTACCAACAGCCATATCCATCACACTCACAGCCATATCAGCAGCACCCTCAGCAAGTTGTTTATCAGCCCCAACCCTCTCAACAGACCTTACCTGCTCCTCCACAAATAAATGTACCACAACTTCATTTCCAACTAACCCACAACCTCCCAAACCCACACAAATACCTGCTCAAACTATCCCAAATCCGAACAATAGAGCAGAGAGGCCAGCTTATAACGTAGAGGAAGGAACCTCCTACTCCACACTGCCTTTGCAAAACATTAATCTGAGGTCTGGTAGGGTGCTTCAGAAGGATTCCCCAATAACAGATCAGCAAGAAGAAAACTTAGAAAAAGAAAATGAAATGACAACTCAAACAAAATCAAGCAGTGAAAACAAGGACAAACAGATGCAATCACTGCAACCACCTTTTCCGGACCGTTTGGTTCAAGTAAAACCACCACTGCCTCCGCCACAATTTGATGTCTTGGATGAACTTAAAAATGTCTACATAAAAATCCCTTTGCTGCAAGCTATAAAGGACATTCCTATCTACACCAAAGCCATCAAAGACATGTGTCTCAAGAAACCTGCTAGAAAGAGGATTGATCCTCAGACCATTCATGTTTTAGGCAATTTAGCAGGCCTTATGACCAATACCATCTCCATGGAGAAGTATGTTGATCCGGGCATTCCAAAAGTGACCACCATCATTAACAACATACGGATTCCAAACACTTTGATAGATCTAGGAGCCGCAATCAATGTCATGACCCTTGAAACCATGAGAACACTCCAGCTTATGAATTTGCAACATACCACGATTGTTCTTGAACTAGCTGATAGGTCCAAAGTCATTCCTGAGGGGATTTTGGAAGATATCATTGTCTCACTGGACTCTTGGGAGTATCCAGTGGATTTCCTAGTCCTTCAACCCAAATCCAATCTAGGAGGACATCCTATCATTCTAGGTAGACCATGGTTAGCGACTGCTGATGCATTTATTGGATGCCGATCAGGTAACATGATTATCTCTAGAGGGACCGAAAGGAAACAACTCACCCTCTATCCATCGGCACAATCACCTGCAGTAACACATAACTTGTGGCTTGATGATAAATTTAATGACAAAGAGGAAGTACAATCTGTTTTTAGCATTGACCAGATCTATGATTTCCACGAAGACAATAATGATTTGGTAGAACTATTTCTTTCTCAACCTGATGTATCTGAAAATTTGAGAAATGAACAATATAATGCTGCAGATGTACTTCTGGCTCAAAACTTTCAAGAAACATGCACTATCCACTCCTTGCAATCTACATTTCATGACATCTTTCCAGTTCAATCCATCACCAATACACAGAGTCAAGTCATAGAGATCAGTCCAGGGAAAACTTTGAACATCGGTAACCACCTAGACTCATCTCAACAAGACAAATTGATTAGACTCTTGACGAAGTACCAAAAATCCTTCGCTTGGGATTACACTGACATGCATGGGATTCACCCCGACACATGCACTCACCACATCTACACAGATAGCACCATTAAACCGGTGAGGCAACCACAACGAAGAATGAACCCCATGCTCCAAGACATTGTCAGAGAAGAGTTGTAAAAACTTTTGAGAGTCAACTTTATATATCCTATTTCTGACAGTCAGTGGGTATCCCCATTGGTTATTGTGCCCAAGAAAAATGGCAAGTGGCGCATCTGTGTTGATTACAGACAGCTGAATAAAGCAACACTCAAAGACTACTTCCCACTGCCATTCATTGATCAAGTGTTAGACACCCTAGCCGGCAAATCATCATTTTCCTTTCTTGACAGTTTCAGTGGCTACAACCAGATCCGGATTGCCTCTGAAGACCAGGACAAAACCACCTTCACCTGTCCTTGGGGTACCTATGCCTACAATGTTTTTCCATTTGGACTTTGTAACGCTCCAGCTACATTTCAGCGAGCTGTGTTAGCTATTTTTGCTAATTTGATTCATGATTGTGTCGAAGTGTATATGGATGATTTTTCAGTATATGGAAATTCTTTTGAACATGCATTAGAAAATCTAGAAAGAGTTTTAAAAAGATGTATTGAAGCTAACCTGTCCCTCAGCAACGAAAAGTGCTTCATGATGTTAAATGAAGGGATAGTGTTGGGCCATTATATCTCTTTTCAAGGCATCCAGGTTGACCCAGCCAAGATCCAGATTATTGTCGATTTGCCTATTCCACAGAATCAGAGAGAGGTAAGAAGTTTTCTTGGTTATGCTAGTTATTACCGCAGATTCATTGAGCATTTTAGCAAGATAGCCTTACCTTTGTTTAAACTTTTAGCCAAAGATGTACTTTTCAATTGGACTGCGAACTGCCAACATGCATTTGAACAACTTAAAAAGAAACTATCTACCGCACCAGTCCTGAGAGGGCCTAATTGGAGTTTACCATTTCATATTTTTACCGATGCATCTGACACTGCAATAGGTGCATCCTTAGGCCAAAAAGAAGAATCTTGTACATATGCAATTTATTTCATTAGTAAAAATCTCACACCTGCCGAGCTAAACTATACAGTTACAGAAAAGGAAACACTTGCCATCATTTATGCTGTGAATAAATTCCGCCATTACATAACTGGTTATGAAGTCTTTGTTCATACTAATCATTCTGCCATTCGACATCTTATGAATAAACCAATAACTAGTGGCAGAGTTACCAGATGGTTACTATTGTTACAGGAATTTAACATCACAGTGTTAGATAGACCAGGCAAAGAAAACCAGGTGGCAGATTTCCTGTCTAGACTGCAAAATCCAGGTGAGATTGTTCCTGTTGAGGATTCTTTTCCGGATGAGCACTTATTTGCAATTTCCATAGTAACTCCTTGGTTTGCTGATTTAGCTAATTACTTGTCTACAGGTAGAACACCTCCACATTTCACTGCAAAGGAGAGGAAAAGACTAATTAAACAAAGTGCTAGATATTCATGGCTTAATGACGATCTCTTTTACACTGGTTTTGACATGATCATTAGGAGATGTGTACGCAATGATGAGGTAATTGACATTTTAAAATCTTGCCATGATGAACCTTGTGGTGGGAATTTTGCAGCGAAGCGGACAGCCTTCAAAGTTCTTACTCTTGGATACTATTGGCCATCCATTTTCAAGGATGCCAAGAATTATGTAAAGAGTTGTGACAGCTGCCAAAGAATGGGCAGACCAACAGCTACCGATCAGATGCCCCTTCAGCCCCAAGTTCACTTGGAACCATTTGATAAGTGGACTCTAGACTTCATAGGACCTATCAACCCAGCCTCTAATGGTAAGCAGTACATCCTAGTATGTACTGATTACGTCACCAAGTGGGCAGAAGCAAAAGCACTGGTAAGAGCAACCGAACACACAGTAGTCAATTTCATTTTTGAGGAGATCTTTGTGAGGTATGGAGTGCCTAGAGAAATTGTCACTGATCAAGGTACTCAATTCACCTCCAAGCTCATGAAAGACATCACAGACAAGTACCAAATAAAGCATAGGAAAAGTACCCCCTACCATCCACAGGCCAATGGGCAGGTGGAATCAACCAACAAGATTTTGGAGGGGATCATTACCAAAACTGTTGCAATGAACCGGAAAAACTGGGAGGAAAAGCTCAAAGAGGCACTCTGGGCTTACCGGATTACTTGGAAAGATACCACCGGATTTACACCATACCAATTGGTGTATGATAAGGATGTCATGCTTCCTATTGAATTCCAAATTCACACTTTTAAATTAGCTGCAAATTTACTAATTGATTTGGATCAAGCACAAAAAGAGAGAATCCAGCAGTTGAACCAGCTGGATGAGATGAGGTAGCAAGCAGAACAAACCACCATCCTCATGCAACAGCACAGGAAGCAATGGCATGATTCATACATTAAGAAGAAGCACTTCAAGGAAGGTGACTGGGCTCTGCTTTTTGATTCAAAATTCAAGGATCATAAAGCTAAGTTCACCACCCATTGGATGGGCCCCTATGAAATTGTTCAGGCTTATGACAATGGTTCAGTAAAACTCCAAACTATTGATGGCGAAGGTCATTCCTTCACAGTCAACGGTCATCGCCTGAAGCTGTACAACAAGCCCATCAGCAAGCAAGATTTTCTCCATACATTATCTCAGCAAGAAGAGGTTGAGCTACTGCAGCCCTCAGCTGCAGTATCACTGCCTTAATTTCATTTCCTTTCAATTTCAAAATCAAAAAGAAAAAAAAAAGAAAAAGAAAAAAATAATAATAATAAAAAAAAAAAACAAAAACTAAAAAAATAATAATGGGTTAGATGTGAAAACCAGTATCTGGCACAATCTAACCCCGAATTCCTACCTGAAAACCAATTTATTGGCGGGTATGTTTCATTTCTCAGTTGAATCATGACTTGAGGACAAGTCAAACCTTAAGTCGGGGAGAGAGGCATCAGCATGCCTGTTCTGTTACTTTTATCTCTCCCTTGTAAATACTTCAGATTTCTTATTCTATATTTCACTGTAAATTTTCCAACAGCAGCTTGTTACCAGCAGTAATTCCAGACTTTAACAAATAAGCTGTTCTGTCATGATTTTATTTCAGAGGGACCTAGTTATAAATATTTTGCAGGGGGACCTGTTCTGTTCAGACATTTATGCTACCAACACCAGTAGTCCAACACCAGCAGTCATGGGACCTGTTTAAGATTTTCAGAAGGGACCTGTTTCAGCAATTGACACCTGTTAAGACATTCCAACCAGTAGTAATGGGACCTGTTTAAAACATTCAGTTGGGACCTGTTAAAACAAATTTTTTGACACCTAAGGTTACTTCAACAGACTTCCACCAAGCCTTTACAAGGATTTGGGCACCAACACTTCAGCAAATGGCAAGCTCAGTGAACCTGTAACAATACAAAGAGCTGCATGAACATCTTCAGTTTTCTCAAAGGACCTGTTACATTCAGTTTTCTTAAGGGACCTATTACATCTTCAGTTCTCTAAGGGACCTGTACATTCAAATCTTTCAAAGGGACCTGTTATATCTTCAAAAAAATTTCTCAAAAGACCTGTGACCTGTGCATTCAACCTCCCTCAGAGGACCTGCCAAAAAGAACAGTCAAAAAGAATTAGCAACTCAGCATGTCAAATGATCAACAAAGGAGTAATGTATTTCTGTTCTTAAGCATTTAATTTCCTAGATTGGTTTTTAATGTAACTTTGGTGACTATAAGTTGTTGTAATTGATTTCAAGGATACCCATATGCATCAATCTATCACCCTTATCCCACCAATTCTCATCATTTCCCTACATTAACCTATCCATACCCCAAACACCCATTACCAACACATCCACCTTGTCATATCCCTGCAGGCATACCAACATTCTCTATGTGACCGAATACTCATTGAAAAGGGCACGTGGTGAGCTGTGTATTTTTAATAGAAAGGATGAGATAGATGTGGAAGCGGCCTATATATATATTTTTACTCCATACAGTCAAATCATACCAAGCGGCCTATATATATATTTGACTCCACACACATAGCCGAATCATAACTTCGCCACCCAGCATTATAGCCCAGCACTATGGGTACGCTCTCAGCATTCTTGTGATGACATGCATGCAAGCGTACAGCACTCTGTTTTAAATGAATGATTATATGGTGAAGTGAGTACAGGGTTATTTCATCACCCTTTCCACCCTCGATTCCCACAACTTCCAAGGTGAGAATCAAAAGCAAGGAGCGCGAGGAGATTATTATCATTTGGGTGGAGTTGGTGAGAATCAAAAGCAAGGAACGCGAGGAGATTATTATCATTTGGTGGAGTTACAAAGTGAAAATCTGAAGCAAGGAGCGCCGAGGAGAGTATCACCGTTTGGGGTCGGTTTACACAGTGAAACCAGTGAGCGCCGAAAGGGACAGCATCACCATTCTATTTCTAACTCCCATCACAGTCATATCGACCGGCCAAGCACCATATTGAAGGCCGAAAGAAGCGATATATACCAGGTAACCAACTTGGCATTTCTGTGTTTAAATTTTAAAGAGTATAGACAGAGAAGGGTTCGAGGCACAACCCTCTGCCATCACCATGACTAATAGGGTCGAACCCAGTACATTTGACAGCTCACAATACCATAAAGATTGTATTGAGATTCTTAGAGAAGCACAGTGGTTACCTTTTCTGGAAAAATTCCATGGGAGTAATGAGGAAATCACCAAACAATTTTCCTTCACCTTTAATGGAGAAAAGGCCCTAATAGGCACCTTCTCCTTCAGAATCTCAGAGGATACTATAGCTCAGGAAATTGGACTCAGTCTTGAGGGAGAGAAGTACTTTAAAACTAAACAATTCAAGGAGAAATCATGGACACAGTTCATGTCTAGATCTAGAGTTTCCTCAGTAAACTGGAAGAAGGGTGTTCCAAGAAGCTGGTTGGTTCATCCTTGGGATGAAATGGTTTACATTATCCAAAAGTTCATAACCTGTGAAGGTAGATATAGTATTGTTTATCTATACCACATCAAGCTACTCCTCCATTTAAAGAAACAATGTGTGATCAGTGTGCCATATTTTCTGCTGCAAAGTTTAACAAAGATGGCCAAAACTATCCAGAAGCAAAAAGGGAATGAAGATAAAAGCCTGTACCATTTTGGCCTAATTAAAATCCTCATTGAACATGAGTTGCAGAAGCGAGGGAAGCCATGGAAAGAATTCTTAGCTGTCAATCAAATCAGAGATGAGGAGGAAAAAGAGGAAGTGCAAGAAGATTCAGGGTTTATGAAGGACATTGATGAGGAACTTCCAGTGTCCAAAGCCAGCAGAGCACCTCTACCTGTGGGCAGCATAAGGACCAGGAACATGCAAAAAGAGGATGCCAAGAGGGCTGAGAAAGACAAAATTTTTACCACCTACTCACGAAGAACAAGGAGGACACCAAAAACTCAGCTGCAAGAAGACCAGTTTGAATCTCATGCACCTGCACAAATGGATGCTGAGAGTGGTGACCATTCACTACAAGCACCAGAAGTTGACATAGAGGTAGAGAGCCATAACAAACAAGAAAAATGTTCATCACCTCCCACCAAAAGACAGAAGAAATTAGAAAAACAGATTGAAGAATTGAGGGAAGAGCTCATGGAAGCTAACATGTTGGAAAAAGTTATTAAAAGGGAAAATGAAATGCTCAGGGCGCAAAGCAAAGAAACACAGAAAACAAATGAAAAGCTAAAGGAAAGAATCAGTGAGTTGGAGACTGAGCAAATTGAGATTTCCAACTGGGCCACTAAGTGGTATAATCAGAAGAAGGCTCTTAAAGAAAAATATAAAAAGTTAAAGCAGGATCTCAAGGGACAGAAAGACCACCAGGTGCAGAAGAATGTAGATACCTTGCTCAAGGTAGCAGAGATCCATGCAGGGACAGAATTCAAGGGGAGTACTTCCGGGATAGCATGAGGACATGCTAAGTCCTTAAGTCGGGGAGAGATGTTGGTATCATCCCAAGACCCTTTTTCCTTCCCAAAAACATGTCATTTATCCATACATTCTCATCATATATCCCTCAAAATCCTTGAATATTGATTATTAATCGTTTTATAGTTATTAAATTGCATAGAAATTAATTTAGGGGTTTTATGTTCAAGAATTGGAAGTTTTTGATGACATGGTTACAGGAAGTACCCACATTCTGTAATGAGCTTATCGTTTGACATGTGGCGCAACAGATGAGCTGGAACGAAAGGCATGGGTGAAAAGCAGAATGTCCAAGCATGGACAAACACCTCTCTCCCAGCCAAATCGAGCCTCTTATGTATGCGGTCAACTCAAGTCAAAGCAGGGCACTCTGACAGACAAAAGCAGAAATAGCATCGTTCCATTTTTCATTTTATTCTTTTTGATTTTTGAAACACTTGGCATGGAAACATTTTGAAAAAGCTTATGTGATAAAAACATTCGTTGTATCGATGACATGGCTGTGCGTACGCATATGTAAATACAGTCAGGGTTATGTTTAGAGTTTAGTTGTTGAATTGTTGAATCGTATTTCTCAGAACAGAGTTTTAAGTTAATACACAGACCTATTTACAGTCACGACCATGTGTATCCTTCTTGCGTTGATTTGATAGCTGATCAGTTGTAACCAGTATACCCTTAGGCGCGGACGGGCCCTGCGTTCTTCGATTGGTATACTGTTCACTTGTTTTGTTACATTCCAGTTATCACATGTTTGCACAGTATTTACATAGCTTTTGATTTATATCGCATATGGTTTTCATCACAGTACGATTACATAGCTTTCGATTTATATAGTTCACGGTTTGCATAGCAGTTACATAGTTTTGATTTCAATAGCCTTTGATTTTCATTGCATGTCTATGGTGTGTGCTTATGAATGGTTTATGGTTATGTTGAATGGTCAGCGCTAGGATCTGGAAGGGAGTCTTGTAAGGGATTCGATCCCTATGTGACTCATAGAGACATTATATCATAAACTCTGTTTTGCTTTACAGTTCATTTATGCTCTCTTTATATGGTTTGATAGTGTAAATATCTTTGCATGTTGTGTGTGTGTTTACCAAACAAGGGTTTTCTGAGTGATATCTCTGTAAGGAGGTTAAAACCATTGTTACAGTCATACACAGTACTTAGGTTCATGGTTTGATTTGATAGATGCATCTCATAACAAGCACTTTAATCAAGCATATCAGTAGGGTAATCTAGGTGTGTGAATGATAGGCTACATATTCCGGTCTTCCGTAAAGAAGCATTGTATCCTACATCCTACTCACTTGGCCAGAGATTCTTTATGTCTATATATTTTAGACCACGCCTCTAAGCTTACGCACCTTGGTCGATATTAAATATAGAGTCTAGTCTAGTACCCTAGCTAGAACCACTACAAAGCCCTTGATAAGTCTATAAATTAGAGTGAGGAGAAGCCTCATTCTCACCAAACCAAGTGCAATTCATCATAAGTGGGGAGTATCTAAATTAGTCACAACATAAATGAATCTTCTCAAGCGTAGGAAGTAGTTTTGGGTCTGCTTTGTCTCTGTTCCAAATTTCTGCTCCTAATCTCGATAGCTCTTTTTGGAAAAAGACTCTATAGGAGAAATATAGAAACAATGAAATACATTGTCTGGGCCTTTTTTTATGCAATCGTAGTAAAGAAAACTCAACACAAATACTCTTACCACTACCAATAGGTGTTGCAACTAAAACATTATCATCTAAGTTACAAGGCACTGCAACCACCTAACTTTGAATAGGATTGAAGTGTATAAATTTTTGATATAGTGCTTCGTATGAAGGATTTCTTGATGCAGACATGGGAAGTGGATATAGGTATAACAACTCAGTTTGAGGTAGGTATTTCTCTAGAAAAATAAGATGTCTAAATGAAATTGGCAGTATTGATCGTGACCCCAACCACTTATCAGATACAACACAAATAAAGTACTGGGGAGGAAGAGGTTCATGGTCTTGAAGAATGTAAGTAGTGTCAATATTCGTAATTGTGTTTGTGAAAATAAAGAAAAAAATTATTGCAAAAGAAATTTGACTTATTAATGCACAGGTTTCATAATTGTGTCATTGGTCAACAGGTCAAAGCCTCAATTGTAGACTTCTAGGATTATATATTGATTCATTGTCATTATTATTATATGATAGGCCCTTCTTGGGATCTTCATGTCAAGAAAAAAAAAATATTTTCTCCTCCTCCACCAAGTTAACTTACTAATCCTTCAATTCAGCCTCAAACAATTTAACAAGTTGACCTCAAACAACTTAACAAGTCAGATTTATCTTGAAGATTCAAACCACTATAAATACACAAGTGAATTCGACCTTTGGAAGGGTAACAAGACATTTGATCTATAGTGCAAAATCAAGAAGAAAAATAAAATAAAATCCTATCCTATGCCTAGAAGAGGAGAAAGCCAAGAGAAGGACTAAAGATAATAATCCTCTATCAAAAGGTGCAAATTTCTTTGGAGTATTATAGGGTTGAAAAACATAGGAGACCGGAAATTGTAGGAAAGATGAAGAAATAAATTGAAACTATAATCTTGATGCTTATCAGTTTGGCTTAATTATGGAAGGTTGACTTAGTGGAGTAAAGGAGGTCACTTATCTTGGTTTAGGTTCCTAGTTTTCTCAACTTTATCTGAATCTACTAGTGGAAGAGTTTGACTGGTTTTTCCCCTTGTTAGGGGTTTTTCCCTGGCTAAGTGCCTACATCTTGTGTCCTCTTTTATTTGTGATATTCATTGACTGGCATTAGTCTTGATGATAAGAACAAGATAAATTAAAAGGAAGAACTAATAAGTAAATATTACAAGATATATGGAATGTATAGTAAAGGAACATGAAATACAAGGAACCAAAATGGTGTGATTACTTCCTCAATAGGAAATATTAAAATTTTAGGCAAATGATGAAAATTATCACCTAGAAATCAAAGGGAATTATGTAGTCCCAGAAATATTACATCAATTATGGATTTGATCAAAGAATAAAAGGCCCAACTCCTCCTACTTTAGGAGACAACTTTGGAAGACTATGAAGTTCTACATAAATACAATAGCATTTGGCATCTTAATTATGGTTGGGAAACAAGTTCTAGGGGTTTATCTATGGGAATTTATACCCTTTAGAACTATTCTCTTTTAAATTTAAATCAAGTTAGGTTTTTTCATCATTGGTTAGTGACAAGTCTCTCTCATCTCTCATTTAACACTATTTCAATGTAGTTAATATTTATGTGCCTCTAATTTATCATGAGAAAATAGAATGTTGGAAACTCGTAATGGAGTTAAGGGATTAATATCTTGGTTCAAATTACATTGTAGTAAGGGACTTTAACTCCATGCTTCATCAATATGAGTAAAGTGGGGGGAGGTGAGGAGGAAATTTTTTTGGATCCAATCATATAGAGAATGGAGAACCCCATTTCGTTGCTTGATTTAGTGAATATGTTGGTTTAAAAAGGGAAAATTACATTGACCAATGGATGTTTCAATCCTAGACACAATAAGATTGTTATGAAACCATCTCACAAAAAGATAGAAAAGAAAGATAAACACCTTAGAATTCAGCCTCTTCGAGGGGGCAACCTCCTTTACATTACACAAATGAACAATTCTTGGATGATACAAATGACAAGACCTCCTTTCTATGTATAGGAGTCTAAGGGGTCATAGTATAATCAGAGCCGACATAACAATAATAATGTAAGGGAAAAACAATAACAACAATGGGCTTCTATGGGGCACAAAAATAAAAATATGGGGACTACATGGGCACAACAATATAATAAGGGGGTTGCACTAATAACAACGAGGGGTTACACTAGTAGTATAGGGACCTAACCTGTCCCTCTCCTTCAAAAAGTGTTGTCCTCAATGCTTGAGTAGTTCTGGATGTTTCCGTATAAAATTCTCATCCTCCCATGTGGAATCTTCAGTGGGTAAGTTCTTCCACCTAATGAGATTCTCTGGAGTTGATCAATTTCATAGCTGTCGATTTCTTGTTTTTGTGGCTACTTCAGGTTCCAATATGAATTTTCCTTCCTCGTCAAATTCTAGAAATATTATTTGAATTGGGATCTTCTACAAATTTTGAATGAGTGGCCACACTTCTTCATCATTCTTTCATTCATCCCTGGCTTCACTTATCCAATCTGGTTGGATAATAGAAATAGCAAAAAGCAATGCTTCTATATCCTCATCCTTTCTTAAGAGTGCATCTGCAACAAATTTTGCTTCCCCTTTTTGTAGATGATTTCAAAGTCATAACCCAACATATTTGTGACCCATTTTTTATGTTCTTCTAAATATAATATTTGTTCTAAAAAGTATTTAAGACTATCATGATCCGTTTTTACCTTGAAGTGTCTTCCCATTAAGTAAGGTCGCCATTTCTTAAGTGCACGTAATATCACGAACATTTCCTTCTCATAAACAGCTTGCTCGAGGGACATTTGTTTGTATGGATGTAGCTGAAAAAATACCCAATCACCTACATCAAAACTTCTTTCACTTCGATGTTGATCTACCTATTGTTTCATTCGATTTTGCACCAAAGTGGTGTTATCCTTTAAAAATTGGAGAACTTGTTATTGATGCTTGATGTGATCTTTCACTGCTTGAACCTTTTTCTTCTTGATATGTCCTTCTATCTTGAGAGTTTGAGGAGTGGTAATTTTTGCCAATGCATTACAAGATATGGTCAGATTCATTTCTTGATGCTCAATGTGATATTTCACTTCTTGAACATTTTTCTTTTTGATATGTCCTTCTATCTTGAGAGTTTGAGGAGTGGTAATTCTTGCCAATGCTTTACAAGATATGGTCGGATTCATTTCTTCTTTCTCTAGGGTTGGTTCCTGGTGTATATCCTCTTCTTTTGATGTTTCTTGATCCTTTTCTTCCTCCTCTTCACAATCTATGTAAAATAATTTCTTCTCAGCACACTTATGACCATTAGTGTATTTGCTATCACAAATGTAACAAAGCCCTTTTTCTCTTTTTTCTTCCAATTGTTTTGGTGTAAACCTTGTAGGTTGTGGAATGCTAGGTGCAAAAACACTTCCATATTTATATTTGTGAGTGGTAGGATTCCTTGTTTCCATAATTCCGCTTTCAATTTTTCTTGCCAACCTGAATGCCTTCTCCAATGAATCTGGTTCCCAAATATGAACCTCATGTTGAATGTTATCCTTTAAAGTCCCTATGAAGACATCAATCCTTTGCTTCTCTGGAATATCATTTACCCTTATATTCAATTTTTGGAAGTCCTCAATGTGTTATGCCATTGAACCCTTTTGTTTGAGATTTATCAATTGGCTAAAGAAGGTGTTACTCTTTGTATCGTCATAATGTGCTATCATTTATTTCGTGAAAATTGACCAAGTGACAAGTGCTTTACGAGAACAAAGCCCTTTATACCATAAAAATTGATTCAATTCTAAATATAAAGATGCAATATGTACCTTTTGTAACAGTTGTACACCATGTAGATCAAAATATTTCTCCATCTGTAGTATCCAATTTACCGAATCCTTTCCATCAAACTTCCTCATATCGCTTTTTCTTGATTTTAGGAGCTTGATCTTGAATCTTCTGTATCTCTGTAATTTCAGATCTCTAAGGTCTGAAATTATGTCTTGTCCTCTATAGCCCTCTATGTCCTATTTCTAATCCCACAAGTCTGATCAAGATTGGATTCACCAAGGAAGATTTATGTCAAATCTCCCACGATGACCTGATTATAGACTAGTTCAGTAGAGCAAACTTGTATGAAGTTCCATGTGTCACTATTTCCACCTTAGGACTTGAAACCGATACACAAGAAACTATAGTCCATATCCCTTCTGTAACTTCTTACTAAATTTCAATTTGATGCTCAGAGAGAAAGTTATGACGATTTTCCCAAGGTCACTTATTTTGGATGTAATTTGGGAGCCTGTAGAAACCCTAAATGTCTTGGAATGTATCTCCGAAAACATAGTGAAACAAGATCTGAAATTTGGGTCTGAGCTTCAGCAAGTTTTCAGCGCAAATGGTTTTAATTTTAGAGTCAAAAACTTTGTAGAAAAACAATTATAACGAAAATTCCACGATGACCTGTTTGAGATGGAATTCTGGATCTTGCAAAGACCCTAACGTCCTCAAATCAGATCTCTGAAAATATAGCAAGACAAGATCTGAAATTCAGACCCGCGGTTCAGCGAGATATCGTCTTAAATGGGTTTGTTTTTTATACTATGAAACGGTGCAGGAAAAAATTTATAGCGAAAATTCCACAATGACCTATTTGGAACAACGAAACCCTAGAATCCAAGGCTCTGATACCAAATGTTATGAAACCAGCTCACAAAAAGATAGAAAAGAAAGATAAATGCCTTAGAATTCAGCTGCTTCAAGGGGGCAACCTACTTTACATTATACAAATGAACAATTCTTGGATGATACAAATGACAAGGCCTACTTTCTATATATAGGAGTCTAAGGGGTCATAATATGATCAGAGCCGACATAACAATAATAATGTAAGGGCACAACAATAACAACGATGGGCTTCTATGGGGCACAAAAATAACAATATGTGGACTACATGGGAACAAAAATATAATAAGGGGGGTGCACTAATAACAATAAGGGGTTACACTAGTAGTATAGGGACCTAACAAAGCTAGATCAATTATTGGTACATGGTTCCTTCGCAAAAAGTAACATCTCTTTGTCTTCTAAAATTCTATCTTATGTTGCATCATATGATTGAACAACATGATTATGATCATCTTATTTGGTTTTTCCATTTCAATAATTTTGGCTCTAAAACCCCTCCTTCTTCACCTTGTTTCTTGAGTTTGGAGCAAGTGGGTGATTGGTTCATTGGTGCACATCTAGGAACAAAATATTAAAAGTACGAAGCTCAATCTAAAGGTTCAGATGAGGGATTGATATCAATTAGTGAGTAAAGAGATCAACTACCTCAAATATAAACTATGGGGAGCTCAAAGGGCCAGGTATTATGAATAAGTCACTTGTTTTTTGATTGAAGAAAAAAACCTTCTAGTGCTACAAATCTACAATGAGTGAATAAAGATGGAGGTAAAAGTACAAGAGTATGTGGCTCTAATTAAGGGATATAAATACTATTTTTTCACAAACAAGCTAAAGTACAACACTAGTGTAACAATGTCAAGGAAATCACCACCAATGAAGGAGAGACACTAAGTCCAAATGAAAAAATCAAAGAAGTAGCATATAACCCCTATGCCACCCTATATATTGAAACTAGGAGCCAAGATAGATTGAGTACAAATATTATGCAAGAAAATAATACATGTATTATAAGAAACAAAGACAATGCTTGTCTAATGTAGGTTATATCAGAAGAGGAAATATTTGACGCAATCAATCATTTTAAACTTGATAAGATATCAAGTATAGATGAATTCAACATTCATTTTTGCAACTATTTTTGGAATAAGTTTAAATTGGTGTGGATGGTGTGAATTCCTCAATATGTTCATCATTCCTTGCCCATGAGATGAGGGAAAAATTAATCTTTCTAAGTATAATCCCAAAAGAGTTATTTCCATCATCCTTTGTACATTCAAGATGATATGATAGTGCAATGTGTCTTACAATATTATGTCTAAAAGAATTACTAATATATCAAAAAGTATACTCCCCAAGGTTATCTTAGAAATTGTGTAACGCATAGCTTCATGTTTGGATTCCTTAGAAATTTTGGGTTAATCCATGATTCATTGCTTGGATCCCCACATGTATTAACAATTTTTTGGTTTCTCCTTTATGCAATGGGTTCTATATGCATTTTTTTGTGTTAGGACTTTGTTAGGGTTGGCCCTTATGACCTTTCATTTATATCATCATGGTAGAATCCATTATCTAGAAATTAAATATAAATTGTTTTGGTAGATTATTTAAAGTAGGTATGATTGGTGGAATCAATTCATTCATAGGAATAATCTAGGAGTGTGACGTCATTGCCTTGATCAGGTCATAAAAGTTAGAAAAGGTTCACAATTCTAGGGAATATCAATGTTGTTTTTCCTCCTTGTTCTAATAAATAATGAGCATATCGACGTTTGGCATAATAGTATCACGGGGAGGCCTCCTTTATCTCAACATTAAAATCTTTTCACCCTTGAAAAATTATGGAACAACTGATGGGTAGTCATATCTTTTGTTTCTCTTTACAGATCTAAAGAGGAAAGATTGGGATTTGAAATTCTATCATCTGATTTATTTATTGCAGGTGGATCCAAGCCATATTTTCATAAAACCAAATTCTTTATTAGTCATTTCCTCCTCCACACAAATGGTTAGGGTTTGAAGTGCCAACCTCTGTTCTATAATGAGACTCTATTTATACCCATATAATATTTTGTTTGGATTGTGGGCCTAAGCTTGAATCAAAATATTTTTTGAGGAGGGTCATTAACCACAAGTTATTCTCTACATGCCCATCATCACTTATAATATATGATCTAATTTCATATCCTATGGCTTTAATACCTACATTGTTCCAAGGTTCAAGTGGGATATTGGGAAATTTTACCCAAATGAAAACATTATATGATTTACACATATCCACACATCAAAAAAAGGGTATCATAGTATAAGCCCAAGAAAACAATGATTCATTAATCATGTTTGAGCCAATATATTCCATGCTCCCTCCTCATACCAAAGGATAAAACCATGCCATCCTATCAACTTAAAATGACTAATGGCGCTATACATGAGAAAAGGAAACCCAAATTATTGCATACGAAAGAAAAATGGCCTATATTAACACATCAATTGAAGAACTTACTGACTAATGTTTTGTTGGGAAATCCCTCAACTTGATAAATAGAAATGTCCTTTCTTACCACAAGGTAAATACTATTCCCATGGGATTTGATGAGCCTTGACCTATACCAATGACTATTGTGGCTTGGTTCTGGAACAAGTAATGAACCTCTATTCTCCTCAATTCTTAATCCCACTCCAATGGAGGGAAAGGATGAAGAGTGAAAAACGTAGAGTTTGACCCACCTTCCATTGGGATAGTGCTACTTTTCATGTTATGGAAACCCATACCCACAAAAACATCCACATTAATTGCCACATGAGAGGTCTCAGGCCTATTATTAATATCAAATGATGGTGGATGTAGACTGCAAAATAAATGAGTGGAAATGTTATGAATTGTCAGTGAATACTTTCTCGTCTCTATCATGTCGCCATGATATAACCCGATATCATTGTTAGAGTGATATTTTGAGATTCACAATGACATAACTATGATAACTATCTATAATAAAATATGATCCTTAGAGAGATATTCATCCAAGTATCCTATTAGCTAGACATCCTATTAGTTAAAGATTCATCCAAGCATTATGTTGTTCGTATCTACTTGTAAATTCATCCTATGTGTATATGAATATTTCCTTGCTATCATTTTGTCTTTGTGTAGATCTAGTTTTCAACTTGTGTTCTCATAATGATTAAGTAATTTCTATATATAGTTATGCAGGTTGATTTTACATGATAATGAGCAGATTTTGTTAACAAATTTGGAAAATATATGGAAGTTAGGTGGGAATATTTATGGCTATAATAAATATGTTGTAATAAGTAATTTTAGATATATTATATGTTGGGAATAATTCCCTAAGTGTTAGAAAATAAATTCCCTTGAAGTACACTCATTTGATTTTTATTTTCTTGGGTTTCCTTATGTATCTAGTTGGATAGAAGTGAAATATATATTATTATAAGTCATACTTTATCTTAACCCATAAGGTTGAAATTTGATGAGAAATAGATATAAAAAATCTCAAGGTTGAGGTGAAAAATTTGAGTTTATATTTCAAGGTGACTTCTAAGTAATTTAAGAAGAAGTTAGTATAAATCAGTCCATGTCATAATGATGTATTAAAAAATAATTAGGTGATACATCCCTTATGAGAAAGCAATACAAATGCTTTTACATATTCATGCAAATGTATTCATATGTATGGTCCTCCATAATAAAAACACATAATCATGTATCCTATTTCTTTGTTGTGAGTGTTGATTTCTAACAATGGGATACAACATGGAGAAGGAAAAACAATAAGGTATAAACTATGAAGATACTTTTGCATCCACAACTTAATTTATTGCCATTTGTTTTTAGTTTTCAAAGAAAATATTTAGGTGGTAAGTCCACTAAATGGATGTTTTTTTGAAGACATGGATAGAGTATATATGGATCAACCATAGTGTTTTATTACCAAATCTCAAAAGTGTAGGTTTGCTAGTTAGTGAAATCATTATATGGATTAAGGTAAGACCCAAAAAATGGTATAAGAAACTTGATCAATGCCTTAGGTCCATAAATTTGAAAAGAAGTAATTCAAATCGATGCTTTTATATTAAAATAAAAAATATGAAATCAATACCAAATACATGCAAATATTTAAAAACAAAGAAAAAAAAATCCTTTATAAATTAGCTTACAAAACCATATAAATGAAATCACAGGGTGATTTTTTTCATAAAATGGATCTCGCAACGAACATTAGAGCTTTCCTCCTCTATAGAGAAAACCCATATGCAGATGTTGTTGAATATGATTTTGTTACAAGTATAGAAAGAGCGATTTTGTCACAAGTACAAATATGGATTAGGGCTAATGAGTACAATCCTCTTCATGGAAACATTTCCGTGTTAGCTTCGGTCTTTCCAATGAAGATTTGGTTTCATCTCCCTTCTTTGAGTCTAGTTTTAGCTTTGCAGAAGACCCCTCCAAATGAGACCAATGGAAAATCAACAAGGGTATGCAAGGGAAGCTTTAATGCTTATATTCTCCAAACCCTGTATACATCCTGAATCCAACTCTATTTTAACCAAACACTAACAATCCATATTGTTTTATATTGGTGCTAGAAATTATATACGACATAGCTTCATTATTTTATTGTGTGCAGGCAATGCATTTGAGTATACATCTTTGTCTCGTGCCTCAAATTCATCTTAAGAAGGTTACAATTTTTTTATAAATTAGAACACCTAGAAAACCTACATCAAGAGATTGAAATTTTCTGTAGAACCTATAAGTATTGGCCAAGAATTATGAATTGCAGTTGTTAATGTCTACATAGGATTAAATATTTGTGCAATATCTTTTCAAGAGATTTTCTTCCTCCACGGATGTATTTTAGATCATTCCAACGAACCCCAAAGAAATTTCACAGAAAGTGTGTTTTTGTTTTAGGGCATAAATGGTCTTAATTGTGCCTAGACTTAGGATTGTGACATTTTTTTGGAAACCCTATAATTTTAGGTGTTCAAGAAGGAATGTGAACTTACCATTTCTTAACCCTGATTCCCGAATCCACCAGCTACTATGGATTCTTGGAGTCCACACAGGGAAGGGAATGTTGAATTAAATGTAGGTAGGACCCATCAAGAATTGCCTAGACCAGTCTATAAGAATATAATGTATGGAAGAGCCACCAAGAAACACTCAAGCGAACATCAAATGCAATGTAGGGAGGAGCAACTAAGAAACCCTCAAGTCTGTAAGAATCGAATGTAGGAAGTAGAGACACGAAGAAACCCTCAGGTCTGCTGCAAGAATCGAAAGTGGGGAGCAGAGCCAACAAGAAACCCTCGAGTCTTGTAATAACCCTGGTGAAAATTCCATGTAATAAAAGTTAATAAAGGAAAAATAATAACCACAATTGATGGGGCTCTTATTCCAAGCTGAATGTTGGGAAAAATCCTAGTGATGGGGATCACTTGTGATTGATTAATGACTAAGGAAATGGCTAAGGATTTGGAAAGCCAAAATGGCATTTTTGGCACATTTATTTATGAAAATAATGGAAATTAGGAGAAAAGGGAGGTGAAAGATCACATGTTACATGTGAGGAGAAAAATGAAGGAAAATAATGGAAAATCAAGAAAATAGAGGTCTCATTCATAAAAAGGCTTCTGAGGATCAGTTGGTAACCTTTTGTTAGTTCAGTGTTGGAGCTCTCTCATTATTCTCTCTCTCATACCCTTGGATACTTAGAGTTTTCTTGGAGCACTCTTGGAGGGTGTGACATACTTGGATTTTGGAGCAAGAAGGAAAAGGAAGAGCAGGAAAGTGCAACAAGACATCTAGATCCGCAACTACAACAAAATTTGGCTTGCAGGTACCGCGTTGCATGTATGTTTTCCTGACTAGTTCAGGCATGCATCCCATATGCATGTGAATTATTGGTCGTGATCTATCACTGGCATGGAGGATTGCCTGGATTAATAGTGAATTTCCTAGCCTTACTATTTCTTAGATAACCATGGAGATTGTGCATTTATTTCATTGTTTTGTTTTGGCTGGTTCTCATGTTTCCTTAGCTTGGGTTGAGTTATTAGTTCCTAGAAGCCTTGGTTGGAGAAATGCTTTGGAAGCCCTATAACATCTTGGGTTGAGTTACTAGTCCTGGAGGCCCTAGTTGGAAAAACACTCTGGAATCCCTTTGTGGGTTGAGTTACTAGTCCTGGAAGCTTGGTTGGAACAAACGCTCTAGAAGCTTGGCGACAACTATGGGTTAGGCTACTAGTCTTGGAAGCCTTGGTTGGAACAAATGCTCTGGAAGCCCTAGAAGGCTTAGATAGAGACCAATCTGATGATGGTTTTGTGATGTCCAACCATGAGGTGGAATCATTGTTTGATGGGTTGAGGTGGATGGCCTCTAGTGTAGAAATTTTGAATAATTAATCACTTATTCATAGAGATTATCCCGATTATGCACTATTGCAGAATACATGCACAATACATAACCTCCTCTACATTGATCATCAATTTAGCAGCATTAAAAACATTGAAACATCAATCGCATGCACACATTAACACAGTATGTAACTCGTGGAAAGCATACAGTTGAAAACCCCACAATATCTGTATATTATAATGATAGAGAACATGTAACAATGCATAGTACAATACTCCTCAAAAGTACTCAGTACTATCTCCACCTATTACACACAAAACTAGCTCAGATCTGATCAATCACAGCTCAAATATCCTCCACTGCTTTGCCTACCTCCACTGCGCAATCCTGCAAGGGAATCAATCACTCTGTGAAATCAAATTCCTTTGGTTATACTACGCAAGCTTCATGGGAAATCTCCATCCATGCATGTGCAAATCTCATGCACAACTATAGTCACAACTGATAGAAATATCAACCTCTAACACCTGTCTCCACTGAACTGTACATGCACTGAGTTAACTGATGTATTCTTCAGTTGCTTTATGAGTTAATAATTAGTTAATTAATTAATATTTAATTCATACAACTCAACACTAGTGTATTATTTAGTTAGACTAAAATACAACTAGTTCAACCAAGTCAAACTGAACACAACTCTATCAACTCCACAATCAACTCCACCGAAACTCAACCACATGAGTTCTAACTAAAGTCCTGCATGCAATAGCTCAACTGACCCACAAGAAAAGCGTATTTCCTTCTGACAGCTGCATGTGACACATTTGTAGCTCAAACTGAAGTGCTCCAAGAGGATAAGATAATGTTTATAGTCCAAATATTATTATGAGACAATAATATTCGACTGCTCTATTTTTAGCCTGGCAGTCTAAAAATAGAAACCGCCCATATGTCTAAAAATAGACATAGTCTAAAAATAGACTTTGCGCCAAAAATAGCTTGCGGGCCGACTTAGTGAAGGCGACTTCTTTCCACTAAGCTCCATCATCTTGTTGCATTCTCAACACTCCCTCTCAACAAGATATGGATTATCAGCAACCCCTATCCTGCCTCGGTGGTATTCGAACTTTCTCCTGGTGAGTGCCTTCATCAATATATCACCATCCTGATCCTCCGTTGGAATGTATGAAAGTAACATGACTCTCCGTTGCACACAATCTCTGATATGATGGTACCTGATGTCAATGTGCTTGGATCTATCATGAAATACTGGATTAGCTGAGAGTTTGATGCAACTATGGTTATCACAATAAATCATTGTAGGCTCCAAGTGAGAACCGAACAACCCGACCAGGATCTTCCTCATCCATATAGCCTCGCATGCAGCCAAACTTGCTGCCATATACTCGGCCTCTGCCGAATTGAGTGCCACGGATCTCTGCTTCCTGCTGTACCAAGAAACTGCTGTCGACCCGATACTGAAGACCCCCCCAGATGTGCTCTTTCTGTCCGTTGGGCTCCCTGCCCAATCTGCATCCATGAAGCCACATAGCTTCACCTCATCCTCCTGTATGTACCACAATCCATATCCCGATGTGCCTCTTAGATAACGCAATACATGCTTGCCTGCCTTCCAGAAGAGCTTGGTTGGCTTAACCATAGCTTGTGAAAGCTGGTTAACAGCATAGCATATAACGGGTCGTGTATTGACCAGATACATAAGCGACCCCACCAACTGTCGATAAACAGTGGCATCCACTTCTTCTGCTGAAGTGGCATCCTCCTTCCTCCAACCTCCAGGAAGAGGAGTATCAATAGGCTTGCAGCCATGCATGTTGCACTTCTCCAGTATCTCCCGAGCATACTTACCCTGAGAAACAAATAGTCCATCACTGCGCTGCCAAATTTCCAATCCCAGGAAATAATGAAGGAGGCCCAAGTCCTTCATCTCAACTCCTTAGCAAGATCATCCTTGCATGAAAGTATCAACAGCTCATCACCTGTTAGAATCAAATCATCTACATAAAGTACAATGATAAGCAACTTACCTTCCACCATAATCTGGTATAGGTTAGGATCCGCCTCACTCTTGGAGAATCCAAGTCCGATGAAATAACTGTCTATCCATGTGTACCAAGCACGTGGTGCTTGTTTCAACCCATACAGCACTCTCTTGAGCCTGCACACATGCGACTTGCTGCTGAAGATCTCGAAACCTTCGGGCTGTTCTATGTACACCTCCTCCTCAATGACTCCATTGAGGAACGCAATCTTCACATCCATATGATGAATGTGCCATCCCATCTGCGCTGAGAGAGCAAGAATCGTCTGTATGGAAGAATACCTTGCGACAGGTGCAAAGGTCTCCTCATAATCGATCCCCTCTATTTGTGAAAAGCCTCGGGCAACAAATCTTGCCTTGTACTTCTCCACACTCCCGTCAGCTGCCTGCTTAACTTTGTAGATCCATCTCAAACCCACCACTGATTTCCCTTTTGGTGTTGGGACAATCTCCCATGCACTATTTCTGACAATCGAATCATACTCTTCCACCATGGCGTCTACCCATGCGGGATCCTCCACAGCTTCCTCGAAAGAGGATGGCTCAGTCACAACACATTTGCTCACAAGAGCCATGTATCTAGTGTACCGATCGGGTGACTGTCTCTGTCTACGTTGAGCTGTAGGTGGTCCTACAACCTTCTCTGCATCTTGAGCCAGTCGCTCAGCTTCTGTCAAGTGCTTTCACCCTCTGATGGTTGGCGCTGCATGAGTGGTCTCTTCCACTCCATGAACTTCGTCCTGTGGCTGATCCACGTCCTGAAGCTCATATTTAGGAACTAATAGCTCCTCATCTGCATGTAAGTGTGGCTCCCTCTCAGGCGAACACTTCATGGCTTTCTCCTCCTGAAATTTTATATCCCGTCGCACAACAGTCTTGGCACTGTCTGGAAAATACACATGATAGTTGTGGGGCATATCAGTGTACCCCACAAATATCCCAACCTCTGCGGTCGACTCCAACTTCTTCTTGGCATCCTTCGTCACAAGCATGTAAACGTTAGCACGAAAAATCCTCAAATGAGAAAGATCAGGCTTCTTACCAGAATAAGCCTCCTCGGGTGTACTCATGCCAAGTATCCTATGAGGACAACGGTTCTGCACATATACTGCAGTATTGCATGCTTCCGCCCACAAGTGAAGGGGTAGGCCCTGATCATGCAACATTGCCCGTGCAGCACCCACGATCATTCTGTTCTTCCGCTCAGCAACCCCGTTCTGCTGTGGGTTATGGGGAGCTATGAGCTCTCTTTGAATCCCTTCTGTGCTGCAGAAATCCTTGAACTCGCCAGAGATGTATTCACCACCATTGTCGCTCCTAAGAGCCTTCACCTTCTTCCCTGACTCCTTCTCGACCAGTGCTTTGAACTCACAGAACTTTGAGTATGTCTCGCTCTTCTTCTGCATGAAGAAGATCCAACACTTTCGAGAGAAATCATCAACAAAGATCACATAATTCTTGTGTTTTACTGTCGAAGCTACTGAGAAAGGTCCACACACGTCTGTGTGAATTCTCTCAAGGATTGTCATGGCACGACTATCCTTCTCGTGAAAGGTGACTTTCACAAACTTTCCCAAAGTACACCCCTTGCACTGATCTGACTGCGCAAGAGTGCCTTTAGGAAGCCCAGTAGTGATTTGCTACAGTATCTTCAAGGCTCCATGGTGAAGGTGACCCAATCTCCTGTGCCACAGCTCGCCATCATCCCGGCTCACCAATCCTTCTACCTTGCATGCCATTGCTACGCAGCCATCTACATGCAACTGTTAAAGGCTCCTGACTCGAACCCCTATCTTCCGGGTTTCTCTAGTTGTCTTTCTGCACAGGAAAGCCTTTCCCTCGCTAAAAACAACATCATATCCCTTGTCTTATAACATCGCCTCATAGATAAGATTCTTCTTGAATCCTGGAACATGCATCACTTCCTTCAATACGAAGGGTTTACCAGACTCCCTCTCAAAGGAAATGGTACCGATACCGGTCACACTGTATCTACGATCATCACCCATCTCGATGTGCACTCCAAGATCTTTCTCCTCCAGATTAGAAAACAAATCTCGATCTCCTGTCATGTGAAAAGATGCACCACTATCCAAGAACCACACCGATCCCATAACACTTGAAACCAAGCATGCGATCAATGAAAAATCAAGCTCAAACTGCGAGGCTAGAGCCTCTCCTGCTGCAGATCCAACAACTTGCTTGTTCTTCTTCTTCTGCGGACAATTAGTGGCATAGTGTCCGTGCTGGTGATAGTGAAAGCACTTCACCTTGGACATATCCTACTTATTGCCTTTCACACCGGATTGAGAAGCTTTCTTGTTCTTCCCCTTCTTTGCTTTGGCAGCCAAAGCACAATTTTCTTCATCAGGTGCCTTTGATGAAGATCCGTCCCTGGTATTCCGCCTGATCTCCTCCTGCACAAGATCTGACCAAAGTCTCTCCCATCCTGGCAATTTCTCCCGACCATTGACAGAGTCCTAATAGGAATGCCAACTCTTCGGAAGACCAAGGAGAGCCAAGCTCACCAAGTCCTCATCATCGACAGTCACCCCCACACTTCCCAGCTCATCCCTGCACTGAGTGGACTTCGTGAGATACTTGAGCATACTGTCTCCCTTCTCGCATTTAATGTTTCTGAGTTTATCCTTGAGCACCAGCTTCCTCTGATTGCTCTTGCTTTGGAATAGATCTGTCAATGCTTTCCACATCAAGTATGGAGAAGCCTTTTCATGCATGCTGGACATAATGTGATCCTTCACGCCCTCCAACAGAATCCTTCGACACTTTGCTGTCTTCTTTTGCCAAACCTCAGCTTCGGCAGCATCAGTAGGCTTTGGACCTTAGCCTCTATGAACTCCTTCAGCCCATTATCATCTAACATCGCCTCCATCCTATCCTTCCATGCAATATAGTTCGAGCTTCCCTCAAGAGCATACTCCAATCGCAATCCTTTGAAAGACATTGCCACATTGACAACAAGATAACACTGCTGCAAATTCGAATTCCACCAGCTCAACAACTCAACGTCCTTTGATCTAGAATTCGTGAGAACAAAGTATTTCTCGTACAGAGATTGACTGTATGGGCTTTTACCAGATATCTCACCTTCCAAAGGAAGGATGAATCCAGAGGCTACTTGGCCCGATTACAGACTCTGCCTAAAGAAATAAAATGTAAACACTTTCTGAATAGTAGATCTGATGATCAACAACTCTGATACCATGTAGAAATTTTGAATAATTAATCACTTATTCATAGAGATTATCCCGATTATGCACTATTGCGGAATACATGCACAATACATAACCTCCTCTACGTTGATCATCAATTTAGCAGCATTAAAAACAATGAAACATCAATCACATGCACACATTAACACAGTATGTAACCCGGGGAAAGCATATAGCTGAAAACCCCACACTATCTGTATATTATAATTATAGAGAACATGTAACAATACATAGTACAATACTCCTCACAAGTACTCAGTATTATCTCCACCTATTACACACAAAACTAGCTCAGATCTAATCAATCACAGCTCAAATATCCTCCACTGCTTTGCCTGCCTCCACTACGCAATCCTGCAAGGGAATCAATCACTCTGTGAAATCGAATTCCTTTGGTTATACTACGTAAGCCTCATGGGCAATCTCCATGCATGCATGCACAAATCTCATGCACAACTATAGTAACAGCGATAGTCACAACTGATAGCAATCTCAACCTCTAACACCTATCTCCACTGAACTGTACATGCACTGAGTTAACTGATGTATTCTTCATTGCTTTATGAGTTAATAATTAGTGAATTAATTAATATTTAATTCGCACAACTCATCACTAGTGTATTCTTTAGTTAGACTAAAATACAACTAGTTCAACCAAGTCAAACTGAACACAACTCCATCAACTCCACAATCAACTCCACCGAAACTCAACCACATGAGTTCTAACTAAAGTCCTACATGCAATAGCTCAACTGACCCACAAGAAAAGCGTATTTCCCTCTGACAGCTGCATGTGCCACATCTATAGCTCAAACTGAAGTGCTCCAAGAGGATAAGATAATGTTTATAGTCCAAATATTATTATGAGACAATAATATTTGACTATTCTATTTTTAGCCTGGCAGTCTAAAAATAGAAACCACCCATATGTCTAAAAATAGAAGTCCATCTAGTTTTACCAACATGACCATCCACAAATAGCATCCTGCAACTCATAGACCATGATCCATATGTCTAAAAATAGACATAGTCTATAAATAGACTTTGCGCCAAAAATAGCCTGTGGGCTCACTTAGTGAAGGCGACTTTTTTCCACTAAGCTCCATCATCTTGTTGCATTCTCAACATCTGGAAGCCCTAAATGGTTTTGGATTGATGTGTTCTATGATATCCTACATTCATGCTTGGAATATGGCATGAGGGTGAATGGATTAAGAGAGATTTGGCTCAGCCATTCTACGATCGGGTGGAATGTGGAAGTCCCATCCTAGGTTTGGATTTTGGATCGTCAATATGAGGTTATTTTCCCTTATATTTTCATGAGTATTATACTAGTTTATATGTGGATCATATGGTTGTGATTTCATTGGCATTTTTTTGTTATTATGATGGCTATATATATGTTTTATGATAGAAACTATGTATGGCTCTCATATTTTTTTATTGTTAAATGAATGAATAATGTATCTATAACCTAATGGATGAAATGGAAGTTGATGTGTTGAGGAATTAATGTTTCTTATCAATTCTCAACTAAATATGAGACCCCTATGCTCAGATACATTATTTACACATGTAGATTACATATCCATGATATGTTTAACAAAATGCTTGTCATAGCTAGTAGGGGTCTAGTTAAGGTCTCATTCAAGTGATTGCATTTATACTGTCATTTCCTTGTTACTTTACTGGTGTAAAGATGTCATTCAATTCTGGGTAGTGACCTAGGATTTGGGCCTAAAAAAGTGGTTCAAATCGCGGAGACACTAGCACAACATTGTGAAAAATAATCCTTGGATGCTGGCTTGCAGGCCATTGAGAGAGTCCAGAGGTCCCTGGACGTTGGCATGCCCATAGCATGAGAGCGTCTAGAGGTCAAGTGGTCCAAAATATCATTGGGACTCGGGGGCTGATGGGCAGCAATGTTGGGTTGGTTCCTAAGGGTCCTAATGCTAATTTTGAATGTATGTATGGTTTGTTTCAATCGGTTCCACTTTCTTAACGTAAATTAGGAGGTCGAATCATGTCATAGTGGCCTCTCTTCACATGTCTACCCGAACTGACCGATTTATTGGGTAGATGTGGGAGGAGGGTGTTAAAAAGTGGTATCAAAGCATGATTCACCCCTCGGACTGGATGGGCTATGTGTTGGTAATGCATTCATGTCGGTTGCATGTGTGTCTCTTATGCTTGCATTCCATGTGCTTGTTGCATTTGCATGATGTTGATCATGGTTGTAGTGATGCCGTCATGTGGAAGTTGATGTTGTTATTGTGGAGTGTGTCTTCGTGAGTGTATGACTAGTTACATGTTGTTATATGTCGCTTACATGTATCATTTTGCATGTTTGGTCACATTCTCTTATTTTTGGTTAAATTATTGTATGCTTGGTTACTTGTCTCATTCTTGTAGGTTTGGTTACAAGTATTGTTCGTTTATGCTTGATTACATGTGTTTATGCATGTGCATGGTTGGTTACACATTGCTTATGCATGTTAATGTTTGCATATGGTCAAGTGTACATTGATGTAATGGTTGTTGTCATGCATGAGGTCATGGTATGTGTTGTTGATAAGGTCATTCATTGATGACTGAACCCTAGCTAGAATGATGGTTGAATGGTTATATTCTTGTGTTATGTTTCTATATGTTGTCATGATTATGTTATACATGTATCACGTTGATTTTTTGATCTTGCAGACAAGTTATCCTCCCCAAGATATACTAAGGTACGATGGTCTATTGTGATTTGGTTTACCTGACATAATATACCTTGCAGGAAGAATTTCAAATGGCTAGCAAGATGGTAGACTACAAAGACTTTCCCTATGAATCAAATGAGCAATATGGTGTTGGGAATTATTATGATTTGGCAGATACATTGAGAAGATTAAAGGAAGAAATAAGGAGTTGTAAGGCAGATAATGACAAAATCATGTAGGCACATGAGAAACAAGTAGAGGTAAACACAGTGATACTTCAGAATTTATCAGATTTGTGGTGACAGGAACCACATCGGATAAACTATGATCAGGAGGACCGAGCTAATGGGGCATATGGTAGTAGATCACATGGTACTCAAAGGTCATATAGAGATGACACAGTTAGATATGGAAGACCCTCAGACACTTTGGATAGGAGGAGGGATATACACTAGTATTATTCTAGTTCTGATTCAGATAAGAATTATGATCATCATCGTTATCATCCTTATAGGAGGAGTGATATGGGATACTTTCCAGATGAGTTTAAGAAATCAAAGCCACCTACTTTTGATGGAGGGATGAAGAAACCACAAGATGTAGAGGCATGTTTGCTTGGCATGAGGAAGTTCTTTAGGTTGCATGACTATTTAGAGAACATGAAAGCCAGAGTAGCTACATCCAGTCTCAAAGGTAAAATAGACATTTGGTGGGAATATTTGAATATTGTCAGATGTATTCATGAGGAAGACTTGAATTGGAGTGAGTTTGAGCGGTTATTCAAGAAGAATTATTTGTTAGAGAGGTATTTTGATGACAAGGAAAAATAATTATATGAGCTAAAGATGGGATCGATGATAGATGATGAGTACACTAGAAGGTTATTAGAGTTACTAAGGTATGTGCCTTACCTCATAGAGGAAAAGGCCAAGATTCAGAGGTTCATTAGTGGATTTTCAGTTGCAATTAAAGACATGATTGAGTTCGATGAGCCTAGATCATTGGAGGAGACCATTTGAAATCGAAGGCATTGCTATGAGTAATTGAAGTGAAGATCTACGACTAAGCCAGACTGGAAATGTAATGCAAAGAACAAAGGAAAATGGAACATAAAGTGAGAAAGACCTCAGGCTATAAGTAATAAAGAGAATGTTGCACCACATAAGAAGTTCAATGCATCAAATAGAGGGTAGGAACATTGATCTGAGGAGTAGAACAAGGATGCAGGTTGGAAGCCTATAGAGTGTTGGACTTGTGGAAAATATCATTGTAGGAGAGATTGTGCACAGATTCAGGGTGGCAGGCCTCGAATATATAGTGCACAGGACACACAGACTGTTGGGGATGTTGGTCAGAGTATTCCTCGTATTTGTGCAGCATTGGAAAACAAATAGGAAGACCATCAGGCATCTATCATTGAGATGGATGGTAAGCTTTGTGATAAAGTTATTTGTATTTTGATTGACCCTAGATCTAATTATAGCTATGTTAGTCCTAACTTGGTGGATAAGTGTGGTTCGAGTAAGGAATTGCATGCAAAATCTTGGTTAGTGCAGTTGGCTACAGGTACAAACAAGCAAGTTCATCATTGGGTAAGAGCTTGTGTATTTGATTTGAATGGTATGCCTACCACAACATATTTTAATGTATTACCATTGGGACCATACATCATGTTGTTGGGCATGGATTGGTTGTACCTTCATAGAACTAAGGTGGATTGTTATGACAAGTCCATTCAATGTGTGGATGACAATGTGGATCCAAGAGTCTTGTAGGGAAAGAAGAAAGCCACATCAGTTAGGATGGTAACATTTATGCAAGCAAATTGCAGTCCCAGGTGGTGTGTTATTTGTAGTACACATTTCTAGTGACAAGGGTAAGGAAGTTGATGATGCATATGTTTTGAGTAGGTACCTAGTTTAATAGCAATTCAAGGATGTAATTCCTAAGGACATTATAGAGTTTCCACCTCACAAGGAAGTAGACTTTTCTATTGAGTTAGTGCTAGGGGTAGCTCCAACATCAAAAGAACCTTACAGGATGAGCACACCTGAGTTGGTAGAGTTGAAGCTACAGCTGAAGGAAATGTTGGACAAGGGATACATTAGGCCAAGTGTATCACCATGGGGCGCATTAGTATTATTTTTGAAGAAGAAAGATGGTACTCAGGTTATGCATTGATTGCGGGCAGTTGAACAAAGTGACCATTAATAACAGGTATTCGTTGCTGAGGATTGATGACTTGTTCAATCAGTTTAAGGGAGAAATAGTATTCTCAAAGATCGACTTGAGGTCAATATATCATCAGGTATGCATCAAAGAGGAGGGCCTTTACAAGACGACTTTCTGGACTAGGTATGGGAATTATGAGTTTGTTGTAGTTCCATTTAGTTTGACTAATGCTCCAACTACATTTATGTGCTTAATGAATAGTGTGTTGTGTCCATATTTAGATAAGTTTGTTATTATGTTCATTGATGACATATTGGTATATTCTAAAAATAAGGAAGATCATGCCAAGCATTTAACAGTAATGTTGACATTGTTGAGAGAGCATCAATTGTATGCTAAGCTCAGAAAGTGTAGTTTATTTCAAACTAAGTTACACTACTTGGGGCATGCTTTCTTCACGGAGGGAATTGCAGTAGATCCACAAAATATAAGGGCCATCATGGAGTGGGTAGCTCCTAAGAATTTGGATGAGGTGAGATCTTTCATGGGGTGGGCAGGATATTATAGGAGGTTGATCAGGAACTTCTCACAAATTGCTTGTCCTATTATCGTTGCAGAGCAAAGGTAAGAAGTTCAAATGGACAGAGGAGTGTGAGGCTAGTTTTGAGAATCTTAAGCAGTGGTTGATAGATGCGCCAGTGTTAAAGATTGTAGATCCAGACAAAGAGTTTGTGGTATGCACAGATGCTTGCAAGAAAGGTTTTGGTGGAGTCCTTATGCAAGATGGACAGGTGGTATGTTAAGAGTCGCGAAAACTGAATGAGCATGAGAATAACTACCCCACACATAATATTGAGTTGGAAGAAATCATACATGCATTGAAGATGCAGAGAAACTATCTTATGCATAGGTTATTCACATTGATGAGTGATCACAATGGTTTGCGGTATCTATTTAACCAACTAAATCTAAATGATAGGTAGACTCAGTGGTTGGATACGATCAATGAATTTGATTTTGAGATCAAGTACATCAAAGGAAAAGAGGATAGAATGGCAGATGCTCTTAGTAGGCAGGTACAAGTAAATCACTTAGAAGCTATGAGTTCCTATGGGACAGACTTATAGGATAATATCTTGTAGGCAGGTCAGCAAGATGTCAGATATATGGAGATTATGAACAGGTTGTAGTAGAGTACTGGTATAGGTACAGGTGGTAGTACAAGTATAGTCACAACTATATGTGTAGGTGGTAAAGATACAAGTATATGTACAGGTGTAGGTACATGTACAAGTAGTGGTATAGGTAGTGGTATAGGTGGAGGTGCACAGGATGTGGACTATTTACTTAGAACAAATGGATTGGTTAGGTTCAGAGATAGGATATATGTGCCAGACAATAGTGAACTCAAGAAGGTGATCTTGAGGGACTTTCATGTGAAACCATATTCAGGTCACCTAGGTTATCAGAAGACATTGAAAATGGTGAAGAGATTTTATTATTGGCCGAACTTGAAGAGGGATGTAGCAGAGTTTGTGGCTAGGTGTTTCGATTGTCAGTGTGTGAAGGAAGAGTATAAACATCCAGGTGGACTTCTATAGCCAATTTTGATTCCAGAGTGGAAATGGGAAGTCATTTCCATGGACTTCATCACAGGTTTTCCGAGGACAATGAGAAAACATGATTCCATTATGGTTATTATGGACAAGTTGACAAAGGTTGCACATTTCATTCCAGTGAAGTTTGCATTCTCAACTAGTAATGTAGCACATGTATTCATCAGAGATGTAGTTAGATTGCATGGTGTCTCGAAGAATATTGTGTCAAATAAGGATGTGAAGTTCACTTCCAAGTTTTTGAAGGAGTTGTTTGCAGGTTTGGGCATAGATTGGCCTTCAGTAAAACTTATCATCCACAGACAGATGGAGAGACAAAGAGGGACAACATGATATTGGAGGACATGTTGAGGATGTATGTGATGCATTAGCAGCAGAAGTGGGAAGAGTACCTTCCACTAGTAGAATTTGATTACAACAATGGGTACCAGGAGTCACTGAGGATGAGTCTATTTGAGGCATTGTATGGGTGGAATTGCAATATTCCCATCAGTTGGAGTGATCTAGTTAACATGGTGTTGATTTGACCGAACATGTTGGCGCACATGGAACAGGAAATGAGGTACTCAAGAAAAATTTAAAGGCAACACATGATAGGCAGAACAACTATGCAGATCAAAATAGGTTGTTCAAGGAGTTCCAGGTTGGGGAACATGTGTACTTGCACATCAAACCGAAGAAGAGATCCTTATGGATTGGATCATGTGCCAAGCTGGCACCACAGTTTTGTGGACCCTTCAGTGTTATTGAGAGGATTGGGTCAGTAGCCTATTGACTTGCACTTCCTCTGAAAGTGAAATTACATGATGTTTTCCATGTGTCATTGCTTAAGAATTACGTTGAAGATGTTGATCATGTGATTGATTGTCTTGTATTGCAAGTGGAACTAGATGGAGAATTCCAGCAAAAGCCTCAATGTATATTGCAGAAAAGGTTCTCATGCTCTAGAATTGAGCAATCGAGCAGGTTAAGTTGCAATGGAAGTACTTTGGGCTCGATGAAGCTACATGGGAGATGGCAGATCAGATGTGGGCTATATATACTTCCTTGTTTTTTGGTTGAAGTAAAGCATTTTTGGTATGGTGTTTTGGTATATGTCTTGGTATATGTTTTGATGATGTTTCTATATGTACATATGTATATGGATGTAAACTCCACCATGGGTTATGGTATAAATCTCCAATAAGTGGTATGGGTGTCATATCATTATGATGTTATGTTTGTTATTTTTTCATGTTGGTTTGCTTCTTAGAAGGTTGATCATTTTAAATATTATATCGAGCTAAGTTATAAAGCTCCTTCATCATTATGTTTTTCTTACAAATTTTTTGTGGTTATAGATGTTGTTGAACACTAAGGATGGTGTTCCCCCAAGGGCGAGGGTTCTCAATTGTGGTGAAAATTCCATGTAATAAAAGTTAATAAAGGTAAAATAATAACCACGGTTGATGAGACACTTATTCCAAGTTGAATGCTGGGTAAAATCCTAGTGATGGGAATCAATTTTGATTTATTAATGCCTAAGGAAATTGGAAAAGGAAATGGCTGAGGCTTTCGAAAGGAAAAATGGCATTTTTGGCACATTTATTTATGAAAATAATGGAAATTAAGAGAAAAGGGAGGTGAAAGGTCACAGGTTGCATGTGAAGATAGAAATGAAGGAAAATAATGGAAAATCAATAAAATAGAGGCCTCATTCATAAAAAGGCTTTTGAGGATCAGTTGGTAACATTTTTTCAGTTCAGTGTTGGAGCTATCTCATTATTCTCTCTCTCTCATACTCTTGGATACTTAGGATTTTCTTGGAGCACTCTTGGAGGGTGTGGCATACTTGGATTTTGGAGCAAGAAGGTAAAGGAAGAGCAAGAAAGCGCAAGAGGACATCGGGATCAACAAATACAACGAGATTTGGCTTGTAGGCACTGTTGTAGTGTTTTTAGAGCACAAGTGTACCAAAAGACACCCCCTTAGCAATGGATTGTTCCCTGCAATGGATCACTGTCAAAATTGGTGCTGGTAGTGGACAAACTTAAATAAACACAACATTGTAAATAGTGGAAACAATACGTACATAAACATAAACTAAACAAATAGGTACATAAACAAAAAAATGCTCAAATAGAACAAACACATCAATAATATATGTAAAATCTCCCTTTATTGATTGTTGGTGATAGAGGTTGAATACAATAGATGAATCTTAGACACTTGAAGAGAATTATTTGAGCTATGGAGCTCAAAAATCCTCAGCAAGGGGGTTTCTTTCCTCAATCTCTTTGCAAGTTTCTCCTCTCTCTCAAAGAAGTGTGAAGACTCTCCAATGGTGGATTCCTCTTCTCTCACTAAGATGTTGGGTTGTTTAGAAGCAATATGACCAACATGCTAGTGCTCTTCAATTCCTTGCCTTCAACAATGCAATGGTGGTTTGCTAAAACAACAATTTGTCTAGCATAACAATGTCTCATATTTTGGTTCTCCCATGGCCTATTTATATAGAAATTTTTTGAATCCTTCTTCCCTCTCTTAGTACATGTATGATAAAGACACATGAGTAGGACAAGATGATTCCATTGAGGGCTGCATATCTCCAAGGCGACTCGAATTTGATTGTACTGGACTGAAATCATGTCAAAGAATCGGCCCCAAGTGTGTATAGTCATCCTGGATAACTGAGTCATCCTTTTATGTAGTCGTGCGACCTTTGGAGGTTAATCCCCATGCATGCATTTATTGAAGAAATAAATGTGAGACCTTAATTGTTTTTCCTTTGTAAACTTTGGACCTTAGGAAAACTTTGATTTTTTTTAAACTTCATAATGTATTCAACTGGAAAATGTCCACCTATGCATTATGCTAGACACTTTTAGTGCCTTCTAGATTTTACTAACAAGTGTACAATTTTTTGGTGTTAACAATTCCCCCCTGATGTATGAGATTAGGAGGAATCGTATAGCCGAAATACGTTACATTTTCTTTTCTAATGGAGAGTTTCATTGACTTTTTGAGAGAGAGGATAGCATGTTGTGGATATGAGTAGAGAAAAACCCCTTGATTGAGTATCAACAGTAACCATGCTCTAGTGAAAACCGAAAATAGAAATTGTGTCTATACGAGGCGAAAATTTCCCATGCTCATTATGATGGCTAATCGGACTTGATTACAATCTGGAAAATGACCAATGGTGGTCTAGTCAACATTGTGGTTGTTGACGTACTGATATCTGATGATGATAATTGCTTACACCCTCAAGGGTGTTTTTTGGTCCAATAGGCATAATATGGTTCCCTTATGCATAACCAAGGTGAAGCACTATTGATGGGGGTGCTGTGGTATGCATAGGTCTTCGGCTATGGGTACCTCCCCCATTTCATAATGTAAGCACTTTTGAATGAGGTGCTTAGTTATCTGCGATTATTTGATTATATGGATGAAACTGCAGTAGTAACTAAGTAAAAAACCACCTTGAAATGAATGCTTGAGTTGGCATCAAATGTCAAGGGGACCGATGACATCGGTCAGCGATACTGGTTCCCATTGTGCCACCCTAGGATATCCCCTTTGATGGGGGGAGTATCCAAGGTACTACGTCTTTCCTGGGATACATTTATTGAAGTCCACAGGAAAAGGGGTGTTAACTGCCCAACACTGTGAGTCGGGAAATCAATGTGAGATATGAACATGTTGTAATAAATTGGATCAGATAGGTATGATAACGAGTTTTTCGATATAGAAGAACATGGATAGCTATCCGGAGGTTGGATCTTGATCTGTCAATGGCGGTAGTCAAAACATGTTTGTTAATGGTGATGGTCTTAGAGTCAATGAGAGTACCAGGATGGGGGTGAGAAGGTTTTGACAGGAGTGCAAAGATGTGACGTGTTTTTTTGGTGAGATGCACGCTGCTACCAAAGGTGACTAGGGACTGCTGCGAGGTGTAGGTCATGAATTCTAAGCATAAAATGTGGCTGATAGTTTTTTTTTGTTTTTTTTGTTTTTTGAACAAATATTTGTACACTTGCCAAAAGAATATGAGGGTGGTTTGGATGTATGATAGTGACCTGCATAGAGGTGTGGTGTATCAATTGAGGGCGGGGGACCCATTGGTTGGTCTCCGTGATGGGTGGTTGAGGTAGGTGATGTGACATAAATGAGCTATGCGATATGGATGAATGATAGGCCAAATGTAGGATGCGGGAGTGCATCCGTTCAGTACTCGTGATGGCCTGGGAAATGGGGCATATGCAAAATGAGTGTAGCATAATGAGGCTAAACTTCAAGATATGTACGTGAGATGGTTCCCGGGCTGAAGTGATGGGGTCATGGCTCCTCTCAGTGAAGAGGGGCATACAAAGATGAAAGGAGTCATGAAGGAGGGTTCTATCGACCAACATGGATGTTTATCATATGCGAAGATGAGATGGTGATAAACATGGTCGAGATGATGGTCCTTATGGTGAATTTTAGAGAAATTATGTCAAGATATGCAAAGCTTTAGGGAAGCCTATCATGTTCAGTGAGAACTATACTTGATTTGTTGTTTTCTTAACGGGTCATTGGTTGAAGTGGATCATGCATGATGTTTCTGCAATGGATACAACCAATAACACAAGTGAAATCATTATTCAAGAAATACATATATAATGAATGCTATAGATTTAAAGAGTTGGAGAAGTACCTAAAACGAGCTTTCAAGTGTGTGATGGACCAAAAAATGATTTTTTACATTTACTAGAATGGAGGGTTCCATGATGAAGATGGTGTGGTATTGATCTTTGCATCTCTTCCATTTTTCCCAATGGATGTCCCAGGCTTTTGTAATGGACCCCAAGAGATGGTGAAAAGGGCGATAGATAGGGCTAAGAGGCCCAAATATCACTCATTTGGATTGTTGAGCTGTGGAAGTCAATGAGAATCCTTGGAGCTTTTCTTGTTGTTGCAGTCAGCCTGAGTACTCGGGTTTTGCGCGAAGAGAGACAAGAGCGAGCTTGTGCCCTGACCTTTTTGAATTTAGTAGTTTCTAGGTTAGGTAGATCATACAGGGGTCCCTTGTATGGCCTTTTAAGGTTCAGCTAAGATGACCGCGCGGTAGACTCATCAAGGGTTGCGCAGTTGCTACACATTCTTAAGGGTTTTTCACGGTGACCCTGCGCAAAGTGCTTACTCAGATGCGCATTTCACGCATCTGAGGGAGGAAATGCCATGATGATCCCTCGAGGGGTCCGCCGCAACTTACCCAGTGGTTTGCGCGCTGGGCATTTTCCTGTTTCAAAAAAAGGTGAGTATACCATGTGCCTATTTTGAAAATAAGCGTGTAGTGGGGAAAATGATTGATTTTGCCCCTTTTTTATTTTTGAGAACCTGGGGGGGTTATTTTTTTACTTGTGGTATCGTGGGTGGTAGGATGATTTAGCAGGAGAGAGATTGGGTGATTCTCTGGACTGCCATGGTGTAGAATCCTATAGTGAGTTAGCTGTTAGGTCAGTTGGGGCTTCTGAAGTTCCTTCAGAACTCTCTAATGAGGTTTCAATATTAGTTCCTCTGGTTTTTGGTACGATGTTGGGATCTGATTGTCAGATGATGGTCGTCTGACTGACTGACCTGTTGATATTGGTTCATACCAATATTTACTTTGCCACAAGTTTGATGCCTTGGGGGGAGGTGCTACCCTATCCAATTCCAACAGAGCACGTGGATATTTGACACTAGGCCGAGCTGGAGGGGGAGGGTCACTCTGGCCCAAACCCCTATGATGAGGGTTTCATTAATATTGTAGTAGTTTTGGACTTAGCCGAGTGAGCATCGCTGGCTATGATTGTTAGATTGGTGGCGTCAATGTCTCCCCACTAGTGTTTGAGGCCTCACATCGTAGTTTTACAACAACTACAAGCGGGGCACTTCTTTGATTGGGCCTATTTATTGCATGAGGGGATGTTGTCGCAATTGACGTAGGTGGGGCGTGGGACCCTGAGGAGTTTTTTCTATGGTAGTGTGCTTTGCAACATACTCTATGAGTCGGTGGTTATGCTTTACCCTGTTCTTGTAGTACCGATGGGGCCTGCTAGGGACGTGCACATGCGTTGTTGGGGAGGGGTGATGCCAAGAGCTGGTGGCAGAGTTGTGTGGTGCTATTTGAGTGCCATGGTAGATGATTGGTTTAAATCCAATCCTCAGCTAATTCTAGAGTTTTCATATCATGGAGTAGACTTTAGAGGAGATCCAGATATGGGGTTTTCTCAAGGTGTTACCTACAGACCGAAAGGTATAATTTTTTTTTTTTTTCTGCATCTGTAGACATATGTGTGCTTTTATGTATGGTTTTTTTTATTTATGATGATTTTGACATTATGCTTTGTTTACTTGCAAATGTAGGGCCGCAGGGGCGTCCATTGGCCTATTTGTTCGGCCATGATCTGAGAGACTTGGGTGTTGCAGGGGTTGCCTTTGTTCCATAGAGACCGAGGGTAGCGAGGCCACCGATTTTTCCTCAGAGCGGTACAGGGGTTGCCCCTGTTCCTTAGAGACCAAGGGTAGTGAGGCCATCGATTGTTCCTCAGGGCGGTGCAAAGTGCCTCTCACAGTGGCACCAATTTGAGATTGGTTGGCCCTCTAGAGAGGTAGTGACAGATGAGGATGTGGATAGATTGCATCCACAGGCTGAGGATGCAGAGGGGCAATTAGAAACTGCTGAGGTGGAGTTATGAGGTTACTGTGACACCTGGGGATAGATTGAGTCCCTGACTAGAGGGTTGTCTGTTGATGGATGGGTTGGTTTGGCAGATATTGTTGTTGAGACAATGATTTCATTGGAACAAGTACACCAACTAGTTTTGCATTGTATCTTTATGGCGATGGCTATATCTGGTCCAATTTTGGCTTCAGATGCAGATATTGGGTCATGCGAGCATTAGACTTGATGGTTTTTTCTTTTTATGAGATGATGTATGTACGAGGGAATGCACCCATTTATGAGGATGCTCCCCTATTTTTTTGATGACTTATTATTGATCGTCATGAGCTAGTGAATTTTTGTACTCATATATTTTTTGATGTATATAAGAGATTAGTTATTGTAGAAAATTTGTGATAGGTTAACACGATAATGAAATATAAATTAAAGCAGAGTACTATAACCTACTTCTGCTATTAATTTGTGGAAGCTTAAAGATCGAGCTGAACAATATAACCAGAAGAAGAAGAATCAATGGCACAATACACATGAAAATACTTTGGGGAAAGCCTCAGCTAAAAACTCCACACTATTGTATTATCATACATGGTGGAAATACATAGGAATTATACAAAGCCTTAGCTCTCACAACTAGCTAGCTCTCAGTACAATCCTCACAAATGCTCACAGGAAATCTTGGCTTCTCTCCAGCCTTCCTCTCTGCCCTCCAAGCTCCTATTTCCTTGCGTTGTTCCTTGTGGATGATTAGCCTTTTACCAAGTGGAAAACCAATCCTTCAAAATTGCGCAATCCTCAAGGATAAATCCTTGACTGCATGCATGAGTTTTCTCCATGAGAAAACACATGCAACTAATAGTACACTGTCCTTGAACATTAATCTCAACTGGGTCTTTCTCATAATAGACATGCATGATTTTCTGATAAGGGAATCTTCAGTTAACTGGAGTAGCACTAGTTGAGTGCATTAATGCGTCAACTGATTGCTAACTCACTATTAGTTCCTCAAACAATTTGGAATTAATTTAACTGGATTTAACTCAGTGAACTGAGTTAACTAATTACAACTCCAATATAACTCAATCTTATCTCCTTCATTTAAGGGATAACTCTTGCATGACTTCAGAAATACTTCTAATTTGAATTTATCCAACTAATTAATTTATAATTAATTAATTAATTAATTCAAAGTAGCTATTAAGACTAAATTCGATTTTGATTCATAATTTAATTCAAGGACAATTAAATTGGAATATTCTTGGTGCCATATTTCAACAATTATGGCGGCTCTAATTATGTGTTTATATGCATCAATAATTTTGATGTATATCTTCATTTTTTTGTTTTAAGATGTATCTAATGTTGATGTTTTATGTATCTTGATGGTTATATATATGTGATGCATGCCAATCTAGGATTTGATTAGCAATGCGATAAGCTATATGATTTTGATTTCTTGGTATATGTGTAAATGTGATTTGATCAAAATATCTAGCTAACCTTTGTGCATGTAAATACTTCTGAAAAAGACATGGATCTTGGATTTGAAAATTCATGTTTAGTTGTGATACGACTAGCTAGGAATCAAGGAATACATGCAAGTCACAGATACCTAGGTGGTGGGGATTGACCAAGAGGCTTATGACGGTGTCGTATTCTTCTTGATTATTAGTGTCTAACTCGATACAAAGTCCATTAAAGAGATGAGGTGTCTGGTCAAGAGAGTATATGGCCTAGGTTGCAACAGTGAGATTTTGCGACCATTGAGATGCACCGTGAGTGAACCCATGGTGATAAGCTGGCGGAAGATCCATTTGTTGACACATGATGAGATAATTTTTTTAGAGTGAATCTATGATGAGGAGATCATCATAAAAAATAAGTCATGGTACATACATGTCTACTCTAGCATTTTATGGGTGAAATTTTTTGAGGTAGAGACCATTGATGGGATTTTTTAGGCAAGCCCCATCGGGCTCTGATAGTATGTATGCCCCCTTGAGGAGGCAATGTTTGATGATGTAAGGGCCCTTCCAAAGGGTTTCAAACTTTCCAGGTCCTACTACTTCTTGGGCGACATCGTCAAACTTTCCAGGTCCTACTGCTCCTTGGGCGACATCGTAGCAGAGGACTAACTCCACCTCGATGAAAGTCCAAGGGGTGATGTGGCATTCGAACGAGGCCTTTACCCTCTTTTACCAGGGATGGTTTTTTTGGAAAGGCATGTGTTATAGAGGTATCATTCATGCTATGAGAAGATTTGGTAGAGTTTACCTGTAGTGGTTCGGTACTAACCAAATAGATTGTATGAGAGGTGGTACTACTCATAGTATGGGATGTTGATGCCTTGTTTTTGTTGGGCAACAGAATATCCTGTGGGGGTATGAATATCTGAGTCACGGTCTTGGTATGATGTGGTTGGTTTGTATGGATTGGTTTTAGTGCTACTCTTACTGCATGATACCGTGGAAGGTACTGACAATTCCTTGTGTGGCGTACTTGAGAGCATATGTGACAATAACATGGTATGATTTTTTCTTGGTTGGAGAGGTGCTTATGGGGGATGTGGGCCACTAAGCGGAAAATGTTGTTGAACCTACTTAGTACGTGACATTTATTGATCAAATGATTGGGTTTATCACATAGGCACATGTGATGGGTGATTTTTTTGCTAGGTGGTTTTGGGTTGCTTTTGGCTTGATCTGACCTAATGATGGTGATGGGAGGTGAAATGATGGGGGCCTAGTTTTGTTGGTTGCCTTTACTCCTCAAACACACATAAGATATCCAGGAGTCCTTCACCGGGTGGGGGAGTGGGTTCTATGGATTTTTTATCTGAGTCCAATAGATCAGATTTTTCGTGCATGAATTTATGTATGAAACTGAATTCTTTTCGGAATTTTGGAAGGTGCGAGCACCTCTTTGTATGATTTTTTTTCCTCGCAGATCTTGCATATATGTTGTTGGCATCTAGGTTTTCTTTTTGAATAACCTGGGTGGGTGGGTGGTTTTGGTAACATGTTAGTAGTTCAGGGCAAAGGTTCACCAGATGAGTAGGTTCATCACACATAGCACATGGTAAAGAAGAGGACATGTGTTACTTCTTATTCTACCTTCGTGTGTTGAAGGCAGGTTTTTCTGAGCATGAAGCTGCCTCTTCTTGAATGTAGAAGATGTTTTGGCATTTATTTTCCATTTGAGGGTTGGTTGGCACTATTGGCTCATTCATGTTGGTTTGAATGAGTGTTTTTAATGTCTCTCGGTATCAAGGGATGTCAGGAAAATGATGAGTACAATGCCCATGTTTTTCACATATAGCGCATGCATGGCTGGTACGTATTTATTTGTTAAACAAAGTTACATCTTTTTCTACTTTTGGTGGAGATGTTTTGGTGGCGTTCGTGAGAGTTTTTAACTCATCTAATTCGGGGCATATGTGGGTTGGGTTCCCAAATTATTCACAAAACACATAGGGTTGCAAGGCCCTGGATGAGTTTGAGGACTCTTCTTTTTTACTGTTTTGTTTAGCCTTTTTTCTGGCTCTAGTTGATGTAGGTGGAGGACGGTTTTGAGTAAGGGTGGTTTCCTAAGGTGGAAGTACAAGGATATTTCCTATTGGAATATGTCATGTCTCAACCAACATGGTCATGGGGACCAGATACCAAATTGGTATCACGAGAGCCATATTTGGTAATGTAAGAGTTTCCATGGCTTGGTACGAGACAAAGCCGAGTGGGGGGCATAAAAAGGGGGTTTTCATAATGGCGGGAGGTAAAGTAATGACATTATCAGTTGCAAGGGGTATGGTATTTGGAACTTGGTTTTAGATGGTGTTTGACGAAGTCATCATGCACACCAGTGCTCCAATATTTGGGACAAGCTCTTGTCTTACTGGAGGGTCTCCTAGGAAGTTCCTAGGGGGGTTGATGGCTTAAATTGGCTCGAGATGATCTAAGTGTAAGTAGTGATCACCTCATGGGAGGATGATACTAAGGGAAATATGCCATATGGTGTGGGTAGGGTTTCCGTCTCATAATAATGATATTTCCATCATGGGGGAACATCATTATTCTAAACACTGATTAGGTGACTACAAGCATTTCGTACATATTGCTTTGCCCTAGTAGTATGTTGTAATCCAACTGGGCATCTAGTACTTCAATGTATATTAACACAACTTTTCTAGAGAACTTAACTGGCACGTTAGGGTATAAACCGACAGGGGCTGAAGGGTGTTTTTCATATGCTCTGTGCGTTATGTCAAAAGGCTTAAATTCAAGGGATCCTAATTTCTGCCAAATGGATTTGGACATGATACATGTGGAAGCCCCTTCGTCGATGATGTAATGATGGATGTTGATATTTTGGACTAAGACCAAGATTTGGAAAGCAATGACTGAGGGTAGCCGTGGAGTAACATTTTCCAAGTCCAAGACCCTTAGGTGGAAATCATATGGGTCGATTGTGCCTAGAGTAGAAAGTAAGGCTTTCCACTGGGTTGGGCATATTTGCAGAACCTCTAGTGCTGACATAACTGATGGTGATTGTGCTAAGTCATCGACTATGTTGTATCTATGAGATGCTTTAGAGTTGTGTGTTGTATGTCGTAACGATCCTTTGACCATTTTTAGCATTGCTTGTGTAAAAGAAGGTTGAGGAATGGTCAATGAACCTGTAGGTAATGTCGTAGCTGAGGTGGACAAATTAGGCCCTAGGGTAGCTTCATAACTTCGATTCCTTGTTTGCAAGAGGATATCTTCCCCTGTCATGAAAATATCATGATTAGGATCATTATGGGTGTTAACGATTCCCTGATGGGGAAGGGGTCCAACATCACTGTAGCTTGTTGATCGCCTTTCCTCCTACTATCTTGTATCCTTTTTAAGTCAGGAAGTTGAGGACAATGATTGGTGTAATGACCGTACTCCCCACAGATATCGCATGCATGATTAGTCCACAGACTTTTGTTCTTGCCTTTTTTTTGTGAGTTATTGTTGGTTGTTCCTTAGTTTTGATTCTAGTTGGGATTGTCCCTTCCAAGTGCTCTTGGGGATTTCTGCTAATTGCTACCCCCCCACTCAGGTTCTCCCTTTGGCTTTCTTTTTGGTTTTGTCTTAGTATTGTTGGAAGAATTAACTGAATTCATGTGCTCCTTTGATTGTTGCTATGAAGCGAGTGAAGGTTACACTAGATTCACCTGTGCATTATTTTGTGTTGGTGGGATATTCTATTGTTGTGATGGGAAAGGAGAATATTGGTTTCCTTATCCCTAGTTAATGTATTGACTCGAGGGAGTGGACGTCATGTCTGTATTCATAGAGGAGTATTGATTCCCCTAAGGGGAGAGGTATGTGATGAGCCCCAATTTTTGGTACAATTTGGGCTCATTTGGCCTACTTGCTTTGCTCAAACCATTCACTTTTTACTGCTTATGCATGCATTTCTTAGTTTATTCGTGTTGTTTGTAGGAAGAAGGGTAGACACTTTATCTACGTGACTAATGCATGGTGATTTCAGGTTTTTGGCATTAAAAGGGAGAAAAAGACAACGAAAAAGGAGACAAGGAGACAATGAGGTGGCACTGCTGGTTTTTAGGAGAGGATGTCCACGGTCTTGGGGACCTTCCTCGTGATTCCCACCAAGAACTCCGAGCTCCAATCCATCTCCCCACCGAGCTTAGAAGCAGCCAGCTGTTCTACAGGAACAACAGTTATAACTGTTCTACAGGAACAGTAGTTATGACTGTCCTACAGGATCAGCAGTTAAACTTCAGTTGGACAGCCGAGCTCCTAAAATCAAGGACACCTGTTGGATGATCATTTTTGCATAAATACTGAGGCCGTAGCCTTGGATAGAAGCTTTTTGAACCTTGGCATTACTCTTGTAATTGGATAGTACAAGCTAGAGCTCAGTCTTTGTTCCTTTTTGTAAGCCAATTTGGCATGACATCAGATTATGAATAAAGAAGGCAGATTTTGATCTAGTTCTGAGTTTTCTCAAGGAGCTATAGCTCTCAGGTTAGGGCCCAACCTGAGAGCAATAGATCTCCTCAGTGTTGTAATGTGTTTGCATTTCGTTCTAGCACTTTAGTTCATTACTTTACCATGCAATTCGAAATTACAGGTTTGCTGAGTTAGGTTTTATGAGATTGAATGAGTTTAGCTTATGGTTGATTTGCTTTCGGTTGTTTAGTTAGATTAGCAAGTTGATAATACATTGGAGCTCCAGCAAAAAAGGTTGAGGAAGTCTCCACTGCCATCTCTGTTTGGAGATTGGAGTGCAGCCTATACCAGCCACAAAAATACGCAGTTCTTTACTTTATACATGCTGCAACAGAGTCTCGTTTATGATAGATCTTTCCATGCACTTCACTCTCGCACCATACACCTTCATCACCACTTCATGCACATTCCTCTACACGCTTTATATTGCTATTCATTGAGTTCAGGTAGCTTAGGTTAATGAATTTTCATCTTGGTACAGTCATAAGCCATTTGTTTTATTTACACTGCTTTTCATCGTTCTATTACCTCCTTCTTCGTCTTGATCACGCATACAACCACATCCTTGACCTCTGCTCCGCTCTGGTATTTCCCAAACTCCTCCACTCCTCACGTAACTTCATTCTTTAGACATTTCGTTGTTATAACCTTTCATCCATCAACCCACTTCATACACTTGTTCTCCATCCTACTTCTCCACTCCTGAGCCATCACCAGCTTTATTCCTACCTTGCACATCTCCCCCTACCATTCCATCATTCCACCATCACTTCAAACACCCACGGTAGGTCATCCTGTAGCAATTTGTAGACTTCCTGTAGAAACCCCTGCGTTTCCTGTAGAATCCCCTGCATACATCCTGTAGGAGGCCACTCACTCGGTTGCTGAGCCTCTGAACGTGAGGAACCTCTGTGGACTGATGCTAAGGATCTCTGGGAACCTCTCCTAGCCTCCCCAACCTTTCCCAAGCTTTCCTTCCTTCTGCATCACATCTGCACAACCAAACCCTAATAAGCACAAAATCACAATCACTCCATCCACTTAAATAAAAAATACAAAAACATGTCTTTTAAGCTGCAAGTAGATTAGATTCATGCATTTTCACTTATTAGAAGTAATGGCATCATTGGTAGAAGTTTCCTTCACATTCTTTGCATCATAGAGGTTAGACTAGTTAAATTAGTGTTTCCTAGGGTTTCCATGTTTTGATTTGCTTTCAGTTCATCTTTGCCAAGTAGATTAGTCTTCCTTGAGCTAGCTTTCGTCCATCATTTAACAAGCTTCTTCTGAGAGCCTATAGAAGTTGGCTTGAGCCCTAGCGGACTTGTGCCAGCTGACCAAGTGACAGCTGTGACAAGAGCTAGTACTTGTGCATACAGCACCGTCGCTTCCAAGTTTGTACGAACTACCGGGTTGATAAAATTAAGAGACAGGAAGCCCCAGGAGTTGTAGCATTATTGCTACAATACTGGAGCTCACCATCTTTTTGGCGTCGTTTCCGGGGAAGCGTTAGAGTATTAACAATTGTTGCTTTTCTTCTACTTTCTTACTCTTACCTTTTGCTAGTAGTTTACTTCATTTCCATTCTGCAAAAATAGATTAGCATTTCCTGCTTTCATAGATTAGCATTTCCTGCTTTCATAGATTAGCATTTCCTGCTTTCATAGATTAGCATTTCCTTTCTGCAAGCGTAGACTAGCATTTCCATTCCTGCAATTTCATTTGAGCAAAGTAGATTAGTCCTTTCCTGCTTTCAGTTAATTTTGCATCTTTCATAGATAGTTGTAGATCAATCTGTCTCAGTTTTGCAGGTACCAAAAGAAAAGCAAAGCAAAAGCAATCAAAGAGAAAAAAGAAAGTCTTTTCCATTTCATGCCTCGTAGGAACCGAGATAGATCAGGAAAATTCCTACCAAACACCCCCACCACATCACTGAGTCACCCTTCTCTCCTCTTTGGTGACAGTGACCCAGAAGAGCCTATAGGTGAACATCCTGAGATATCCAAAGATCCTATAGTAGAAGAAGAGTTAGAGACTACTCCATTTGAAGCTATGGCTGATAATAGAAGAGAAGATGAGAGAATAGAAGGTGCCTTTCCCATCCGAGAGACCAATGGAGAGATGAAAATGAAAAACATTAGCCCTTCCGCCTTACCTCACTTCCATGGGTTGACCACTGAAGATCCAGATACCTTCCTGTTTGAGTTTGTTGTCCTTTGTAGAACCTATGACTATACTGAAGATGAGCAAAAGTTGAAACTTTTCCCTTCCACTCTCAAGGATGCAGCACTACGCTGGTTCATGGGTTTACCTGGGAATAGTATCACTACTTGGGCTCAAATGCAGCAAGCTTTCAACACCAAGTACCGGGATTACTGTAGGTCCAAGGAAACAAAGGGGGAAATCTTTCGGATGTCCATGGGAAATGATGAGTCCTTAGAGGATTATGAGAAGAGGTTCCAACTAAGCTATAAGCGGGCCAGGTGCACACTTGACCCTGAATCCCTCAAGTTGGTCCTACTCCGAGGAGTCCCTGAAGACCTCTTAGATACCCTTCACATGTTAGCTGGGGGGACATTTACCAACTGCCTTATGAGGACATCAAGACTGTGTTTAGAAACCACTCCAGGGCAGCTCGGAAACGAGGTAGAGGAAACCACCTCTCAACTAGTGTCCCTTTCTCCAAACATGAGCTTGCAAACCAATTAGAAGATCTCAAGAGTGAGGTGAGACAAACCATTGCCATGCAGCTTGATACATTCAGGATTCAGCAAAAGAAAGAAGAGGCTGAGAGAGCCTTGGCTGTCTTCTGTCCTAGGTGCACAAGGAGGCACCCTAAGAACGAATGTCCATTGCATTCGGTTGAAGTGTGTTTCGTTTGTGAGGAGGACCATCCCACAAATCAGTGTCCAACCTTACCTGGGTTTAAAGCCATGTACCAAGGGACCGAAGCTCCCACAGAGCCTCTCTATTACCTCAACCAAAGGAGGCCACAAGGATCTAGACCTTATCAGCAGGGGATGCAAGGGGCATCTCAAGCTTATTATAGCCCCAACCAGTCAACTCCTATGCCTTCCTGGGGTCCCCCTGCTCATCCTTCATGGTCCATGCCTCCTCCATGGTCTTATTCACCTCAGTACCCCACTCAACCTACTTATCATCCATATCACTCACATACCCAGCCACAGCCTCAATGGAATGCACCTCAGTCGGGGTGGAGGCCCCAATACAACACTCCTCCTGCCATTTTGCCTCAACCACCAGTTCAACCTCAACCATTACCTCCTGCTCCTCCAAGGCAACCTCAAATGCCTGCTCAACCGAACCCGAACCCCAACAATAGACAGGCCCAGTAGGTATACACTGGGGAAACCTCATGCCCTACCTATGCTGTGGAGATCCAGGAGATCAACCTTCGATCTGGAAAGACTCTACCAGATCGCCAACCTCCTCCCCCAGAGGATGAGGAAGATAAACAGGAAAGTGAACCAAAGGCTATTCCACCCTTTCCTGAGAGACTAACAGCCACCACACAACCTAACCCAGAAGAAGATGAGCTTTTGGGTGAGCTCAAGCAGTTGTGTGTAAAAATCCCACTTCTCCAAGCCATCAAAGATGTGCCAATATATAACAAGCTGGTTAAGGAGAAGTGTTTCAAACACCCAGGCAGACGGAAGAAAGATGCCTCAACTATCAATGTCATAGGACAACTGTCTGACCTTATGCTAGGACAAGTCATCTGCCCAAAGTACCTAGATCCTGGAAGTCCTGTAGTAGATGTTCACATCAATGGCACCATTATCCCCCACACCTTGATTGATCTGGGGGCGGCCATCAATGTGATGACCAGGGATACCATGCTTAAACTCAATCTTCAGGGTTCCTTGAGGAAGACCTCGACAATACTGCAATTAGCAGATCGCTCCACCGTGACTCCCGAAGGGATTGTGGAGGATGTCATGGTCTCCATTGATTCTTGGGAATACCCTGCAGACTTCCTGGTTCTGCAACCAAAGGCCAAGCTTACTGGATATCCTCTCATTTTGGGAAGGCCTTGGTTAGCTACTGCAGATGCTTACATAAGTTGTCGGGCAGGAAACATGACCATAAAAAATGGTCCCATGTCCAAGCAACTAGTCCTATACCCTCCTGCCCAACCTTCTTTAGAGCATGATTTACCACTCTGGTTGGAAGAAGGAGAAGAAGATGATGTGTACTCAGCACCTCTGTGCACCTTAGATACCACTAGAAAAGACCCCCTAACCGAGGATGACTTGATCGAGGCCTTGATCCAAAATCCACCTTCCAGTGCACTACCCTTAGAGAAATTGGTGGAGGATGCCCAAGCTAGCACCTTAGTGGATCTCTGTACAACCAACCCTGTTACTCCCAGAGTCAAGAATGTGGAGTTCGGCCCTGAGAAAGCATTGAAGATCAGCTCCTCCCTATCTCCTTCCCAGGAAAAGCAGTTGTGTAGTCTGTTGGCCAACCACCTAGATGCTTTTGCTTGGAGCTATAAGGAAATGAAAGGAGTCCATCCTTCGGTCTGTACCCATCATATATACATCAAAGAGGATTGTAAACCGGTTAGGCAACCTCAGAGGAGAATGAATCCAGCCCTTAAAGACATTGTCAAGGAAGAATTGCAGAAACTGTTGGATGCCGGATTCATCTACCCCATCTCAGATAGTGAATGGGTGTCCCCTCTAGTGTTGGTTCCCAAGAAAAATGGGAAATGGAGAATTTGTGTGGACTACCGAGAACTGAACAAAGCTACCAAGAAGGACCATTTCCCTCTACCTTTCATAGATCAAGTGTTGGATGGACTGGCAGGAAAGAAGTTCTTCTCTTTCCTGGATGGGTTTAGCGGGTACAATCAAATCCAAATCAGCCCGGAAGACCAAGATAAGACCACCTTCACTTGTCCTTGGGGTACCTTTGCCTATCGAGTCCTTCCCTTTGGGCTATGCAATGCTCCTGCTACCTTTCAGAGAGCTGTCTTGAGCATCTTCTCGGAGCTGGTCCATGATGCAGTGGAAATATACATGGATGACTTTACTCCTTATGGGGCCAACTTCCAGGAAGCATTGTCCAACCTGGGGAAAGTCCTAACCAAATGCACCGAGATGAACTTGTCCCTTAGTCCTGAAAAATGTGAATTCCTAATGACTGAGGGGACCGTGCTAGGCCATACCATTTCTTCCCAAGGATTGCAGGTGGATCCTAACAAAATTGCTCTCATCAAGAGGGTTCCACCTCCTCAAAAGGTAAGGGATGTCCGGAGTTTCTTGGGATTAGCAGGATACTACCGGAGATTCATTAAAGATTTCAGCAAGCTAGCCTCGCCATTGTTTGGTCTGTTGGCAAAAGATGTGGAGTTTAAATGGACTGACGATTGTCAGAGAGCTTTAAATGAATTGAAGGACAAGTTGGTGTCAGCCCCAATCCTGAGAGGTCCAAACTGGGCCCTACCTTTCCACATCCACACTGATGCCTCGAACAAAGCCATAGGTGCAGCTTTAGGACAAGTTGAGCAGAAACTTCCATATGCCATTTACTTTGTTAGCAAAAACTTGTCCAAAGCTGAGCTGAATTACACTGTAACCGAGAAAGAATTCTTGGCTGTGGTCCATGCATTGAACAAGTTCCGACATTATATTACTGGTTACCAGACCTTTGTACATACTGACCATGCTGCTATTAGATATTTGATGAATAAACCAGATGTGAATGCTCGTATTATTAGATGGTTACTTTTATTGCAGCAGTTTGATCTAACCATTGTTGATAAACCAGGTAGAGAAAATGTTGTTGCTGACTTTTTATCTAGATTGGATTTGTCTGCAGATGAGGATGGAACAGTGGACGATCAGATGCCTGATGAACATCTGTTTGCTATTTCAGTACTCTCTCCATGGTTTGCTGATATAGCAAACTATCTTGTTTCAGCACAGTTCCCTCCACACCTATCTTCCAGAGAGAAGAGCAGAATCATCAGAAAAAGTGCCTCATTCACTTGGATCGGGGGCAATCTGTTCAAGCTTGGCCCCGATCAGATCTTAAGGCGTTGTGTAAGGGAGGAGGAAGTCTTTGATATCCTCCTCACTTGTCATGATGGGCCTTGTGGAGGGCATTTTGCAGCAAAGAGAACTGCCTTCAAGATCCTGCAGGCAGGCTACTATTGGCCCACACTTCATCAAGATGTCAGAAGATATGTCAGTCAGTGTGACCAATGCCAAAGAATGGGGAAACCGACCCAAAGGGATGAGATGCCTCTCCAACCTCAAGTGACTCTTGAGCCATTTGAGAAGTGGGGCATGGACTTTGTGGGCCCAATCAACCCCTCTTCGAGGCAAAGGACTTACATCATTGTGTGTACTGACTATTTGACAAAGTGGGCAGAGACCAAAGCAATCAAAGCAGCAACAGAAGAAAAGGTGGCCGAGTTCCTAAGAGAGAACATCTTCTATAAGTTTGGCTATCCAAGAGAGCTGGTCACCGATCAAGGGAGCCAGTTCACCTCCAACCTGGTTGAAGATCTCCTAGCTCATCACAAGATCAAGCACAGGACTTCCACCCCTTATCACCCTCAAGCAAATGGGCAGGTGGAAGTCACCAATAGAGCATTAGAAGGGATCTTGACTAAAGTGGTGAGCAGCAGCAGAAAGGACTGGGCAGATCGCCTGGTAGAAGCCACATGGGCCTACAACACCACTTGGAAGACCACCACCGGTTTCACACCATATGAGCTGGTCTATGGGAAGAAAGCTTTGCTGTCCATTGAGTTTGAATACAACACCTTGAGGATGGCAGCTCAGCTGGACCTAGATCTCAGCCATGCTCAACAAGAAAGGCTGTTGCAGCTGAATGGCCTGGACGAGCACCGCATGCAGGCCCTCCTTCACTCAGAAGTGGTTCAACTTCAGAGGAAGGTGTGGCATGACCAACATCTCCATGACAAGCAATTTCAGCCGGGAGATTGGGCTTTGTTGTATGATTCCAGATACAAAGATTTCAAGGGGAAGCTGAGAACCAGATGGCTAGGACCATATACAGTGGAGAAATGCCATGACAATGGATCTGTCCTCATTCGAACCATTGATGAGGAAGCCATTCCCATGCTTGTCAATGGGCATCGATTGAAGATCTACAGGAGACCTCTCTCAAGACAAGAGTTTATCAAAACTATGGAGAAATTTGTATTGGTCATAGAGAAGGGTTCTGCCTCTGCCTCTGGCACACCCTGAAAAAATATCTGAAAAAAAAAAAAAAAAAAAAAAAAAAAAAAAAAAAAAAAAAAAGATCTTTGGGTGAAAACCTCTCTGAGGCGCCCAAGGCAGGTAGTAGGGGTGAAAACCTCATTGAGGCGCTCCTATTGCTTTTGTTTAAAAAAAAAAAAAAGAGAAAAGGTGAAAAGATCCTTGAGTGAAAACCTCTCTGAGGCACTCAGGGCAGATGGCATGGGTGAAAACCTCTTTGAGGCGCCCCTGTCATCTTTCAAAAAAAAAAAAGAAGAAGAAGAAGAAAAAAAAAAGAAAAAAAACAATAAGCAAAATATGGTAAAAATTGCATGCAGGTTGCAGATGCTCTATGGAGAAGAGGAAGCCCTTCAACTCACAGTCAAGGGTCCTTATCATGCTGTCAAGGAACCTCATCAGTACCTCCTCCAAGAGCACCCATGTTTTTTTCAAGGTATGTGCAATTTTATCATGGTTTGAATCTTCTACAGGGAGGCGCAGTCTTTCTACAGGAGGGCGCAGTCTTTCTACAGGAAGGCGCAGATTTTCTACAGGAAAGTGCAGACTTTCTACAGGAAGGCCGAACTTTCTACAGGAAGCTCTGTGTCTACAGGAAACTTCCTGTAGGAGTTTTGGACGGCCAGAATTCATCTTAAAAAGAGATTTCGCGACCATGGATTGGTTTGGATGCATGCAAGCCTCTGTTGGCATCCTTGCACGTTGCTGTCACCATGCTCCACCACCCGTGTCGACATGCGGCCAAGTCCCTGCACAAACAAAGAAAATCGATGAGTTCTCGCGGGAAAGCCATTTCCAAAGATTAACAAATGATGGGATCTCATACCACATGCATCAAGAGCTCCGGGATTGTGATCGAGAAGCCAGAACCGCCATCGTGCAGCATGCACCCAAGGAGAAAGGACTGTTACGAGACCCCTCGCGAGGATCCTGTAGCAGTTCAACCTGCTCGAGTGGATTTTCTACAGAACCGCCATCCGAAATGAAACGCGGGCGCATGCAAGCAAAACTACCCACTCCAGCGTTGGCAACCTGTAACCACGAGCTTCCGGGTCTGTGTAAGTCGCACGCAGCAGGTAGATCCGCTCACCATCGTCCGAGAACTGGAAAAATCGTGTGCAGCCGCGCAGGTAAGTGTCTCCACCCTTCCTTCCATCAAATCGCATGAATCTAACTTTGAAATTGTTTGCAAATCGTAAAATTGAATGGTTGAGCGGCCGTATGGCCAGTCGACTGGCCACGTCGGCTAGTTAAAGTGTAACTGGATGTTTGGGTGGCGGCCACGACAAAGAGAATGAACGGCATGCACGTGGGAACACTCTCGTCAGAAGCATGAGTTTAACAGGAAAGGCGGCGGTAAATCTGTGGGAATGAATGCAGCAGCAAGTGAATACGCAGGCGGAGGATGGATGACGTCGCCCAACGGTCCGGCGGGGACAGCTCATCCCCCGCGCCACGGATTGCGCCGATTCAAAATCCAATCGGCTAAATCGTGCGCATGCATTTATCAGCCAAACACTTCAACTCGGATAGCTATTCTGATCTCCTCTGCACTTTGATACGCCGAGTTGTTGGCTACCAGAACGCTGGTCAAGCACACCGCGAGCGCGGCCAACTACAGTCCTCCCCGAGAATTGCGCACGGCTTCTACAGGAACGCAGTTCTACAGGAACGCAGTTCTACAGGAGCACAGTTCTACAGGAACGCAGTCTACAGGAACGCAGTCATCTACAGGAAAGCGGGTGCCTCGCGAAAAAAGGTGGCCAATGAAGGAGGTAACCCTGAACTCTTAATGTAACTGGTTATTAGAAGTGGCAAGACCATCGTCCATGGTCGGGTTATAAAAATATTGGTGGAATTGTTGTTTGTTGTGCCGTTGCTACCATTCTACAGGATGTTGGTATGAGTAGTCTGTGTTGAAATTTTGTATGTGCATGCTCTGTCTTCATAGACCAAATCCCTTTTGCATCTGCCACCTTTTGTTAAAACGACCGTGTTCATCATGCCGGGTGGGTTTATAAGACGAGAGCCCACGGATTCAACTAAACTAAGGAGAAACCCGGCAGTGGTAGAGCTCTTCACCAGAGCACAATGGATGCCTTTTTGTGATAAGCTGCAGGGCTACGATGATGAAGTAGCCGAGGAATTCTTGTAGGCTTTGAAGCCTAAATCCCAGACACTGGCCATAGTAAACTTCAGAGGTCTAAGCCTCAACCTCACCCCAGAACATATCAGTCGGATCACAGAACTTCCTATGGGTCTACCGTGGGATAAAGAGGAGAGAAAGCTGAGTCAGCAGGCAAAGAAGGAATTCTTTCCACCTGAGGAAGAATTCTCAGAGGATAAAAACAGGGTGAGAAGAACGAGCCTATCACCACCTTGGAATGAAGTCAGTTTGCAAATCATGAAATATATTACTTGTGAAGGCCGGTTCAGCATCGTGTATGCATATCACTTTCGGTTACTCAGTGAGTTGAGGCACCGAATCGAACTTCCTGTAGAGCAAAAACTGAGCATCCCTTATTATCTCCTGCAGTCCCTAATGGAGTGTGCTACAAAGCTAAGAGAGGGCATACCTGATCAGATAGCCCACCATGGGTTAATAAAGCTGCTTGTGGAAGATGCATTGCACTCTTATAAGGTCCCCCTCTCATGGGAATCCTTCCGCAATTTGACCAAAGATGGGGATATTAAAATGTTGATCGAAGAAACGGGTTCCTCTAGCAGTGAGGAACACGAAGCAGTGGCCGAAGAACAAAGGAAGAAGCATGAGGAAGAGAAGGACCAAGAAAAAGGTGGCACACCTATCCTGTCGGCAAGGGAAAAGAGGATGAAGAGCAGAATGGACAAAGCAGAGGTGGCCCACGTCAGTCCAAGTACCTCAACAGAACCTGCACCCAAAGCAAAAAGCAAAACTCAAGCAGGCAAGCAAGCGGAAGTGGAGACACCTGTGTCTACAGGAAAGCAAAAACAGGCTTCTACAGGAAGCCCGAAGACACAAACTCAGGCTTCTACAGGAAGCCCAAAAATCATTGAAAAACAGGCTTCTACAGGAAGCCCAAAACCAAAAACAAAGGCTTCTACAGGAAGCCCGAAGATCAGTGAGAAGCAGGCTTCTACAGGAAGCCCAAAAGCAAAGACCAAGGCTTCTACAGGAAGCCCGAAAATCGTTGGAGAACAGGCTTCTACAGGAAGCCCAAAAACGGAGACAAAGGCTTCTACAGGAAGCCCGAAGACAGAGACAAGGGCCTCTACAGGAAGCCCGAAATTGGAAAAAGGGGCTTCTACAAGAAGCCCGAAAGTCATTGAGAAACAGCCTCCTACAGAAAGTCTGAAGACAGAGAGAGGGCCTTCTACAGGAAGCCCAAAAGCGGGAAAGAAAGAACCTTCTACAGGAAGCCCGGAAGTGGGCAAAGCAGGGTCTTCCACAGGAAGCCCGAAATCTGAAAAGGAGGGGCCCTCTACAAGGAGCTCTGAGAGAGAAAAACGCAAGAAAGAGAAGGTTGGCATTCTCGAAAAGGAGGCAGCAGCGGCGCTGGCTGCCCTCAGTACACCTCCAAAACCGAAGGAGAAAAGGGAGAGGGAGACCCCTCTACCATCTGAGGCAAGGAGAAGCAAGAGGATGACCACGGGCAAGCCACAGCCTCCAGCCAGCAGCCAAACCATTTCAGGGGATGTCCCTACTTCACCTAGTACAAGAACCCCCTCTAAAACATCAGCCACCCCCGAAAAGGGGAGCCCAAAAATAACTTCCTGGACACGAAAAATAGGCCAGTCGCCTTCCGAAGCCCGGCTCAAGGAAATAGGAAAGGGGGAGGAAGCATCACCTTCGTCACCACCAGGGGCAGCAAAGGCAGGGCCGCCAAAAACGGGAAAGGAAGAAGCACCACCCTCAGCAGAAAAGGCAGAACCACCAAAAACAGGGGAGGAAAAGCGTGCTCCGGGCTCTAGTTCTCGGCCAAAGACGAGGAGCCAGGGCAAAGTTGCTCAAGGATGAGCAAATAGTTTAGCTGGGGGGTGATGATGAGCCCCAATTTTTGGTACAATTTGGGCTCATTTGGCCTACTTGCTTTGCTCAAACCATTCACTTTTTACTGCTTATGCATGCATTTCTTAGTTTATTCGTGTTGTTTGTAGGAAGAAGGGTAGACACTTTATCTACGTGACTAATGCATGGTGATTTCAGGTTTTTGGCATTAAAAGGGAGAAAAAGACAACGAAAAAGGAGACAAGGAGACAATGAGGTGGCACTGCTGGTTTTTAGGAGAGGATGTCCACGGTCTTGGGGACCTTCCTCGTGATTCCCACCAAGAACTCTAAGCTCCAATCCATCTCCCCACCGAGCTTAGAAGTAGTCAGCTGTTCTACAGGAACAGCAGTTATAACTGTTCTACAGGAACAGTAGTTATGACTGTCCTACAGGATCAGCAGTTAAACTTCAGTTGGACAGCCGAGCTCCTAAAATCAAGGACACCTGTTGGATGATCGTTTTTGCATAAATACTGAGGCCGTAGCCTTGGATAGAAGCTTTTTGAACCTTGGCATTACTCTTGTAATTGGATAGTACGAGCTAGAGCTCAGTCTTTGTTCCTTTTTGTAAGCCAATTTGGCATGACATCAGATTATGAATAAAGAAGGCAGATTTTGATCTAGTTCTGAGTTTTCTCAAGGAGCTATAGCTCTCAGGTTAGGGCCCAACCTGAGAGCAATAGATCTCCTCAGTGTTGTAATGTGTTTGCATTTCGTTCCAGCACTTTAGTTCATTGCTTTACCATGCAATTCGAAATTACAGGTTTGCTGAGTTAGGTTTTATGAGATTGAATGAGTTTAGCTTATGGTTGAATTGCTTTCGGTTGTTTAGTTAGATTAGCAGGTTGATAATACATTGGAGCTCCAGCAAAAAAGGTTGAGGAAGTCTCCACTGCCATCTCTGTTTGGAGATTGGAGTGCAGCCTATACCAGCCACAAAAATACGCAGTTCTTCACTTTATACATGCTGCAACAGAGTCTCGTTTATGATAGATCTTTCCATGCACTTCACTCTCGCACCATACACCTTCATCACCGCTTCATGCACATTCCTCTACACGCTTTATATTGCTGTTCATTGAGTTCAGGTAGCTTAGGTTAATGAATTTTCATCTTGGTGACAGTCATAAGCCATTTGTTTTATTTACACTGCTTTTCATCGTTCTATTACCTCCTTCTTCGTCTTGATCACGCATACAACCACATCCTTGACCTCTGCTCCGCTCTGGTATTTCCCAAACTCCTCCACTCCTCATGTAACTTCATTCTTTAGACATTTCGTTGTTATAACCTTTCATCCATCAACCCACTTCATACACTTGTTCTCCATCCTACTTCTCCACTACTGAGCCATCACCAGCTTTATTCCTACCTTGCACATCTCCCCCTACCATTCCATCATTCCACCATCACTTCAAACACCCACGGTAGGTCATCCTGTAGCAATTTGTAGACTTCCTGTAGAAACCCCTGCGTTTCCTGTAGAATCCCCTGCAGACATCCTGTAGGAGGCCACTCACTCGGTTGCTGAGCCTATGAACGTGAGGAACCTCTGTGGACTGATGCTAAGGATCTCTGGGAACCTCTCCTAGCCTCCCCAACCTTTCCCAAGCTTTCCTTCCTTCCGCATCACATCTGCACAACCAAACCCTAATAAGCACAAAATCACAATCACTCCATCCACTTAAAGAAAAAATACAAAAACATGTCTTTTAAGCTGCAAGTAGATTAGATTCATGCATTTTCACTTATTAGAAGTAATGGCATCATTGGTAGAAGTTTCCTTCACACTCTTTGCATCATAGAGGTTAGACTAGTTAAATTAGGGTTTCCTAGGGTTTCCATGTTTTGATTTGCTTTCAGTTCATCTTTGCCAAGTAGATTAGTCTTCCTTGAGCTAGCTTTCGTCCATCATTTAACAAGCTTCTTCTGAGAGCCTATAGAAGTTGGCTTGAGCCCTAGCGGACTTGTGCCAGCTGACCAAGTGACAGCTGTGACAAGAGCTAGTACTTGTGCATACAACACCGTCGCTTCCAAGTTTGTACGAACTACCGGGTTGATAAAATTAAGAGACAGGAAGCCCCAGGAGTTGTAGCATTATTGCTACAATACTGGAGCTCACCAGTATGAGCCTCCTTGAAGGGGCTGATATTGGTTAACCCTGTCGACTATGTTCTACATAGGTGCAGGTTGACCATTATAGTACCCTGAATTTTGCAATGGTGGTGCATTATGGGTAGCATCATATGCTTGCCCATTGATCGAATACCTAGGGTTTTGGTAGTTGCTGCTGTGGTGATTTTTGGATAGGGACCCAATTAATCCGTCAACACTATTGGATGTGCCTGGGAGCTATTTATAAGTTTGCAGTTGCGGGGCGTCTTGAAGCACATGATAAATGTACCCAGACTGGGTATAGATAAGCTCCAATTGTGGGCTTTACTGATGGATTCTTCCTCTGTTTGCGGGGATGAATTTTCCATGTCCTTAGCGATTTCATATAAGAGGGATCTCAGGAATATGTCCAGAAGGACTTTATGTTCAAATTGGGTTTTGCACAGGCTACGATGTTTTCGCCATCCATGGAGATGGTTTGAGATGTGAGTAGTGAATGATTTTTTGAATGTGGTGAGGATTTCCAGACCCGCATCGTGGCGGACCGAGAGCTAGAAGAAAGTGAGGAAAGCAGTAGCTAATGAGCTAAAGTTCTTGTGCGATGCAGAGGGATGGTCCACATACCATTTCACGGTGGGCCCAGTTAGGGTCTATTGAAATAGTCGTAATCTAATAATATCTCCTGTGATAGTATAAGTCGAACACCAGAAGTGAAATGTCATGACATGGTTTCCTAGGTATTCACCACTGTTTTTCCTCAAACTTTGGAATGTCTGAAGGGATCTTAGTGGGCATAGCTGGCCAATTTTGGCCATGGGAATTCAGGTCCTTGGTTAGCTTGTAATATCCCTCCCCTTAATAATAAATAATAAATAATAAATAATAAATAATAATAAAATAATAATTAATAACAAAAATAATGAATAATAATAAATAAATCACTTAATAATAAATAATAAAAATAATAAATCATAACTGTTAAATAATAAATGATATTAAAAATTATATAAAAAGAAATAAATAAAAAAATAAAAAATAGTAATAACCATATGTAACAGCCCAAAATAAACCTCTCATGCAAAAATAAAATAAAGTTTAAGATTCCATGCCCTCATCTTGTGTTGGAATGCAAATGGATAAAATTCCAAGTTGTTCATGGCATGGAACAAGATAAAGATAGTGATGAGAGATAATTAAACAACCGGGTTATGTCATTCAATAATATAAGTAAATCGTCGTTTATAGTAATCATGTTTCAAAATAATGATGGGATGTTATTCTTTCAACCATGGTTTTTCATTTAAAAATTCACCTTTTTCTTTTTGGAAACTCAATCTTTTAGTTTTGATTAAAAATATTGATTCTTACATAAGGTATACTTGTCTATTAAGTTTGGATGTAAAATTGATTTATCATGTGGGTTTCCTTGATCTAGCCATAATGTCGCTGACACTAATAGATTAGATTTACATTTGGCCCAAGTAGAATTATCTCTACCTTGTTGACAGAAGAATCACTAATAATATGGTATCCCTTATTGAATTAGGTAAGCTTGATCATTAGTTAATTAAGACTTGATTTCATCAATTGAGTATAGATGTACCAACTTTTTTCTTGTTTTATTTCTTTACTTTTCTTTTGATTTTTAGCTTTCTTGTTTTATTTCCTTCTTTTTGATAGTTTTTTTGTTTTATTTCTATTTATTCTTATTTAGAGCTTTAATATGGTCATTACTATTTTTTTATTTTTTTATTATTTTTTTATTTATTTCTTTTTATATAATTTTTAATATCATTTATTATTTAACAGTTATGATTTATTATTTTTATTATTTATTATTAAGTGATTTATTTATTATTATTCATTATTTTTATTATTAATTATTATTTTATTATTATTTATTATTTATTATTTATTATTATTTATTATTTATTATTTATTATTTATTATTTATTATTAAGGGGAGGGATATTACATAGATTACTTAAATCCGGTAGATTTAGTGAAGCTAAGAACGAGATATCTGCATACCTTCCATCGTGAAATGGTTTTGGACAACTATATGCAATGGAGTCCTCTGTGGGGATGTCATAGGAGAATTACCTTGATGGGTATCTCGGGGACTATCCAGAGGAGAGGTGTATGCGTTCCCAAAGGGGATAGCACGTGGAGATCCTTTTGGAATGGTGAAGGGTGTACTTTTCCAAGGAGGAGTTTTGAGCAAATATGCACCAATAAAGGAAGATCCAATAATGGTGGTTGAGTGACGTCCTCTCTGCCTAAATGGTGGGAGTCCTAGTACACCTCCCGGTAATGGGGGGAGGTTTAAAAAACATCTAGATTGATGGGGAGCTGTGGGGTCCCCTATTGTGTCAATTTAAAAGTGTGTGCTACTTTGTGTATGGTGAGGGAAGGAGATAAATATCAATGCAATTTGGATCACATACATAAAACAAAGAGACAAATATAAAGGTTCATTTTCCTTTAATTTAAACTATGTGATCAAGCAAACAAAAAAGGGTTTTTGTTTGTTGCATATGATGAAAATACCTATGTAGAATTAATCAACCTGTCCACTCTCAAAGTAACTGGGCCTTGCAGAGATATCTTTTGATGGGTCCTAGGGCAACATCCAGAATGAACTGGCGACACCTTCCAGTAGATGAAGAATCGACCAAGGTAAGGGTAATGAGGCTCAAGTGCTGCCTGTACTGTCACCTATAGGGAAAGGATGCCCTAGATTTGGTCACTAAGTACCTTCATCCCACATGAGCATTCAAGTCTTTAACTTCTTGGTAATCAATTACTAGTACTAAGCACTAGATGGTTCAGGTAGCCCCAAAGAGTGTTGCACACACTAGACCTAAGCCGAACCCCCTCTGAATCGGGTCTCTGCCATGCTCTAATATTCTTTTCCGTGGGATGATTGAAGGATTTTAATCTCCCAAAAAGGCCAAAAACTATGTTTCAATGGTGTAATATGGCCATGGCAGCTTATGGGAAGCCTACCCCCAATGGTCCTAACCTGAACTCTAATTTTTTTGGTGGCCCATATGGGGAAATTTAATTAGTTCAAGTTATGGTTGTTTTTAAGGAGTCTTAATTCACTTATGGAGTGATTTTGTAAGCCAAAATATACTAAGTAACCAAAGCTCCAAAAAATTGGAAGCTACTTGAGTACAATGCGTATGAAGGCCTAGTGTGTGATGCAAGTGAACATACGAAGTGTGATAAGATGTGGATATGCGATGATTATTTTCAATATCCTTCTAATTACGCTAAGTGTTGATTGTTCCTTGCATGGAAAAAGAAATATATTTGTGGATTATGGGCCACTTACTTTTTTCGTATTAAACTATGTGGAGTTTAATAAGGGAGATGGAAATTCAAATGTTTTCGAGAAGGTTTTCATATGCAATCCAAAATTCATCTAAAAGACGCAAGGGAAGCAGAGATTACTTACTTTCTCTAGTAACATTTGCTCCTAGTCCCAAAAATTTCTTTGGTTAGTAGAAAGATTCGTGGATAATGAACCATTTACTTCACTAATTAAGCTATGTGATTTGCAAAAATTTAAGCAAAATATTTTGAAAAACATATGTGAAATTTGGCAACTTACTTTTCTCCCTAATTAAGCTATGTGGTTATTTGCAAATACATAATGAAAAATACTCTAATTGCTTCACCAATTATGGTTCGTAAAGTAACCAGAGGTATTAAATAGAAAATATTGAATGCAGAGGTGAAGGCAATTCACTTAAGGCTGCCAATCACCTAAGACAAGAGAAAAATACAAGGTTTTTTGTGTTTTTTGTTGACCGCACAATTTTGTTCAAAAATTAACCTCAAAATAAGCCTACAACCTTTCAAAACAATAACACCTAATATATATAACAACTATGTCAAAGTTATATGATGTTAGGGCCTCCACACACACACACACACACTTTATATATATAATTTATATTATAGTCATATAATATTATATTATATGTATTTTAATTAGTCAAACTTATAAAAACGATCCCATATTAGACATTGTCACTGCAAAAAGCCATTAATGGTGGATTTGAACATTATGCAATGGTTATTTACAATTTGTAGGGAATTGGAGAACACATTTTCATATTGGATATAGTGTCGGATATCTGACGATAAAAGAAGTACCATCGATTATTCGACGACAAGAGGGATTATAAGAAAACGTCTTATAATCAACAGGATAGGGCATTCCATCGAATATTCGACTAGTAAAGAACTATCATCGGATATTCAACGGTAGTTGGGATTTTATAAAAACAAAAAACAAAAAAAATCATTTAACTTCCAACACTTTTTCCGCTTTTAGCCATTCCGTCTCATTCTGCCATCAGAATTTCTGCCCAAATGTAGTAGTGTCACATAATTGTAAAAAAATAACTGTAAAAAACATATTTATCCTTTTTTAAATGCTACAATTTTTGTTAAATTTTTTATGAACATTGACTTTAATATATTTGTATGAAATAACTTCCTCCAAAGTAGTGTATAGAAAAAAATGCTTATCTCTCTATCTATATACAAAGTGTAAAAAACATAAAACACTTGAAATTATCAACTTAACCTACATTTTTTCTAATAAATATATCTATTGAAATACATTAGTGACCAATAATATTTTTTTGTTTAATTATTTGTTAAGAAAAATTTAAATGAAATCAAAAATATAAATTCAGTAAAAATATCAACTTATGTCTTGAGAGGGTAAATTGCAACCACATTTAATATATGGTTTTATGTATGAGGTTAAAATTTTATGTTACTGAGAAGTACATAAATCTATTAATTTAGCCTCAGAAATAACAATACTTGACGCTAACTTTCTTTTGCCAATACCATTCAAGTTGAAACTACATGATCATGGATGACATTTAAAGTTTACTTTTGATTCACTAAGATGGTTTTTTTTTTTTTAAATGTAAAAAACACGTTAATTACATTAAAAAAATACTTTCTTATAAAATAAATAATTTATTTTAATTAAAGTATGGTATAATTTATTTTAATTAGAGTATGGTATTGGATCAAATTTTATGGGTAGATAACTACCCATAACAACTTTCTTCATTATACTTGATTACTAAATTTACTACCATATAAATAAATAATAAATAAATAAAATAAAATTTACATATATAAAGTAAATATTTGTAACTTTATTACCATGGATGCTGAATTAAGTAATGAATCATTTTGTGATTTATAAATATGAAAAGTAGACTAAGAGCTACATAACCTATGAGGTGTAGACCAATTGGTTTTTGTGGGGTTTGGTCCCTATTAGACTAGGTTGTAATCTCATGGGAAGGGGTTGACAATGGGAATCACCTTTGGGGGCATACAAGCTCCACTGATCTTATTGTTCTTCCATCCCACACTAAGGCTAGTGTCTTTGTACTTATGGTCTTCATTGTCATTACATGGGAAACTTCCAATACTTGTTTTTCATGATTTTAAATAATTTTGAACCTTTTTTTTTCTTTCTAATATTATTAGTTTTCGTAAGAATCAAATTAAAAAGCAAGAAAGTCAAAGGATCTTAGCTAGAGTGGTTTGATGAGCATTTTGTTTTCCTAATTGGGTGGGTTAGAGTGGTTTGGTGAACAATTTGTTTTCCTAACTAGGTGGGTTTAAGTCTCTAGAGAGATGTTGTAATCGACTCATTATTCACATTTATGAATAGTTTTATTTGGTGTAATATTGGCACCTGACCTTGTGAAGATTTTTTTTTAAGACAAAACATCAATCCATGATATACATCAAAAGACTTACTTCATCATACATTCTCATTGCCAAGGTTAAAATAAATCATAAAATATATCTAAATTATAACTTCACTTTAAATTATTATTAGAAAGGAAAAATTTAATATCTGAGTTAAACATATATATACATAAAAACATGTAACAAGATTTTTAAGCATGGAGATTCACCCCCATTTTATTATGGAGATTTTTAACTTGCAAATAAGATTTGTTACAATACCATGAACCAATACCATAGTTTATCAATACCACATAATGAAAAAATAATAACTCATTTCACAAAGTGTACACACACTTTTATGATATTCTTTTAATTAAATTGAAAAATAAAATATGCATAACTAATATTGAGATAAATCTCAACCCTTTATCTTGATTATTACTAAAAATATTCCATATATGTTAAATCCCTATCATTTGTTTATTAAATATGGACAATTAAAGTAAAATTTGAAAATCCGATTGATAATAATAATAAACCTCGTTTACCTACACAATAGTAATAATATTCATTTTATTTATTGAGTTGTATAATATTAATTTTTCCCTAAGAGTTGTATAATATTAATTACATGATAGATGTGTGTCTATTTTGAAAAATAGTTTCCATAATTTTATTTTGATTATGGTAGGGATTTAGTCTTCATAAAATATTTTAGCATATTTTTAGGGATAATCAGAAATTAAAGATTAAGATTTTCTTAAAAGTAGTTGCGTCATTTATTCCTTTTAATTAAATTGATAAGTTTAAAAAAATTGTAATATGAACGTGAGTGATGATTTTTTTGGCATGTGGTATTTGTAAGTTATGGTATTGGCCCATGATATTATAACAAAACCTATTTACAGTTAAGGGTGAATCGCAATAGTAAAATGGGGTGAATCTCCATATTTAAGAATCCTGTTTTATATATATATATATATATATATAACTTATATATTAATTAATTAATTTTTCATTAATAATAATAATAATAATATAAAATAAAGTTATAATTTATCTTGGGAATGTCAATATGAAATGTATCATGAGATAATGTTTAAATGTGATAAGTGCTTAGATGATTATTAGTATTTACAAATTATTTAAGTTAAAAGTGTTGAATTTATTTATACGTTTTTATTTTAAATAACCAAAAACATAGCCTTACTTAAAATTATATCAACAGATTCTAATAAAAAAAATTATTTTGCTCACTAACCTAATTAACCATTAATAACATATACACTTATTTTAAAATAGATAATTCAAATTTTCTTTATAAATAGCTAAATATCTTTTTCAATCTTTAGAAACACTAAAGATTTCAACAGCTAGTCCTATTATATTAATTATTTATTATATATTTTCTATTATTTGATGATTCACAAGGACGCACCGCATGAACACGTTGAGCGGATATGTGTTTTTACATCGGTGAAATTGGGAATATGGATGAATTCCAACTGGCAATAAAGGTGTTACCATTGTAATTTCCAAGTATATACAACGTGACAAGAATATCTTTCTTTATATCTTTTATTTACACCATGAATAAAATTTCTATATTTTATATTATTCGACTTTCAATGATTTTCTCAACATTAAAGAAAGATATATTTTATATTATGTGATTTCCAATGACAAAGGTTTTCTCAACCTTCAAGAATCTTAGTTAATCAATTCAGTGATTCTTCTTTCTTAAAGTTAGATATACCATATTGGTTTTTGTGCCTATTAACTATCATCATTATTGGTTTATATGGTTTTTTAGTGATAATTTAAAAAAAATATTAAAAAAATTTGTAATTAAAATATTTAATTATTTTTATAATATTATTAAAGTGGAAAACTTGTTCTTTTATTTAATATTGTTTAGGAAAAAAATTAACTACTTAAAATTTAATATAAAAAAATTAGAAACAGATATCTTACAAATATTTAAATATATTATTTTAAAAATTTCAAAAAGTTGAACAATACAATATAATAATGAAAATCTCAAAAATATCTTAAAAATTGTTGTCTTATCTTAAAAAAATGCATGACTTTACATTAAAATGGTAAATGTTCATCTATATCCATAATTACACGCATTATATGATGTGTAATATAAATTGAACTTTCATTCAAATCTTATACTAGAGTGAACCATATAGATTCCATATTACAAACTACATCTATGTTTGAAATGGAGCCATATATAAACATTTTTTAAAATATATATTTATATTTGAATTTGATATATATACTTATCTTTAGCAGTGTTTTAAAAACTGGTCGGTCTGAACCGGTAACCAGTCAAATCGGCCGATTTATTGCCAGGGTAACTATAAAACCCCAAAAATGCATTTTTATGAGTTTTGAAGTTGTTTTGAGGGAAATTTGGGGTTGTTTTCCTCCAAAAATAGTCCCTTCAAGGAAACATGCCTACCCTCTCATTTTCCTGACACATCTCAAGCCTAACAATGTTGGAAATTAATGGTAAACCCTCTCATTTTCCTGACACATCTCAAGCCTAACAATGTTGGCAATTAATGGTAATGTTAAATTCTTAAAGTACAAGTGACATTTCCTTTAATTTTCATTTTCATCCTTTTACTTAAATTTTAAACATTACCATGAAATGACTCAGGATGTTTGAGAGTGGTTTCGACTTCATTGGATTTCATATGAAGAAACTAGAATTTTAGATTTCACTCAAAATTTAGCAGACTTAACGGTTTTCAAGATTTCATGGTTTGGGGGTTTGCAATGTTTCCATTTGATTCTATCATGTGTGAGGGTATGAGATTAGAATTTGATTGAGAGCATGAAGCCCTTTAAGAACCTTAATCGTGGTGACATTGATTGTTGAACTTTGTTGATGTTGGTGGTATTGATTTTCGAACTCCTCTACCATGGCCTTAACAAGAATGCACCCTTCACTCAAAGGAAAACAACTGGTTAGGCATGCTAATCTTTTTCTACCACATTATAAGGTTGAGGAGATGAACCCTTCACTCAAACCAAAATCATTGGTTAGGCATGTTAAACCTTTTCAATTTCTATCATGTTATAAGGTTAAGCAATCCAAATTTGAAGACTTTGAGCTAGATGATGTTCATGTATCTCTTATTGATGATGTTTATGTATTTCTAGTAGTGTTGAATCAATGATGAGTTTCATGAGTGACCATGTTGATCAGTGATTTGTAGTTTTGATGTCTATTTTTGCTACTACTACTAAAGTTGTAGAGGAGTTTTAGGAGTCCTCAAACTCAGAGGCATATTATTTATGTAGCTCATGTTGATGATCTCTTGTCTAGTAGTGGTGATGAGTTTGATCATGATGAGGAGTGATCATGTTGTTGATCACTGATATGTAGACTTGTAGTAGTTCAGTGACCCCATAGCTTAGAGCATTGTTTTCGGACTCTAGAGGCCATTTAGAGCCTCATTGATTATGTATTTTGTTGCGGTTATGTATTGCACTCAATGTCATTTTGATATATTCACCTTTACATGGTATATAGATGAGCAAACCTTGCATATTTTGTTTCTATTGGCTTGGAATCATGGTTTTAAATCTTAGAAATAGTTTTTTTTTTCATTAAAATTTAATTATTTAATGTATTTTTTTTAAACTGGTTCGTTTAGACCTAACCAATCCCAGTTCGACCGGTTCCGGTTCAAAACCCGGTTCATTAGGTGGACCAGTCCGGTCACCGATTCTGGTTTTTAAAACATTGATCTGATCCAGATTTAAGCAGGAACGCAATAGATTACAAAGATAACCATAAATACAGAGATGTGATAACCATAAAAGCAGAGATGCAACAGAAATAATACTTCATTTCATTAATGGAAAATACTGAAATATGCTTACAACCAGAAATGGAAATAACCAGCTAGGGCGATGGTAGCTTATCTCTGAGAAGAGATGTGCGGCTACATGCCTCTGAACTGTTTCGAACTGAGTTACAATGAGGCTCGAAGGCCTATTTATTGTTGAGAAACAATGGAAAACCCTTAACATTCCGAAATCTAACCCAAGAAGATGAAACGTCAAATTGTGGGCCCCGTTTGGGTAAATTGGTACATCAATTTCCCGGGGTCGTAACTTTGACATGCGATCTCCATTTGACGTGTACGATAGCTCGTTAGAGAGATCTATCCGAGTACTACCACTTTGGGAGGCACCATGGACCTATGTTGCCCCAGATTCCCAAAAAAACGTCGTTTAGGGCCTCAAAACGATTCCGGAAGTTCAGGACCCGAAAAACTGCTAAAAATAATAAATTGTGCAACAATTTAGGAAATTGAAAAAGCTGAAAGAGACAGTTGTGGGGGTCCAAATGGGATAGGTGGGTGGCCACCAACATCCACCTGATCATGATCCTTAGTCACATAGTATATTCTATCACTTTACTATACATTATAAGCCATAAGTTTTTACGAATTTCATTAAGAGTTTCCCTTGCAAAAAATCACCTTGGTAAGAGATTTTAAAATTGTGATTGGAAATCTGCACATTAATCCTTAGTCACATAGTATATTCTATCACTTTACTATACATTATAAGCCATAAGTTTTTACGAATTTCATTAAGAGTTTCTCTTGCAAAAAATCACCTTGGTAAGAGATTTTATAATTGTGATTGGAAATCTACACATTGATCCTTAGTCACATAGTATATTCTATCACTTTACTATACATTATAAGCCATAAGTTTTTACAAATTTCATTAAGAGATTTTTCTTGCAAAAATTCACCTTGGTAAGAGATTTTATAATTGTGATTGGAAATTTGCACTACTGTCCTTGTAAACCAAATATCCCAGATGGAAGGTTGTATGCAATTTTACTCGTAAACCAAATATCTCAAATGGAAAGCTAAATGCAATTTTTTATATATTTTATTATATGGTGAATCAATAATTGCTTAGACTAATTTAAGAGAGACCCAGGATCAACTATTGTTATTGTTATTGCTACTATAACACTAAAAATATATCCAGCGACTTACAAACCAAATATATCAAATTCTTATAATTTAAGAAGAACCAAAACACACCAATAAAACACATCTACTCTTTAAACCAAAATCATCACAAGATACAATGTACTCAATTTTAATGAGTAATATATGCCATTTTAATGAGTAACTTTATGCGATTTCATGGATGCGAAAGTGTATTAATATTTTCGATTTTTTTCTGCCAATTCTACTGAATTTGATAACCGTTGTTTTAAATCACCGTTCTTCGAAATGTTTTCCTAACAATCACGTTGGAAATTGAAAATTGGCTTTGTATGTATCTTAATTACGTATAAAAGTTTTTACTTGTTATGAATAGTGGTAGTATATTTATTATATAATTTAAAGTTTTTTTTAAACATAGTATTTGGTAACATTTTTTTTTTAACTATATATTTGAGTGGTGAATTTTTAAATTATTTTTTAGATTTTGTAATGTGTTAAATTTATTTATATATTAAAAAAATATTTTAAATTGCAAAAAATAATAAATTAAGGGATAAAAAAAACTTTAAACCTATAATAATTAGATAACGACTTATTAATTTATTAAAAATTATAAATGTAAATAAATGTTTATCACGATTTCGTTAATAAATTATTATAAATTGTGAAGCGTTATTATGTTTTTGCTAGATGACTTACTGTATTTATTAAATGTGATGGTGTGTTTATTAATTGTTATAGTGTTGTATTTTATTTTTAATGTATTGTTATGATTTTATTTTTTAATGAGTAGTTTTTAAGTGTGATTTTTTAAAGTGTTTGGTGGGTTTTGACTTGAAATTTGATAAAATAAATTGTGGACAAGTCTTGATTTTTGTTGTTTAACCTTTTTTTTTTTACTACATAGATGGACACAACAGCCTCAAAAAATACTAGGGTATCTTGATTGTGAAGAGTTCACCTGTCAAACTTTGAATGTCAAACTTTTGACTTCAATGAATTCCTGCCGCATTCTAAACAAATTAGATTTGAAAATAAACTGAAAAGCTTTCCAAAATGTCACACTTAAAAACTACTTGTTTTTTAATTTAATGTATTTTTTTGTAAATTATTTAATTTAAAAAATGTTTGTGTCAAGTTTTATAGTTTAGTATGAAGGAGATATTTATATTAGTCAAGAAAAAAATGTTATAAGCTGGTCAGATTCAACTCAAGTGGCAATTCATTAAGTATCTATTGAAGGATCAAATTTCTTAAGTGGAATTAGTTTATCATTTCATACATGACATAGAATTAAAAGCTAAAATATTTCTTGGTGCTTGATATCTAGGGCAGATTCAACTTAAACACAAATCCATTAAGCACCAAATGTGACAGCCCCTCTAGGCAAATCCCCCCTCTTACAAACATTGTGTCACAACCAAGCTAGACATCGAATTGGTGTATGAGTCCCCCTTGTTTGTGGGACAAGGGACCCACCTCCGCGCAACAATTTGACTACTAAGTCTACAAAGGCATACATACTCTACCCCCCTCTGGTTTTGAACGCGTGACCTGTTAGGAGGAAATACATTCTCTTAACCATTAGGCCCACTCAAGTTGTAACCATTAAAAGACATGATAATTGAGACACAGATTCCATAGTTTGAGGAAGGAAATTGTTTTGGATTTGAAGGAACCTTGATTGGTTTCATAACAACAATTGAAGGTTGGCAAGTGTGCCTTAAATGGACCGGTGTTGTAAATCATTTAAACATGAAACAAGGACATCATATGTCATGCCTACCTTAGATAAATCCATAAGGCAGAGAGGAAAAAATTTAAGAATGATGGGCTCGCTGGCAATAGGACAATTGAAGTAAACTAACAAGAGAGTGGGGTAGGGAGCTAACACCATAACATCCCCACCACCATTTAGAAGGTACAAAACCATTGTGGCCAAGAGGGAAGTCAGGGGTGACAAAGAATGTACGCCCACACAACCAAAAGCGGTTGCAACTACGTGATGGAGATGATGATCACACACTCCACAAAGAGGAAAGGAAGTATTGGCAAGAAGGGCATTCATATGTAGTGAGGACCATTCTACACACATGGAGAACAAAAGACTTAAAGAAATAATGTTGGGAAACAGGACGAAGGAAAGAAATCCTCAAGGAGAGGTTCGTAATAATATTAGTTGTGCTACAAAGGAGGAAAGAAAGCATAACGCAAGAGCAAAATAGCACATAACTTTGTGTCGTTACCAGAAGGGAGGGAGCAGAGCAAACATTCATCTAAGCATTGGGAGGTGGAAGAATATCTTCCATCTGAGAAAAATAGTTCCTCGATTCCTTATAAGACTAGAGGATGGAGATGGTTTTCTCTAGATTCCCTTTACAACTTAGGTGTAGGCTTGTTCCTTAGATTCTGGTAAGGAGAGTTTTTAGTCTCATATTTTGCTTATTTTCTATCTTTTATAATGGATTATGGACTCCCAGGATAGGGTGGAACCACTATGTGAAGAATTTGTCGAGGTTGGAGGTTATAAACATTTGGATTCCCTAATTCGGTTTTGGGTGGAGGTGAGACTCTAGATTCCCTGCTTTAGCTTGTAATGATAGAGCCATATTTTCTTATTGAAGTAGTTGAAGGGTGGAGGTGGTTGACCTTTGTATTCCCATGTGAGATATTAACTACAAGAAGTAGTTGGTAGGTGGAGGTGGATGGTCCTCTGAAGTCCCGGTTTCAGCTATTGAAATTGGTTTAATCACTTAAGTAGTCATCCTCAAGCTCTGGAATCTATCTCGGGGGTGACTACTATAAGAAAGGTTTGGTTACAGTGTGTCTAAGGTTGGGTGGAGATTCAAAGTCCTAATCTTAGTTTCCTATTTCAATCTGTCAAAGATAAGTGTCTAATTATGACTCTTGTGTTCTAAATTTTTTGCTTATTTAATGTATTGATTTATCATGGCTTGAAATGTTGAGGAATGAGGTATTCATGAGGCTGACTGAACATTATTGTTTTAAAGGCATGGATATGGAATTGTTTAAGTCTCTTTGTTGACCTAAGGCTTGTATTCGTATGGTTTCAAGGTGTTGGTTGAATGCATGTGATACGTTATGAAGTGTGATGTTTTTTTTGCTCAAGGGAGGTTGATTCCCTGTATATTTCTTGAGTAAATGAAAGGGAATTATTGCATGTATCCCTAGGTTGTTTTCTACTTTTTGTTGGCTTGAGAGGCTTGTAGCTTTCTGGACTATTATGAGCTTCAAATTTGTCTAATGGGCCACAATGAAAATGAATGAGTATATCTATGTGTATGAGTTATGAAATTGGAAATAATTGGTTATTGCGCTCTATTTTAAATATTTCTAAGCTTAGGAGGAACAACTTGAGATCTCTCTCTCTCTCTCTCTCTCTCTTTATATATATATATATATATATATATATATATATATATATATGTATATGTATATGTATATGTATATGTATATGTATATGTATATGTATATGTATATGTATATGTATATGTATATGTATATGTATATGTATATATATATATATATATATATATATATATATTTCATGGGATGGACCGAGCCCTGTTGAAATCTCATAAGGGATAATGTCTAGCTATTTGTGTGTGTGTCTAAATAACTACGTATTCATAGGTCGGGTCGAGTTCCTAGTGAGCTCAGGAGAAATAGCTAGAGGGGCTTGCATATTCCCTTATATGTATTTACAAACCATGCATTGAAGGCCGAGGAAATGGCTCTATAGAAATGTATTAGCAGGTAAGCATCGAGACGAGAATTGTTTACACTGGCTTTTATGCTGCAAGGTCAGGAGTTACAACCCTAAGATCTATGAGTACTCGTGGATAAGAACCATATGGATAAGGGCCATGCCAAAGCACAAAGACAGAGAGATCCTTAGAGAAATTTTGAGGTCTAAAATGGGTCTGCTAAGGAATATTATAAAATAATATTGGAAATAATAAAATAAGGAGGGAGTAAAGAAAAAACTACTTTTTCAACTTATCTCCCTACAACTTTACACAAATTTCAAGTGGGGGCACTCGTTGGATGTGGAATTTAATTACTCATCTAAGGAGTATGCATGTCATATACTTTTTATGGACTCTGCTACATGAAAAATGAGAAATGCATGAAAATACATGATTGCAATAACGTTTTTTCATGTATTTCCCATTTTGGTGTAGCAGGGTCTATCGAAAGTATTTAACATAGGTACTCCTTAGGTGAGGAATTAAATTCAGCATCCAATGAGGTCTCCCACTTAAAATTTGAGTAAAACAGTAGGGAGATAAGTTAAAAATATGAATTGAAAAAAGTAGCTTTTTTATTTTTTTATTTTTTAATCTTTTTACTTTTTTACTCCAAAAATGGTGAATCATCCCCCATGGTTGACATCATCATCTTGAATCCTATTGGTTTTTATAAAGTTCATTTTGGTTGTACATTATATTTTAGAACCATTTTATACCTCAAAATTTCTCTAATGTCAGTCGTTGAATGACGCAAACATCAACATTGTCCATGTATCCTGGAACTTTGTCCCTAGCAAATTTGTGTGGAACGCAAGGGCGGAACTATTGAGGTCAAGGTCCTAGGATGATGTGGCATGGTGGGCATTTGGGTGGGCACATAAAGTTGGGAAAACCCTCCAACCACACATAGTGTGGGAATCCATGAATAGCTGGGGGATTCAAATGGTATGTGGGACCTCGTCCACAAGGGTGGAGTGACGAAGGATGATGACACCCCAGACCCTGGACCTTGGAGGTTCCAAATGGAGTAGGGTAGAAAATTACCGGGTATTATCCCTAGGTTGATGTGGCATGGCAGAGCCCATCGATATAGGAGGAAAATAACAACATTGTGCGGTTGAATGAGCCATGTTGAGGCATCGGTCGATGTGGCAAGCTTCATGTACTTGCAAAAGGATTGTCATGTCACCAATTTTGTACATGCTAAAATCACTAAGGAGTTTTACTAATTTTTTATAATATTAAAAAGGGCGGAGATTATTTTGTGAGAAAAGGAAAAAAAATATTATTTTAATGGAATGGTGGAAAAATAATATTTTATTGAAGGAAGGGAGGCAAAATATTATTTTAATAGAGATTGGTGGAAAACTGTTATTTTATTAAAATGGAGGAAAAAGTCACTTAGTGGAAAATGACCCACCAATAAAATAATAATTAAAAATGGAGACTAGATACATGGGAAGAAATTATAAAAGGAGGATGGAATCATTTGTTGATTATATTTTTTCTATTACATTTCACCTTTCATCTTTTCTTAGGGTTGTTTATCACAAGAAGAAAAATGTTGTTTAGCAAAGGAATTCCAAGCAGAAGTTCCACCCTCATTTTAGAGAACTTAGAGTGTTTCCTTAGTAAGGAAGTTGGGATTCTAATTCAGGGCTTCCCTTGAGCTTATTGCAGGAGATTTGATTACCTTTGCGAATTTCATGGGTGTATAAAGAGTTTGTGGTGCATCTTATGTAGTGGCAATTGTGGGTTAGATATTTTGGGCTTTTGAAGAGAATTTCCATTTTTCTATAGTAGGAGTTTATTTTCATTTTGCAAGACAAAGGTTGAGGGGAATATCTAGGCCAAATTTATTTATTTGTGGTGGTGCGCAGAGGTTATTAGGTAAAATTTGCGCAGAGGTTCGAGGCTGGAAATTTAGTTGGCAATTAGATTTATTTATGGAGGGGATTTTTGCAGGAGATTTCCAGCTATTTTCGAAGGTGGATTTGGATCATTTGCTGAGGTAATTTCTTATTGGATGCAGAGTTGGGTAGTCTACGATTTCACACTAAATTGGGGCTTTCTGGATTAGATGGAATTACCATGATATATTTCTGGGGTTTTTTGGGTTTTGTGAGAGGAGTCTATGGTTAAAATTTCGTAATTTTCTAAATAGTATTCAGGTTGTAAATCAACATTCCCTCAACGGTGTGTTTTATTGGTAAACTGAGTAATTGATACCACTTTGTGGGCTTGATCTTGGCTTGGGTTTAAGCCAAACCATTTCTGGGTTTTAATTGGTTTGGTGCGAGGAGATTCACATTAAATTTTCAGAATTTTCAGAGCAGTTTTGAGGGAAAAAAATTCTAGTTCTTCACCAGCAGCAGCAGTAGCAAAAGGATTTTTTGGGTAATTCACACCTTTTGAGGGCTTTCCGGATCAACTGGAATCAACCCAATAATTTTTTTGTGTTTGGTAGATTTGGGTGAGAAAAGCCTCCAGTTACTTTTGTAGATTTTTTTGAGCAGATTTGAGAGCATAAATCATACTTCACCTCCAACAGCAACAACATAATTTCCTCAGCATTCTTCAAACCAAAAGGGAGTTTATGATAGGCAAAAATTCCCCATATAAAAATAAATGCAGTGTTATGTTCGTCCGATGGTAGTATATTGATTTGATTGTAACTGGAAAAACCATCCATAAAGGAAAATTTTTCACTTCCGACACAGTCATCAACAATTTGGTTGACAAATAGGGTTGGGTAATTGTCTTTAAGAGTAAGAACAAGCACGGTTAATATCTTGATAGTCGATGCATACTCGAATCATTCCTTATTTCTTCATCAAAGGGACTATGTTTGAAACCCAATAAACGAGATGAACCACGTAAATAAAACCAACAAGAAAAAAAATTTCAACTTCTTCCTTGATCGCATCAACTTTCTTAGGGTGAACCATACGTAAGCATTGTCAAACTAGATTAGTATCCGAATAAGTTTTAATATCATGTACCATGATATTCAGATCAATACCTAGCAGCTCTTCATATGTCCAAGTGAAAACTTCACAAAATTCTTGAAAAAGGGATTTATAAATCTTGATCTCATCGAGAGAACAAGATGTGCCAATATGGACATTTTCAATAACTCTAGGGTTAATTGACATATCAAGAGATATGGTCTCTTCAATATTTGCTAGGTTTTTCTTAGAATTTATGTCATGAATGGATATGGAATCCTTAAATTTCACAGTAATATTTGGTGAATAAACATCTTCAAGGTTATTATGAAGAGTTCCAGGGAGTAAGGAGAGATGATGATTATCATCCCATGGTGCTTCAATTTACATCATGATTTCCATGATGCTTTTGTTCAGTGAGGAATGTGTTGGTGAAAGGATTAGAAGATGAATCGAAATCTTGTGAATGATCAACCCAATTTATTAAGGAAATGATATCAAAATTTGTTGAACAAGCCAAATATATCACTTCATATTCAAGCTGAATAGGATTGAGCGAGATATGGTCACCAAATATATCAACATTAGAAATGTCAGGTATTATCGAGGGATCATATGGAATAGTACAAGAGGAAATCATTTTAATGAAGACAACCAAATTTGGAATGTCAGGAGGAGGGAGCAAAAAAGTCCCCATTAAGGAGGAATATTTAAGTAATCCTACCCCAACATGTTGATAAAGTCATGGGGATTCACCCACAAGTGAGATGCTTCCAGTAGTTTGAGAATCACTAACAAAAAAGAAAAGTTGATTGATGGCCACGATTCCCCCTTAATGAGGGAAAGAAATCTTCCTAAAAGAAGTCGAGATCATGGCTGCCATGGCATAAATCCATGTCCGCCTCAGTAAGAGGTTATAATGCAAAGGTCCATCTATAACTTCAACCTCCAATGAGACCATTTTTCTAGCTAATTCTACTTGCAATGAATTCAAAATCCCATAAGGTTTGAAGCCTCTTCCATCAAAAGCATTAAGAGTGGTGGGTGATAGATTAAGCCATGGAGAACCAATATATTTCCAACGTGAAAGCGACATGATACAAGTTGAAGCACCTTCATCTATAATGGTTCGGCGAATAGTTTTACTCCTAACAACAGCTTGGATCATGAATGCCAGTTGGGGTGGAATTTTAGGAGTATGGTTCTTGTGATTAAAGACGACAATATTCAAATCCAAAGGATCTATCCCTCCAATCACTACAAGTAAAGACCTCTTTTGGGAAGGAAAGTTCTACAATACCTCGAGAGTTGACATAGCAGAAGGAGCTTGAGCTAAGTCCTCAACTATGTTGTAATTTTATGCAGCTCTTTCACGAGGATTAAATGTTGATTTATGAATGACACCTTTAGGAGGTTTGATGGTTAATTCCGTTATTATTACACTTGGAGAAGAATCCGATTGAGTGGAGATAGAAGGTTGATCATTATCCTTACCCATGGAATGATTCAAGTTACCACCATGACATCGTCTTTATGTTTGGTGGAAGATAAGATCATTACCTGGCAAGGGGAAGCTTGATCTCGTACAACCATATTCGTATCCTAGTTTAGAAACGGATTTGTTAATATGACAAGCATGTTAAATGTCGACTTTAGGAATTGATTAACTTCTACCCGATGTGGAAAGTCCCTATTAAAATTTTCCTCATTTCAAATAATGCAAGGATAACGAGGCTTATGCTTGTCATGAAGAGATTGATTATTTTATTTTTCCTACGATGAATTTCATTTCTTATTTTTCCTTTACCTTTCTTCTTACTTCCACGTTGTTGAGATTCTCCTTTCACGGATTGAATGACATTAATCGTGAAAGTAATCGCAGGAGTAGTAGAGGATGGGTTTTGAGTAGTCATAACAGGAGATGAACCAGATAGTTTACTCATTGTCCGTTGACTAATAGAACCAATCACACCATCAACAACATGTGATTCTTTAGTGGGAGCAGGTGGAACAATATGCTGAGGTCATGGAGCATTAGGTATCTTTTCATAGAGTGTACCAGATTGAGAATAAATCAAATCTAGATATTGGGCATGAGCAATGACTTGCTCTTCAGTAACAAATCCACCTTTAACAACATCTTTAGTTATAGACAACAACAAATATTTGATAAATAATTAGGCCAATAACTGATCGAGAATGAAAATTTTGACCAATCAATGTCAACACCTCAACTCATGAATATGATTAGATATATGGGTGGATTCATACTATTTTAAAGAGGTCAATTCGGTCCCAGTTTCATAATGGATAGGTAATTGGAAATGGGTTAGAAATGTAGTTTGCAAGGCATTGAAGTTTTAAATGAAGCTTGTGGCAATTCAACATACCATTTTGTTGTCGTACAACTAAGAGTTCTCTGAAAAAGATGCAAATGGACTGAATCATCATTTAAGGAGTTAGAGGAACACCCTAAATTATATGTCATAACATGAGTGGATGAGTCTTCTCTAGGGTTTCCGTTAAATTTCAAAATGTCACTCGGAAATTTGGTAGGAATGGTCAACCACCAAGGAGAATGAAAAATGGTATCATTCATTAGATGAGATAAATATGAAAATTCAAGAGTTGCAATGAATGGAAATTGCCTATTAAAGTCCGCCATGTGGAGGTTGATCTTGTGGGTAAAGGTTAACCTGGGGTGGAGGATATCCTGGGTTTGATGGAATGGGTTAAGCAATCGGTATATGCATTCCAGGATAAGGATGATTTTTATAACCAAGATAAGTGTAACCAGATTGTCTAGTTCCATGAAAACCTTGATAAGGCTAGAATCGTTGTGTTTAAGTCTATTGGTTTTGATAAGGCATTTGTGGAATAGCAGCTTGACCAACAGGTATTTGTGGAATACCTTCGAATGGTTTCCCAAAGGGGTTTTGCATCATCCATACATTGGGTTGACTGGTTGGTACCTGTGTCATGCCATGCATAGGTTGATTGACTTGAATCTAAGGTATAGACTGTCCAAGTGGTGGAGTTTGTAATGCACCTTGACGAGTCTGGGTAGATGGGATTTGAGAGGTCTCAGATACAGTTGGAATAGGTTGTGTTTGAGATACATCCTAGACAGGTTGACTCACTTGGGCAGGTTGGGGAATATATTGAATAGGTTGGCAAGTAGGAACCTGGGGTGTAGCTGAGACAAGTTGAGAAGTTGGGAGTTGATTTAAACCCAAACAAGGTTGAACAAGAAATGTAGGATTCCAAGGATTAGCAACCATTCCTAGAAATATAGGACCTTTAGGAAGACGACTTAAATAGGACAGAGCACCAATTTAGGTATTTGATTAAAAGATGGAAATAATCTAGCAATAAGTTCCCCCCCTACTGGGGGATAAGGAGAATATGGAGGTAACTTCCCCCCGCGAGGAGGGTACCCAATGTAGGATGGAGCAGGTTGTTGTAGACATCCTAATCCACTAACAAATGAGTCATATTGTTGTGCCAAAGAAGGTTGGGGCATAATAGGTGGAATAGGTTGTGAGGTGCTAATTAAAGAGGTACCAAATAACATTCTAGATGAAGATGACAAGGGAGAAGTCCATGGACTAGTCGATGTGCCAAAAAAGTTTCCAAACAATCACTAGTGGCCAGGCAGTACTGTTGGACCACCATACAAATGGGTTCCTAGCAAAGTTACAAACATAGAAGTAGCTTCAACTTCAATCAAGTCAATCATGATGGCAGACACGAGTTGAGAAACTGTCATTGACTCAGTCATGGTTAAACTTCTCAAAGGAGTTTTTTGAGGGAAATTCAAAGGTGAATTGAAATAAGAAGTCTAGGTGAAAGAGCTTGTGCTCGAGTGTGAGGGGTAAGGAAAGGATGAGCTTGATAAAGAGGAGTCCCTCTCAAATGGAAAGGAGATGAAGGTCGAGAATCTTCTTCAGTAATTTTCTTAATATTCAAAAGATCAGGTGGAAGTTGTTCTCCATTAGGACCGAAACTTATAAAGTGTGGTTGAGACAAAGGCAAAGGAAGAGAAGAAGAAGGCCTTTAAATAATTGGTTCAATTAGCCGAGGTGCCTTAGGTTGTATAAAATCAAGTTGTAAAGTATCTAAATCTGAAAATTTAGGTTCAATGACTTTAGGTTGTAATGTTTCAGGGGCTTCAGTTTTGTCTGCATTAAACTCACCAGTTGGTAGAGATCTAATTTCAGGTTCAATACTGATAGGAATTGATGATTGTAGTATTTCCTACAAATTCTCTACAAATCTCGCTCTGAGTACTATGTAGAAAATCTCATTGTAGATTAACTTGATAATGCAATATAACTAAAGCAAAATACTATAATGTACTTCTACTATCAATTTTCTTTGCGGAAGCTTAAAGATCTAGCTTAATCAGAGCTGAACACATATAACCAGAAGAAGAAGAATCAATGCACATGAAACACAGAAAATACTCAGAGGAAAGCCTCAGCTAAAAACTCACTATCTGTATTGTCATACAAGGTGGCAATATATCAGAGTAATACAAAGCCTTAGCTCTCACAACTAGCCATCTCTCAGTACAATCCTCATGGATGCCAGGCTTCTCACAAACCTTCTCCTCTGCCCTCCAAGCCTCCTATTTCCTTGCGTAATTTCTCCTGGGTGATCCTCCTGTTACCAAGTGTAACACTGATCACTCACACTGATGTCACACCCTGTAAGACTATGCAATCCTCAAGGAACCTTTCCTTGACTACATGGATCAGTTTCCTTTATAGGAAAACACATGCAACTGATAGTAACATGTCCTTGACATTTAGTTCAACTGGGTCTTTCTCATAACATACATGCATGAGTTTTTGATGAGAGAACCTTCAGTTATCTAGAGTACACTTGTTGAGTGCATGCATGCATCAACTGACTGATAACTCACAATTAGTTCCTCAAATAGTTTGGAACTAATTTAACTGGACTTAACTCAGTAAACTGAGCTAAATAATTACAACTCAAATATAACTCAATCTTATCTCCGTAATTAAGGGATAATCTCCTTAATTTAAGGGATAACTATTGCATGAATTCAGAAAGACTTCTAACATGAATTTATCCAACTAATTAATCCATAATGAATGAATTAATTATTTTCAAGTAGCTAGTGAGACTAAATTCGATTTTAATTCACAATTTTAATTCAAGGACAAATTAAAATTGGAATATTCTGGATTCTATTTTTATCATTTCTTGTTGCTATTTTCAACTCTCCCTCTCAACAAGAAAGGAATTCAACTCGATCTCAATCTTGAACCTTTGGAATGTTCTGCATGCAACACTTCTCTCTAGTGTTGTTGCTCTAGCAACTCTAGAAATAAAAAAAACATCCAACCTGAATCAGTATGATGCATCTGTTATCAAAGTCTTTGACTGTTATTTCCTCTATCAACTGAAAACTTTGCACTTCTGTTGACTTAGCCTTTCTGCACTGTTCTCAATCCTGCTCTGCGCTCTTCAGTATCTGACTGCTCTAGCCTCTGTCACTTTGATCTCTGACTGCATCAATCCCACTGATTCCTCCCGCTACTATGTAATTTGGGCTTTTGTAGCAAGGTACGAACCATGAGATAAAACCTCTCAATGGACCCTGCACAATTTCCGCCTTCATGGGACTATCACTTCACATCGCCCCACCTCACACCTGGAGGTATGGTAGCATGTGCTCCTTCTGCCCACTTGGATTGAAATTTCCCCCTACTGGAGGTCTCTGCATGAGTGGATGACTCCACTCGGTCTCCTCTCAGCATCTCGAATTGTGGCTCCTCCGCAATTATCTGAGCCTTCCTCTAGGATTGTAGTTTGAGAGGTAATTTACTCTCCCTCTCAACCACCAAGTCTCTAACATTTGCCTTGCTCCTCAAGGCTTTGCATGCATCTTGAACCTCAAGAGCATACAGGTTCTTAACTCGTGAACCGATCTGTTTCACCTATCCCGTGGTGATGTGTCTAAGGAAAACCTTTCCCTTACTAAAAACAACATCGTAGCCTTTGTCCTCCAACATCGTGATCGATACCAAATTCTTCTTCAATCCAGGTACATAATTCACATCTGTCAAGGTGATAAGAGCTCCATGCTCCCTCTGAAAAGCAACTGTGCCCACTTCTGAAACACTATACCTTTCATCATCACCCATCTCTATGCACATCTTGAGGTCTTTCTCCTCCAAGGTACTGAATAAAATTTTATCGCCAGTCATGTGGAATGAGGCTCCATTGTCAAGATACCAACCACAACCCATCATCGATGACACCTTGCATACGATGAGGGTAAAGTCCATCTCGAACTAAGAGGCTAATGCCTCACGTTTAGATCTTTCTGAGGATCCCTTCTTGGACTTCTTCGATGTGCAATTAGTCGCATAATGACCCATCTCGTGACATTAAAGCATCTCACTTTAGACTTGTCACCCTTCTTCCCTCCATGAGAAGAATTCGATTCAGAATGAGACGCCTTCCCCTTCCCTTTCCTAGCCTTACTTGCTAAGGCTAGATTTCTTCATCATCATCCTTGGATGAGAACCATCTTGTGTGCTCCTCCTGATCTCCTCCTGCATGAGATCCGACCACAGTCGTTCCCAATCCAGCAATTTCTCCTTCCATTCACAGAGTCCTGGTAGCTATTCCAGCTCTTTGGAAGGCCAAGGAGAGTGAGGATCACCATATCATCATCAACATAGTTATTCCCACACTACCAAAGCTTATCTTTGCAAGTGGTGAGCTTGTTCAGATATGTGGAAATAGTATTTCCATTCTCCATCTTGATTCTTCGAAGCTTATCATTGAGCGCCAATTTCCTCTAGTCGCTACTATTCTGGTAGAGGTCCTTCAATGTCTTCCACATTGAATATGGAGTATCCTTCCCATGGAGACTTGAGACAATATGGTCTTGATCTCCCTCAAGGATGATCCATCTCACCCTCGCCACACACTTCTTCCACTCATCCAACTCTTATGCATTAGTTGAACCTAGCTTTGGGATTTCTTGATTAATGAAATCATTCAAGCCGTTGTCTTCTAATACTGCCTCTATGCAATTTTTCCATGCTAAGTAATTCGAGCTGCCTTCCAAGGCATACTCGAGTCTCAAGCCATAGAACGCCATTTACCAACCTTGAAGTATGAGATGAGTTTGATTTTCACCTGTAACATCGAACTTAAAACTTCAAATTCTATTCTCCGTATACTATTCACTACTTAGATAAACTCAGCTCTGATACCATGTAGAATTTCCTGCAAATTATCTACAAATATTGCTCTGAGTCATATGTAGAAAATCTGACTGTAGATTAAATCGATAATGCAATATAACTAAAGCAAAATACTATAATCTACTTCTACTATCAATTTGCTTTGTGGAAGCTTAAAGATCTAGCTGAATCAGAGCTGAACACATATAACCAGAAGAATAAGAATCAATGCACATGAAACACAAAACAGGGGAAAGCCTCAGCTAAAAACCCCACTATTTGTATTATCATACAAGGTGGAAATATATCAGAATAATACAAAGCCTTAGCTCTCACAACTAGCCATCTCTCAATATAATCCTCCTGGATGCTCACAGGAAAACAAGGCTTCTCCAAAACCTTCTCCTCTGCCCTCCATGCCTCCTATTTCCTTGCACAGTTTCTCCAAGGTGATCCTCCTTATAAAAAGTGTAACACTGATCACTCACACTGATCTCACACCTTGTAAAACTGCGCAATCCTCAAGGAACCTTTCCTTGAATACATGATGAGTTTCCTTTATAGGAAAACACATGCAACTGATAGTAACATGTCCTTGAAATTTAGCTCAACTAGGTCTTTCTCAGAACAGACATGCACGAGTTTTTGATGAGATAATCTTCAGTTATCTGGAGTATACTTATTGAGTGCATGCATGCATCAACTGACTGATAACTCACAATTATTTCCTCAAACAGTTTGGAACTAATTTAACTGGACTTAACTCAGTAAAATGAGCTAAGTAGTTACAACTCAAATATAACTCAATCTTATATCCTTAATTAAGGGATAATTTCCTTAATTTAAGGGATAACTGTTGCATGAATTCAGAAAGACTTCTAACTTAAATTTCTCCAACTAATTAATCCATAACGAATGAATTAATTATTTCCAAGCAGCTGGTGAGACTAAATTCGATTTTAATTCAAGGACAAATTAAAATTGGAATATTCTGGATTCTATTTTTATCATTTCTTGTTGTTATTTTCAATAATGATTCTCGTTGATTGATTTTAGATGTAGTTCTAGAAGGGGAAGTTTCTGAAGTACTAGTTTCGGTAATTTGCATCTTATTATTCTTACAACGACTAAGTGTTTCTTCTGGAGGTAAAGGAGGAAATTTTTGCATCCTACACAAATGACGGGGTTGTTGAAGGTGTTCTTCCACGATGGATTAATCAATTTTAAAAATTAACAACATAAATAAATCAAAACAAGAGTAACTAGGAAAAAGGGTTTACCAAGTAACTATGAAGTGTAATATATTGCAGTACATGTAGGAAATATCTTTGATTGTTGTGCTCAATGTGTCACAGTAGACAAGGCAACCAACTCAATTACCTATGATAGGATATCAACATATAGGGGACTTCCAAAATATAACCAGAGGTATGTGGAAGCATAATCCATGGTAGTGTTGCCTAATGCGTATTGTATGATAGGAGGTATTTTGATATACTTTTCATACGTGGAGCACCATCCCATATACCCAAGGGTAAGTGGAGATTGATTTGATATACTTACGTACGTGGAATACCAACTACCCCCAGAATGTAACACAAACAAGTAACAACAACTCCTACGTTTAAAGGCGTTGAAACACATCTCTAGCCTAGACCTCTATGTGTTTTGTTAATGTTGCAAATGATCCTTAGATTAATTGAGTAAATTTTAAAGTTGATCTTCAATTATGTTTCAATTTCAAGGCTCACGATGCGAGTTCACCTGAATTCCCTATGATGCAACTAGTATGATAACAAGAACTCTTTCACTTTTTGATGAAGATCTATCTATAAGAAGGAAGAAACAAACAAAAAATTCAACAATCAAATATGCAACAAACAAAAACGTCCTAATCATACCTTTCAATGAAACTGCTCCACCTTAATTCAAAACCCTATATGCAATGCAAATAATGAAAATTTTTCTTTTCTTTCATGTTCAATTTTTCAAATGTGATGAAAATAAAATGTAGCTAGATCATTGATGAAATAATTCACATAGAATGGAATTGTAATATAAAAATCCCTTTATCCAATCAATAAATAATCCAAATGTTTACAAAAACCTAATTGATAAGAAGAAAGAAAAATCAAAGAAATTATCATCAAAGGAAAACAAAATCACATGTAAACACTATGATGGATTTACAGAGACATAGACAAATTCAAAGACTCAAGAAAAACTTCTAGATCAAAATAGAACTGATAGCAAGGTAAAGAAATGATTTTTTTGCATTCTACATAACCATCGCATGTGCAGAATGGGCACCAATGCAAACCATTACACTTCTAGAGAGGAGAGATTGTGATGGGTCACTCTATCTCAGAACAAAGAGTGTGTTTGAGGCTAATTTTGTGCAAAATACGACACAAAAAACCTACCAGGCTCAGAATTCTATTTTCTTAAGGCTAATTATTTTCCGAATAAGTCAATCTAGGTCACTTTGAAAGGTAAACAATGACTAGGCCAAGGAAACCACTAAGGGAAAACTCGCTCCCCAATATGGTCACCAAGTTATTGTGTGGAAAATTCACTTTTGTGGACAAAAATGAACTCCCTCGATCTAGTGGCATGATCTAGAAACAAAAGTGGAAAAGAGATCTATGTTTTCCTTAGAGAGATTAGAATACATAAAAGAGACCTACCTCAAATATTTAGTAAGCCCCTCCCTTCTTCTTGCTTGTAAGCTCCAACGCTAGCTCCAAGTGCTATAAATGGAACCTGCAAAATAACTAAAACAATTAAGAGAACTACAATATCCACATAGCATAAACTAATATATCTAATTAATGAGTCAAATGGCATTGAAATACATAAGCAAAAACATAACACAAGTATAGGAAAATAAAGTGTTTTTTGTATTAGTAAATGAAAGAGAGAGTTACAACCATTTATATATACTTGACTTTGTAGATGTATTCCCAATTGTCTTGTCCTTCCTTGCCACAAGAAAACCTTCAAACTCAACCCTAATGCATGAATGGATGATGATTCCTTAACCGCAAAGTAGTAGCACGAGGGCACTAGTATTCTCTAAAAGCCAACCTAGACTCTATGGGAGTCAATGAAGTTATAGGTTAAAAGTGGTAGTTTAGGATTTACCAATCTAGGCTTGAGATCCACATATGAAAGAGGATAAGCTTCAAGGATAAGAGATAAGACCTCTAGAGTAGAATTCAAGATCTCTATCAACGGTAAATGGTTAAAACCACCTTAGAATCTTTTGGAAGGAGAAGTTTCGTAAATATTTTTTATTTTTCATGAAATTATAGAATAATCGCACCTACAAAGCAGAGAAACCTGCGTTGATCAGTGCAGGTTCTCAGTTATGAAACTTATAACCATTGTAGGTGGACTAAAGTGCAGGGTATGTTGGCATCAAAAACATAGTTTTTGAGCTGATTGACCCATAAACTCAGACTGTTTGGAGAGGTAATGGTTAGGGCTTTGCAAAAGGGATAATGACAAGGTGTCAAGGATGTTGATTGATCAGGTTTTCAGGCCATTTAATTGGATGCGGCAAAATGACATGTAATAATTATTATTAGATAATGAAAAATTTGTAGTTTAATTGGTTTAATTAATAGATGAAATTATTTTTTATTGAAACAATTTCTATCGAGATTGTGATTTCTTGTTGTTTAAAATTCACTTTTGAATACGTATATGGACTCAACACACTGAAAAACCTATAAGGTACTTGAACTTTGTTGATTAAACAACTTAAATTTATGATTATTTTAGAAGAAATTATAAAAAAAAGTGCTGAGAAAAGGGCCATTTCATCTATTAGTTAGACTATGCAATAAAAATATATATATTTTAATTATTTAAAGATAATTAATTATGAATGTGGTGAATAAGTTAATGAATAAATGTAAATTGTGAAAATGTAGTTTATGTTCATTAAATTATATATGGGAGAAGTGATTTTGAAATTCAAATTTATTAAATTATTTATGAAATATATTTTTTAATTTTTGTTAATTTAAAAAAATTGATTAAAATATTATAACTTTTAATAAAATTTAAAAGTAGTAAAGTAAAAATATTTTTTCCCTTTGAGTAAGTAAAAGTAAGTTTGGCAATTGTATCTCCAAATGGGGTGCATATGATGCGACAAGGTGGGGGGTGTGTTGTCGCTATCCCACTAGTCCACACATAAGTGGGACTTGTCAACATGACCCCATAGAGTTTTCCCATATGCCATGTATCATGCATGGGATGACACACCAAATCACCACCAACAAACTGGTCTGACATTCATCGCAAAGATAACATAGGTCCTCGATGGAATTTTACAACAGGTTGTACCATTCTTATGGGAAAGTCAACCCTACACTATCTCTTCACCCATTCAACATTCAATGAGATTTCGTTCATGGGTATTGGCCTCAGGTAGGACATGCCATCATACATTGGGCACACAATTTGGGTCAGTTTTAATATGTTGAGCATGTGAAGTTATAGACACTCAAGAATTATGCTTTCCTTATTCTTAGTTATTTGAGACAAGAACTCAACCCTCTCATTTTAGGTTGGTTTGATGGAGATTTAACTAGAAAATATGGAGTGCTTCCCAAGCACATAGGCAGGAAAGCTCAGCCCAATCAGGTTGTTTACTCCACCCTCAATGTGATTTGTGTTTCTATGCTCTCTTAGTTGCATTCTCTGGGGAGAGTTTTCTTCTCCATTAAATCAACAAAATTATTTGGGCATCCTCGTTCTCCCAGGAAATCTGCCTCTGTGGAATGGCAGCTCATGTTGACATAGGTATGCTACGATTTTATGATTTCTAGTAAGGAGCTCTAATTCTTCTCTTGTAGCAGTCTCTGCAATCATCACTTTCATAGGCAACCCCGAAGCTCTCTTTTTACTCAGAGTGATTGGAATCCCTATTTTAATACGAAGCTTTACTTCTGTTCTAGAGCACCCCACTTGACTCTTCTTACTTCTCTCATACCTTCAAACCTAACACTCTGACATGTTATTGGTTGAAGTGGTCCTTTACCCACCTTAGGCGACCCAACACTTTTTATGGTTTTACACTATGCCTTGGTAGACAGCCAGGTTGTGCAGGGGAGCAACTGTAACAACCCCGAAATAACAACACATAGTTAGTTAAAGTAATCAAGCGATTTATAATCAACAAGAAATTTATCAACTAGTTAACATTAAATTACAAAAATATGAGTGAAGAGAGACAACTTGCCTGTGGAACACTAGTTGAACGCTAGTTGAATTCTGTTATTTGCAACAAAGTCTTGGGGACGACTCTCCACTCAACCGTAGGCTCAATTGCACAAAATATTGCTACAATTGGCCACCCCCGAGCCCTTAATCAACGTACTACTCCCAGGGTATCCTTTGTCTCCTAACACTATTCTCCTAGAGAATGGATGATGGAATCATGGAATGATGGAATGCCCCTCACCTTCCTCCCCATCTATTAAATAGAGCAAACATTGGAAGGGGAACCATATACACACACTCCATGTGTCAACATGCAACTTTACTGCTTTCTTGTTTTATTCTTTTGTTTTTATTTTTTGATAGCTTTACTGATTTTTACTGTTTTTCTTGTTTCTTTTCTTTTGTTTTTATTTTTTGATAGCTTTACTAATTTTTACTATTTTTCTGTTTATTCTTATTTATATTTATTTAGAGCATTTATTATTTTATTATTTATTTACTATTACTATTTTTTATTTATTTCTTATTATTTATTTAATATTATATTATATTATTTATTATTTATTATTTATTATTAAGGGACATTACAACAATTTATTAGCAAGAAAGAAATACTTAGGAGCTTCAATGCGAGTTGAAAGCTCAACCACTAGATTTAGAAACTTACTCCCCAACTGGTTTAGGGGGAAATCACACAGGTGCAAAGGGAATTTACAAATGAATAACACACACTCATGGACACAAAGGTACTGGAGGAGGTCGTATATTGGGTTCTAGATGTCGAACATAGTAGAGGTTGTTATAGCTAGTATATGTACACCATTGACATTTACTCGCATCTAAAGTTTCTCCTGGGAAGAGAACTTGTGTACATAAATGAAATTAAAAAGGATATTCTTTTGACACTTAATCAAATGCAGAGGCATATAATTGAAATGTATATAGGCTCGAGAGGTTGGAGAAGCACATGGGCATTCCTCCTTAATCTTAGTTGCTCTCGAGGAAGTACAAAAGAGCCTACCCCCATCGAAGCCACTAATTTCGAAAAATTTGCCTAAATGTCTTGACGTTTCTTTGTATTTAGGTCTTTTATGGTTTCACTTTGTAATCTTCTAGTTCAGAATGACCCTAGTGGTCTAGAGTCTGCATTTTGATTTCTAGAACTTTGAATATCATTTTATCTTTTGATATTTTGAAGCAATTGAAGTTCTCTATCTGATGTGATTTCTCTAATGGAAAACCTGAACTAACTTCAATGGACATGGATGTAAATCTCTAATTCCAAACAATGAGAGTTTAAATGAATAACAATTTATCAATCTTAAAATTAACAAATTAATTTATTTGGAGAAAAACAAATTCCCCCTAATTTTTTTATAAATGAATATTTAACTTAGTGAATAATAACAATGACATCAACATTCTATAGACAAATACTTTATTTAATAGTTTTCTTTTAAAAATTGACATATATTCTTAATACTTATTATTAAATTTAATTAATTTGAAAATTGAATGGACTTCAAAGATAGAGAAAATTAGAATTCCAAAGTTTTAAAATTTTGCTTAAAATTTATTCAATATATATAATTTAGAGAGAAAGTTGGGATAAGAGTAAATAGTTTTCTTAAAAATATTATTTGATGTAGCTTCTTTTTTTATTTTTCTTGTAAGTTGACCTTTTCTATTCATAATTCAAAATGATAATACATCGTGAGAAGAGCATTTTCCATGGTTGCATGCCCTCAATTTGACTAGATATTTTGGCCATTAAGTACATACAAAAAATAACAGATAATATCTCCACAAAACTAGGGGGTTTCATATCTAGAGCCCAACGAGTGCAAAATTTATCAAAAACCAAAGCATATCCCACTTTTTTTCATTACAAATTGTTTTCATTCAGAGTGTGAGTAACATTACCAGCATTCCCATTTTACATTGGGTGATGAAAGGCCTCATGGATATGAGATTCCATGTGGGCCATCTACCTTTCAAATCCATCCATTTGGTCATGCAATCGTTGTTGGTTGTGACACATTGAACATTGATGATCCAAGATACAGGCCTGGTTGTGTACATTGTCAGGGAAGAAGCTAATGGTGTCATTGCAGTCAATTTGCCTATCTTGAGCGAGCTAGTCCACTAAGGCCTGGACGACCCAAATCCGAGCTTCAATTGAGTCAAATGGGGGTGGCAGATCAATATGGCCTAGCGAACTTCCATGGGCCAGGTCTATCTCTCCTTCCTCCTCCGGATGCTCCCCCAGGCATCTCTCTCCATTGCCCCTTTGGCCACCCCCATGGTGAGGACATCCTCGTTGTCTCAACATGAGTTTGATGATGCTGATATGGACTTTTCCAAGTGAGAAGGAGCACATTCATTGATTCTTGCTAGAGATTAGCACCCAAGCCCGCCAGACCTTGCCCAATGAACGACCAAAGTACATATACCTCTGAATTGAAAGTTTTGAGGCCCAAAAAATTTAGGTGCGGGGTACTAACCAGTAGTCTCCTCTAAGAGATAGGGGCCACCTATCTCCACCCTTCCAAATGGGTTTAATGACATTAAAAAACCAGATACTAGCTTTATCCCCAAACTACAAAGCTAGAACAAAAAGAAAACAGACTTCACGAACACCCTTAAAACCCATACACCAAACCCACTTGGCCAACCTATGGGTAAACCCAACCCACACATAGAAGAAATCCCAAAACGGATCACCAGGTGAAGGTGATGTGTGGAGAATTCTTGGATGGATAATTAAACTATATAGAACCACCAAAGTTGTAGTGAAAGAACTTAACACCCTTTTGAATCGAAAGAACTTAACACCCTTCTGAAGCCCATTGGAGTGGTGTTGTCATGCCCCTACACTAGTGGTACTCTTCCAACCGCACTATAGAAAGGTGCGGCACCACTGACCCTTTTCTTTTCACCAATACTCACGGTCATGGACTACGTCTTACATTCATACTTAGTTTATTTCTTTGTTACCAAGTATTATGTTTTCCTTTACACAGTGAAAACCATAAACATTCACCATAAACAACATTAACATGTATAAATGCACAAAAATATAAAGGGAGGGGCAACTCCCCGATGTGAGTCTGCCCGTATATCAATATATATAAATCTTCAACTTTCAAAGTACAACTTAAATCTTGGAGGAAACCCCAAATTTACACTTAGCCAAATTTTACATTCATCGGCAAACTCAGTTACCCAGTTCGTTGGCACCTCCGAACGGTTGCCTCACGCTCTGCCCAACTCTCTGTTTACTCCCGAATGCATTCATTCAGCTCGCCGAACGAACTGTGTTGTTTTCCCAACTCGGGCGTGCTCCCCGTGTCTGTGTCACCCAACTCAGGCGCCCTTTGCACGCCTTGTCACACCACCGTTCACCAAACCCAACACTTCGCCGTTCGGTTCACCCGGAGCACCCAACCGCGGGTCCCCTCACCCGGGTTACCAAATCATCATTCGGTGGGTGCACCTCCATGTTGCCCCACACGACCCTTCGTTCGGTTCACCCAGCGCACCCAACCATGGGTCACCCCACACGTTTGCACCTCCGTTCAGACTGACCGTCATTCGGTGGGCGCGCCCTCGTGTTGCCCCGCATGAACCTTAACCTGGTCGCCCTACTCGGTCCGCATGATACACCACCCACACTTTAGCTAGCTCACCTGTTCAGCACGGGCTCATACACTTGCCTATTCCACCGCAGAACTGCGCACAGCTCGCACTTCGTTGGATGGTTGTTGTCCAAGTTGTTAGAAAATTATATATTATGGAGCAATGGAACACATAAAATATTGCAGAAATATAAACACAGAAAGCGCATAAAACAAGAGAGACACAGATATACGTGGTTCACCCAGTTTGGGCTACGTCCACCCCGAACATCCAGTCCTTCCTTTCTATTATCCAGCAAAATGAAGAGACACAACCTACAACAGTTCCGCTGTAATATCCTCTATTTTCTCTCACAGTCTCACCTCTCTATTTCCCGCTCACAGAATACACATCTATCACACAGCCTCAAATACAATGCCCTCATACAAAGAGAGGGGTTGCCTTCTAGGGCAAAAACCCTAAACTAAACATAAGTTCTACCGTCAGATCATTCGCCTAATGAACGGCCTAGATTGACTAGAAATTACTATACTTTTACAAGGCAATTTTACAGTTGTTTTTAGCTTCGGGGGCGCTGCCCCCGAAACCCCCCACCAGGGGGGGCTCCCAAAGGTCGCAGCCGCCCCCCCTAGACCCCCCCTGCAGCGAATATTTTATGGGCGGTGTTGCCGCCCCCATTTCAAACTGGGGTCCAATGTGGCGATACCTTTGAATATAGAAGATAATCAGGCTCCACACCCAACACAAGTTTGTTGCTTGAATCTGCCTTCCACCTCAACTCGCTTCCGCCCATATATAAGCTTGCTTGCTCGTTGTATGGTCGTTCGGCTGACCTGCCATTCCATCGCACAACTATTGGCCTATGTGTTTATTAACACTTCAGCCCACACATTGTAACATGTGGCCGCCCCACCAATACGTCGGCCTATCCACAACACCGCCCAACTGCCAAGAATCTTGCCCATTGCTCAAGTCGACTCGTGGGATTGACCGTTCACTCGCCCACTATAAGTCCGCGGCTTTGGCATTCTCCATGCTCGCTCGCTTGCCCATTTCATCTGCAGCTCGCTCGCTCATCGTGCCTTTACCAACCGCAGCTCATCCCTCCGTCGTTCAGCTCGCCCGGCGGGTCGCCCGTGCCGCCCGTCTGTCGTGACAACCGCAGGGCATTACATCCTCCCCCACCAAAAGTCATTGCCATCCTCGACAATCTGGACATCCACCGTAGCTGCCATCCAACGTCTCATAATCCATCAGAACAGTCATATCCTTGATCCATGATATCAACTAATCCATACATTGCAAACATCCCTGCAACATATGAAAAACGACCGTCTCCACCATGTGTCATCCCATCATGTGAACTGCTGCCATGATACTCCAACATAATGCTAACACATCTCTATACACTAACGTCCCCCATGACTCAAACTAGTCGGGTAGCTAATCCAACTGTCACGCTCAAATCATAAGAATGCACATCCTTATGCCATCACCAGTCTTTTCTCAGACCTCTGTCACAATCCCAAACTCATCAAGGATCTGCTCCAAACCCATGCTCAAGTCCATGGAATCTCCACCCATCTGCAACATGTCATGATGTTAATGCCAAACCATACCTGCTCAACCCATTTAAGGACTCACTGCCATGAGCAGCTAACAATGAGCCCCATCTTCTAAGTCATCTAAGAAGATGTGGAGGGAGCGGAGCCTGAAGGCTCTCCCTCACTAATCAGCTCAATCCACCTGTCTGGATCTTCTACCTCCATCCTCTAAAGATATGCATCCCAATCCTCCACCTAGATATTTGGCCTCATATAGTTCTCATCATTGTCATCGTCATCCTCAACTTCCTCCAACCTCCTAGACAAATCCAAGATACTATCAGACAATGTTTTGATAACTTGTGACTGTTTCGCAAGCTTTGCCTCAGCAGTAGACATCCGCTTACATACCTCATCCATACGCTTCTTGTCCTCCATTTGCATCATTTCCAACTTACACTCAGGTCTCGTTACTCCAATGGTTGGAACACCAATGGGTACATCTTCCTTTCCATCGTAAATGTACAACTTCTTCAAATCTGGCACTATCATCGCATCAGTGTTTTAGAAACTCCATTCCTAGCACAACTTCATAGTCATCAATCCACACTATAGTGAAATCGACTTTCCCTGTCCACTCACCTAGTGATGTGTCCACTTTTTCAGCCACACCAATCACGAAATCAAGAGGAGAATTCACTGTCTTAATCTATGCCTACATCGGTACAAATTTCAGCCCAATCCTTCTCGCAACATCTTCACTCATGAAGTTGTGAGTAGCCCCACTATCCACCATAGTGAGTACATCCGCACTCCCAACCTTCATCCGAACATATTCCAAATTGTTCCTTTCCGGATCTCTTCGTGAGACCGCTTCCATAGCAGCTGCAACTCCAAGAATCTGCATCACCCCCACAGAAGTCTCTTCTTTCTTCGCATTAGACTGTGTTATCGCAACCACTTTCAGTCTTGAAGGACAATTATTCACCGTATGTGGTTCCACACATATCCAACACTTCAATGGCTTCTTCGTCTTCGACTTGTCATTCGATTTCGAAGCATCATCTTTCATACTTTTCTCCTTTGGCTTATCTAACTTCTTCTTTTTCTCATCAAAAGTTTCATCATAATCAGGGAAAATTTTAAGAACCACCCTAAATTTATATGTATAATAAATGGATTAATCCCCATGATACACAGGAAAAATGGGAGGCGATTTTATCAATAATATAATATGTATATATAATTTTTTTGGTGAATCTCTCACCAGATTATATTCTCTTGTACAGAGATGGAGAATCTTTCACTGAATTATAAAATCTTGTAAGATCTTGGCAAATCTTTTACTGAATAATAAAACATTGTGAAGCCTTGGCAAATGTTTTGTTAAAGTATGAAACCATATATGATAATAAGAAAACATATTCATTAAACTTTAATATACTAACATACATGTTTGGAAAAAAGAAACATAATTTTCTCTTCCTACAAACAATGTTCCAAGTTTCAGTGGCCGTGTTTGTTACGGTTCTTACAATACACTCTTTCATGTCCTTCTATTAGTTTTGATAATATTCCACAACAAAGTTCTTGTAGGTGTTGATATTGAAAACGAGTTCTGTCAAGGTTGGAGAGATTAATCTTTTCTCTACAACTTTTGTCAAGCTACCACTTTTTTCAAGTTATCAAATTTCTTTCTTATTCCATAGATTCCAACTGCGAGATAAAAAAAAACACATCAAGTTTGTTTACCCCAACACGCTAACAAGTAGCAAGCCCCAACTATATTATATAAGAAAGTATTAGGTATCCCAAAGGCTTGAAGGGGATCTAATTGAAATAAAGTGACCATTGTGAGAATCCTTCCAATCAATATATCAATATATAAATGTAGATTTATTATTATTTTAATTGGAAATCTTCAATTAAATAATAAAATTTAATTACGTCTCTCCCAATCTAAATTGCTTATTAGCATAATCACTACCCTCATAGGTCTTGCATTCTTTAACAACGTTGTAACATGTAGATTAATTTCCTTTTTGGTGAACAATCTCCACCTTTTAGGAAAATATGGTGCAGTGGCTCCAACCCCTACAGATCATTAGGACAAACTAAGAATAGCACAGAAGATGAAAGGTTGTACAAACCATCTTATTTTTCAAACAACCAATCCAACATCAGTACCTAAACTTTTTCATGAAGATATCATATTGAGAATGTTTGAAAAATGGTGAGAAATCTTCTGCGATGGTGATGTGGAAAGAGTGACAAGTTTTTATTGTTTTGAATTTTTTTTTGTTAAATTAGAAAAAGTTAAAAACCAATATTAATGGAAATATTGGTATTTTTTACTAAATTTTGTGAAGTGACTAAATGTAACTTTAACCATTCACCTTGAGATGTTTTTACAATATAATTTCCTAAGTGTATTTAATATCTTCATTATCATATTTCCCAACCTATATCCATCTTAACTCCACATCTACCACGAGGATGAAATCTATTTGTCCCTCTGAGCACTTGGTAGACCTAGAATTAAGATGGATCTAAGATGATAGAATTTCCCCTTTAAATAGTCTATGCTCACATGAATACCATGGTATTACCATGGGTTATCAATTTCCTCTTTAAATAGTCTATGCTCACATGAATACCATGGTATTACCATGGGTTATCATAAACCTGGAGCTTAAAAATTACTATTAGTAATTTATAAAAATTAATAAAATTAATAATTGATTTTTATTTTATTTTTTATTTTAACCAAGTTAAAATGTTTAACATACATTAAATTACAACATCCATTTTTACTCTTGATCCACCAAGCCCCGAGAGGGATCAAATATTTTTTCACTCTATGCTAGTTTGCATATCACGATATTTGATATTTGATCCAGAGTAAAGATTGATCTATTCCCCATTTAAATAGGCTACATTCCACGTGAATACCTTGGGTCAATACCATGTGCCATTTTTATTTTTATTAATATTAATATTAGGGTTAATAATGTTTTTTTGCATGATATTAATAATAATCTAGCCCATGGTATTTGGCTCATAGTATTTTTCCCATAGGTTTCACCTAAATAGAACACATTTTTTGAGTGTTCATAAATATAAGGTGACTTATGGAGTAAATATAAAAAAAATGTTTTATTTGTTTACAATGCCTCTCATTTATTTATATTTTTCTTAATTTACCATACCTCTTTTACAAATATGGTATTTGGCCCATAGGATTCACTTAAATAAAACCTCTTTTTTTAGCCTTCATAAATAGAAAGAGGGTTATGGACTAAATATAAAAAGAGGTTTTATTTATTTACCATACGTCTAGTTTATTTATATTTTTATTTATTTACCATACTTTTTGAGTAAGTATAAAAAGAGGTCTTATTTATTTACCATACCTCCACTTTATTTATATTTTTATTTGTTTACACGCTTGCATGTATATAAGGTGACTTATGGAGTAAATATAAAAAATATTTTATTTATTTACCATACCTCTCATTTATTTATATTTTTATTAATTTACCATACCTCTTTTATAAATATGGTATTTGGCCCATAGGATTCACTTAAATAAAACCTATTTTTGAAAATTAGGGCAAATGGAAGGTTGTAACTCCTAATTTCAAGGGCTAAATTTACCCTTTTTACCCTCTCCCTTAAAATAAGGTGGGTTGTTTGTGGCGATTTGTAAAAATGTACTATTATACAAAATATTCGCCCACTAAAAATTTAAAACCCTTAATTTCGCCTAAGGGCGAACATTCACCCCTAAAATTTTCCATGGTCATAATGCTCCACCAAACAATCTGTAGCCGCAAAAGCTTCTTCAAGTGTCTTTATCTTCTGTCTCTTCACTTCATTGTGTGCCCAAGGTTTCAACCCTATAACAAAGTTGAACACCTTGTCTCTCTCTGCCATGTCTGGAAGTTCCAGAACCGCACTTGCATACTCTCACTGATATGCCTGCAGACTTCCCGTTTGCTTCATATATTTTATCTTCATCCTTGCTTCCCAAGTTTCATCCTGAGGACTAAAGTGGGCCTGCAAAGCTTTCTTCATGTCTTCCCACGAAGTTATGTCATCAACATTGCCATTGGAAATTTGATCCATCCTTCTTTGCCACCACATCTTAGCATCTTTCGTCAAGAACTAAGCAGCCACTTTCACCTTAGTCTCCTCATCAGGTAATCCCAAGCGTTCCAAGTATTTCTCCATGTCCCGTAGAAAGTTACCAAGAGTCTTCGCATTCCTTGTACCATCATAAGATTCCAGTTCCTTGACTTTCACATGAGACACTCCTCCACTTGAGTTATGTTTCACGACCTTCCTCAATGCCGCGATCTCGTCCTTCACTTTGTCAATAGATTGTTACAATTCCAAGATTTTTGCCAAACCTTGGTCTCTCGCTTCCCAATCTGCTTGACCTCTTCTTCTAGTTGTGTATACTTCCATTTAGTGTACTCGTATCAGTCTCAGAGTTCATCGAATTCCTCTTTCATCTTCGCATTGCCTTCTTGATCCTTCGTGATCTCAACTATCTTCGAAGTCCAAAAAGAATCCAATTCTTCCATTCTTTCCAATACCCTGTTCATGAAAGCATCACCTGCATTGTGGCTAGATTCACCCGTCACAATATGAGGTTCATTTGCCATCTCTGCCATCAACGTCCTTCTTTGTGATCTAGTATAGACCATTCACCATTCACTAGGTTCCTTGCAAAACCCAACTCAGTTCTTGATACCAATTGTTATGAAGTAACAATGAGATCAACTTCTTTCACTTGCACTTCACCTGAATCAGCTCTGATACCACTTGTCACGCCCCTACACTGGCGGTACTCTTCCAACCGCACTATAGCGAGGTGCGGCACCACCGACCCTTTTCTTTTCACCAATACTCACGATCATGGACTACGCCTAACATTCGTACTTAGTTTATTTCTTCGTTACCAAGTATTATGTTTTCTTTTATACACAGTGAAAACCATAAACATTCATCATAAATAGCATTAACATGTATAAATGCACAACAGTATAAAGGGAGGGGCAACTCCCCGATGTGAGTCTGCCTATATATCAATATATATAAATCTTCAACTTTCAAAGTACAAGTTAAATCTTGGAGGAAACCCCAAATTTACACTTAGCCAAATTTTACATTCATCGGCAAACTTGGTTGCCCAACTCGTCAACACCTCCGAATTGTCGCTGCACGTTCTGCCCAACTCTCCGTTTACTCCCGAATGCGTTCGTTCAGCTCGCCGAACGAACCGTGTCGTTTACCCAACTCGGGCGCGCTCCCTGTGTCTATGTTGCCTAACTTGGGTGCCCTTCGCACGCCTTATTGCACCACCGTTCACCAAACCCAACACTTCGTCGTTCGATTCACCCGGCGCATCCAACCGTGGGTCGCCTCACCCAGGTTACCAACTCGTCGTTCGGCGGGTGCACCTTCGTGTCGCATCGCACGACCCTTTGTTCGGTTCACCCGGTGCACCCAACCGTGGGTCGCCTCACCCGTTCGCACCTCCGTTCAGACTGCTCATCGTTCGGCGGGCGCACCCTCGTGTCGCCCCGCACGAACCTTCACTTGATCGCCCTACTCGGTCCGCATGATACACTACCCAAACTTTGGCTAGCTCGCCCGTTCAGCGCGGGCTCATACACTTGCCTGTTCCATCACAGAATTGCGCACATCTCGCACTTTATTGGATGATTGTTGTCCAAGTTCGATGCTTGAATCTGCCTTCCACCTCAACTTGCTTCCACCCATATATAAGCTTGCTCGCTCATTGTATGGTTGTTCAGCTGACCTGCCATTCCATCGCACAATCGTCGACCTGTGTTTATTAACACTGTCGGCCCACACATTGTAACATGTCGCTGCCCCACCAATACGTCGACCTGTCCACAAGACCGCCCAACCGCCATGTCTCTTGCCCATTGCTCAAGTCGGCTCGTGGGCTTGAGCGTTCGCTCACCCACTATAAGTCTGCGGCTTTGGCATTCTCCATGTTCGCCTGCTCGCCCATTTCATCTACAACTCACTTGCTCATCGTGCCTTTACCAATCGCAACTCGTCCCTCCTTCGTTCAGCTCGCCCGACAGGTCACCCATGCCGATTGTTCGTCGTGACAACCGCAGAGCATTACAAGTGTGATTAGCCTGTCGTCAAAGTTCCTCCACACAGTCGCTTCCACAGAGAGTTGAACCGAGATCCCACACAATGCATCCAACAGTCACAAGTATTAACCTATGGGAAAACCCACTCTTTACTAAAGAATAAATCAGAGAACCAAAATACCCATACACATAGGAGGAGTAAATCCCTTGCAATATCACTCTGATTCATTTCACTACCAAAACCACAGTCCTTGTCAAACCTACGCCAACCAAAATATACCCTATGCTCTCTCAAAAATGTTCTCTAGCCGATTCCTAACGCCATATCGCTACCACATATCGTAATTACCATCACCACATAGAGGGTTAATGAGCTGAATTGTTCCTATACTCTCCTCGGTTCGCAACCCATCCGGGAATGTGGCTTCTTCGGTATTATATATTCACTATCTTCGAATTAACTAATACAATTATTTATAAATCAAATATATGTTTTACTTTTGAATTATTTCATATATTATGTAACGAGATTCAACGGTAAAAAATCTTTATAAACGTGATAATAAAATAAATGGATGTTTTACTTTTATTATGACGTTATATGATAATAAATGATTGGCTAATACATCTTTCTTATTTATAAAAAATATAAATTTAAAAATAAATTATATATGTAATATTTTAATTTTAATTTATTTATTTTTACACCAAGACATAAACACATATAATTAAGAAATTTATGATAATTTTGAAATTTTCGTATAATTATAAATATAAAATTAATATAGAGAAATAATTATATCTATATTGTAATTATTGAGTACTATATTGATAAGAGTTATTATTTTTTTTTGGCTTAGTCTAATTTAAAGACAAAATGATTTTTTTTCATGATTTTTTTGGTTAATTTTAATCAAAATACGATAAAGATTTTTGAAAATTTAAATTTAAATTGTTTAATTTATAAAATTCTCTTGATTTTTCAAGCCGTTAAATTTATTTATACATTCAAAAATGTATTTTAAGCAACAAAAAAAGTATTTTCTTACTTGAAATTATATAACTAGATTCTAATTAAAAAACTATTTCTTTTTACTATATATTTTTGTTCATAGATATTGATATTAATTATATCTTCTAACTTAAAATTAATTTTTGCATAAAAAATATTGTCTTATAAAATAATTGATATTATATTATTTATATTATAAAATAATTTAACAACACTTTAGTATATTAAAATTAATAATAAATGTTTGTTTTTTTTTAATTTATAAATTATATAAAAAATATTTTAATTTGAAGCCACTAACGTTACGGAGGGCAGACCAGCCTTGTCATTCACTTATACCAATCTCTCTTATCTTAGGCTAGCAATCGGCCATTTCGGTCGAGTTTCTGTGGGTCATCTAGCTTGACTTTAATATGTATGTCCAGTTTATTCTACTTAGCAAGTAATTATCCCATAAGTGAAGATTCTCCCTTCTTTAGTGACTCGATAGGCACACCAAGTGCAATACCTGAAGCATCGACATTTATTAAATCCAATCAGTGCACTTATAGGGGTACTTTGAAATAGGTGTTTGAATGTATATTTAGATATATTATATTAAAAAAATGACTCTTCTTTTAAAAAAAACATTGTATATAGGTATTTAGAGTCAGAGTTATAGTAGTATTATAAGGGTATTTTGACATAATTGTTGAGTGTATATTTAGATATACAATATTAAAATGGTTGGTCATTATAGGTATTTAGGAGTTGAAGTCATAGTAGTATTATAAGGGTATTTTGACATAGTTGTTGAATGCATATTTAGATATATTATATTAAAAATGGTTGGTCATTTATGTAAAAAAAAAATTGTAAATAGGAATTTAGGAGTTAGAATCATAGTAGTATTGAAATAGTAGTTGTCGATTCTTTTAATTATAAAGAAAATAATGCTTCAGCATAATCACAAATAAAAATAAAAATTAGGAATTAGAGTGATAGTAGTATTGAAATAACCTAGTTGTTGATTCCATTAATAAGCTTCTGCATAATCACAAATAATAAAAACAATTAAAAGTAATAAAGATAAAAATCAAACCATGTTTATATAATCACAAAGAATGAAAATGAGGTTTCAAAATTGAAACTCTGAATGTGAAATTTTTGTTGAGAGAAGCCTCTCCAATCCAATATGGAGAGATGTAATAAAATAAAAATAAAAATAAAATAAAGCAAAATAGTATAAATTCTTCGATCTATGTTTTTCTTATGGTATTTTTAACCCATGATATTTCTCTACTCATAACTTTTTCCATAATATTCTTCTCTAATATGATCTATTTAAACGCTAATAATTAAACTAGATTATATCTATTAGAATCTACAAAATATCCAAAAAAATAAATCTCTTTTAACTCTAAATATTTTTTTTAAATTATTCCAAATCAAAATATATCTAAATTGGTTACTATAATTAGTCATTAACATTAATTTAATTTAAAAACAACCTCAAAGTTAATAGGTTCACAGTAATGCAGAATGATGAAGAAATTTATGATTGAGAGGAGAGGAACTTTAGTTGCTCGACCACCGGGAGAGGACCCGACAGGGGGCTCGACTGATAAGGAGAGGAAAAGCGTAGGGTCTTGCGCTTCCTAGTGCAAGGACCCGACAGGGGGCTCGACTGATAAGGAGAGGAAAAGCGTAATGACGGCAGAAATGCATAATGACATATGCCCATAGCCACATCTGCTATCCACACCATTTAGGTCACGTAACTAGAGAGATTTCAAGGTCCGGAGGGTCTTGCGCTTCCTAGTGCAAGGACCCGACAGGGGGCTCGACTGATAAGGATGCGTAAGCAGGCTCGACTGTTAAGGAGAGGACCCTTTAGGGGGCTCGACTGATAAGGATGCGTAAGCAGGCTCGACTGTTAAGGACCTTTAGGTACTCGACCATAAGGACCTTTAGGTGCTCGACCATGAGGGAGAGGATGCGTAAGCAGGCTCGACTGTTAAGGACCCTTTAGGGGGCTCGACTGATAAGGATGCGTAAGCAGGCTCGACTGTTAAGGAGAGGACCCTTTAGGGTGCTCGACCATAAGGGAGAAGCAGGCATATGCCAAACGTGAATACCTCCTGAAGCTACGGGCATAACACCTGGCATAGATACCCAATCTTGAGTGAAGTAAATACCACGACTTCGATCTTTTTCAATAAAATCATCATGCAGTAGATCAACAAACCCTAAAGTTACGTATAACTATAGATCGTAGTTGCCTAACAAATTCTGAACACGAATTATGTTCGAACCTTTCTGTGTAAAGGCCCCTCACTAAATAAGTAACTTTAGGATAACCTTACTTATTTGGGTGTCTCAGTTAGTGCCGCCCAAAAGACTTCGTAGAGGTAGGTCACCCTGTCGAGGTGAAAAAATTAGCCTGGCTTTCCTCTCCTTATCAGTCGAGCAATTTCATTCCTGGCGCTAGGCCGAACTTCAGAGGCGCTAGGCCGAACTTCCTAATTTTATTGTTATTATTGATTTATAAATATAATAATTTATTATCATTATTGGTTTTTTAAATACAATAATTTTTGCTAGAAAGCTTGGCAGAAGTTAGTTAAAAGCTTTTGGAGAAATTTACTGTGGTATGCCCTATCAAATTGTTATGTGAGGGATCGAGCAGTGAGTGAGCTAGTGATTTGAACTTGTAGCAGGCAGCTCAATTCCCTGCTTTGAGTTATTTTGTTTTTACACAAATTTCTTGTCAAATCTCAGCCAGGCGTTCTAATTTAACATCAGGAAGGGAACAGGCAAATTACGGTGAATATAATGTAATAAGTTGCATAACGCTGCATCCAGATTAAACATATGAAACAGTACATAATTTATAAGGACGTAGCACTCAGAACATGTGCGTTTGCGATCTCGTCCAAGTCGCAAAAATCTCTGTACTTGAAAATAAATAGTATCAGTACTGCGGGAATTTTTTTTCGCTATTCGTTCCATGATACATAAACGAAACTATGGTTCTGAGCGAAAACACAGAAAGACAACTAACAAACTACAACTAAAATGGCAGAGCAAGTTGCCAACCGCCTTTAAAGTCGGGGCAGTGTTTCACTGACTGGGACTGATTCAACAGTTCCCGTGCCGACACTTTTTCCACATCGCACACCACTTCGTTTGGCCCGTAGTGATAGCAGGGATCGGTGCCCATACCTGTCTGGCACATCTGGTCCTCAAAATATTGTATGAAATAAGGAACCAAACCGCCCAATCCTTGAGCCACATAACCAAATGTCGACATTTTACTGGTGAGCAGAACGTCGCTGAGGCTGAGAACCCACATGTCTACCAGAGCTTCCTGCTGATGCGAAGCATCGTGATTCTCTTCTTGAGTCACCTGCTGCGATGCAACCTTGAAGATTTTCCCCGTTTGGTTTCCAAGGAGGGCAAGTGTCTGGTTCAGCTTTGCTATGTGACCCTGTGCGAGAGTCGCCACATACACCGACAAATAATCGTCGGTATGCATTTTCTTGGTTTTCCGAAGCCCGGCAGGAACGAAACCGGCCTTTCTTCCAATGCACAAAGGAATGTTCGAATCGAAAGCTTCAGTGTAGCCGTGCGTCGAGAACTCTCTTAACTGAACGCCGATCCTTCTGTTAGCCGGGGAAAGCGTGCTGCCCAGATAATGGCGGACACGATCCCAGACTTGGTCGCTGGGAGAAAAGAGATACTTGGACAGAACGTGGAACGGGTTTCTTTCCGGGAACAGGACGTCCAGAACCGGAGCGAGAGCCGGGTTGAGAAAGAAACCCACCGCAAAGTACTGATTAGCCTCCGTAATACTGATGAACGGCACGTTCCGTGCTCGTGAAACACCCGACGGGCAGACGTTGAACTCGTTTTCGTTGATGGGGCTCGACTGGCTCATCTTCAGATTCAGTATTGTCGTGTCACAATACTTGGGCTCCTTATTTCTCTTCTGGAAGCCGCACCCGGCGTCCCTGAAACGAACATAAGGGACTCCTAGGTTGCGTTTCAAGGGGCGTTTAGGGGATATTAGCGTGGGGGAGTGCCCTTGCAAAGTGTCGCAGAAGAGAGAACTCCACTCAGGGTAATCGATCAATAACACTCTCTGTGAGAGAATTGCGTATATGAAGGCCGATGTGAGGGATATGAGGCGATTCCCCAAACCGTACCATTCGACGCCCCATATCATATATCTACATCGCGGAACTGCGCCGCTGTTAAATATGTTGGTGATGTTATCGAATTCCAGAGCGGTGCAACGGCTGTGCATGGCCATGTACCTGTCCATAACAGTCTGAAGTTGCGGGGATGCTGGGGATGCGTAACGGTGGAACCGGTGGCCTCCTTCGGATTCGAACCTGCACTTTCTCTGCGGCGGAGGAACATTCGATTTCGAAATGGAAGCCTCATCCCGATCATCATTCGCTTGTGCATCCAGAGCTCCGAGAAGCTCGCATAACAGTTTTCGAGGACCTTTCTGAAACGAATTGCAATGCGAGAGCTTCTCCTGCACATCGTCTGAAAGTGTGCGTCGGAATGCAGTAGAATTGGAATCCGAACCCGACCGTGCATGAAGAGACAATGAGACGAATAGCAGGAGGAAGAGTATTAGTGGGAGAGACATCCTAAACAAGTAATAATAACATTAAAGGTATAGTAATTGTTATAACATATAACAGAGTGGATGAACCAGCCTAAGGTTAGGTTAGTTGCTTTCGTGAAGTACCTCTCTTGATAGGAGGCTATGGGTCACTTAATCTCGCTTGTTAGGAGGTTATGGGTCAAATTTCCTGCACTTTTTTGAAATTAGATCTTGCTGGTTTGACCCGGAGTAGATTTTTAAATTTTCCTGACGCCCTTGAGATTAGTCTGGCTTGTTTGAACCTGTGGGCACTTGGGATTAGGCCCTGTTTGTTTGAGCCTATAGATTTTTGTTTGTTTGAGCCTATAGATTTTTTATTAGCACTGCTTGTTTGGCCCCTTGGGCGCTTGGGATTAAGCCCTCCTTGTTTGAGCCCTGTAGATCTTTAGGCCTGCTTGTTTGACCCCATGGACACTTGAGATTAGCCTTGCTTGTTTGAACCTGGTAAATCCTTGACGTTGAGATTAACCCTGCTTATTTAAACCATGTAAATCTTTAAATATTTTTGTAAATATACTTAAAAAACAAAATCAACCCTTAATATTAAGCCCGGCTTGTTTGACCCAGTGGATCCTTAGATTTTTCCTGTAAATGTAGCTGACACCGCGTGTCCGTGAACCACTCTAAAAACAAAAACAGAGTGGGCGAACCTTCATGTGAAATCCCTAGAAGCAGTCGTCAAGGACATTTACACCGCGTGTCCGTGAACCACTCTAAAAACAAAAACTGAGTGGGGAACCTTCATAGGAAATCCCTCGAAGCAGTCGTCAAGGAATGACGAAATTATGTGTAACCCATTGACTAACCAACCAGCATCTAAAAGCTATCTTTATCCCATAATTGACTTCTAATACCTAATGTCCACATTTTCCGATTACCTATGCATAACCAGTGGCGAAAGTAACTGGAAACCATTGACGAACCAGGATATCAATGGTTTCTTTATACAACAGACTTGACAGACACGTTATCCGATTCTCCATGCAGAATCTCTTTTACCATATTCAAAATTCCATGACCTTGGCTACGAAGCATGCTTAGCTTTTTATCTTATATATTAACCATAAATATGTTTCTTTTCATAAGCAAAATAAAATCTTTATGATAGGTTCATACATTTTCATGAATATGTTTCTTTGCTTTAGCTTGCAATGGTAGAGTCATATTTTCTTATTGAAGTAGTTGAAGCGTGGAGGTGGTTGACTTTTGGATTCCCATGAGAGATATTAACTACAAGTAGTTGGTAAGTGGAGGTGGATGGTCCTCTGAAGTCCCTGTTTCAGCTAGTGAAATTGGTTTAATCACTTAAGCAATCATTCTCAAGCTTTGGAATCTATCTCAGGGGTGACTACTACAAGAAAGGTCTGGTTACAGTGTGTCTAAGGTTGGGTGGAGATTCGAAGTCCTAATCTCAGTTTCCTATTTCAATCTATCAAAGATAAGTGTCTACTTATGACTCTTGTATTCTAAATGTTTTATGCTTTTTAAATGTATTAATTTATCATGGCTTGAAATGTTGAGGAATGAGGTATTCGTGAGGTTGACTGAACATTGTTGTTTTAAAGGCATGGATATGGAATTGTTTAAGTCTCTTTGTTGACCTAAGGCTTGTATTGGTATGGTTTCAAGGTGTTGGTTGAATGCATGTCATACGTTATGAAGTGTGATGTTTTTTTTGCTCAAGGGAGGTTGATTCCCTGTATATTTCTTGAGTAAACGAAAGGGAATTATTGCATGTATCCCTAGGTTGTTTTCTACTTTTTGTTGGCTTGATAGGCTTGTAGCTTTCTGGACTATTATGAGCTTCAAATTTGTCTAATGGGCCACAATGAAAATGAATGAGTATATCTATGTGTATGAGTTATGAAATTGGAAATAATTGGTTATTGCGCTCTGTTTTAAATATTTCTAAGCTTAGGAGGAACAAATTGAGATATATATTTCTCTCTCTCTCTCTTTATATATATATATGTATATATATATATATATATATATATTTTTTTTCATGGGATGGACCGAGCGCTATTGAAATCTCATAAGGGATAATGTCTAGCTATGTGTGTGTGTGTGTCTAACTAACTACGTATTCACAGGTCGGGCTGAGTTCCTAGTGAGCGCAGGAGAAATAGCTGGAGGGGCTTGCATATACCTTTATATGTATTTACAAACCATGCATTGAAGGCCGAGGAAAAGGCTCTTTAGAAATGTATTAGCAGGTAAGCATCGAGACGATAATTGTTTACACTAGCTTTTATGCTACAAGGTCAAGAGTTAGAACCGTAAGATCTATGAAGGCACTCATGTATAAGCACCATATGGATAGGGGCCATGCCCACGCACAAAGACAGAGAGATCCTTAGAGAAATTTTGAGGTCTAAAATGGGTTTGCTAAGGAATATTATAAAATAATATTGGAAATAATAAAATAAGGAGGGAGTAAAGAAAAAACTACTTTCTCAACTTATCTCCCTACAACTTTACACAAATTTCGAGTGGGGGCACTCGTTGAATGTGGAATTTAATTTCTCATCCAAGGAGTATGCATGTCATATACTTTTTATGGACTTTGGTACATGAAAAATGAGAAATGCATGAAAATACATGAAAATACATGATTGCAATAACGTTTTTTCATGTATTTCTCTTCTTTTTTTTTGCGTAGCAGGATCTATCGAAAGTATGTAACATAGGTACTCCTTAGGTGAGGAATTAAATTTCGCAACCAATGAGGTCTCCCACTTAAAATTTGAGTAAAACAGTAGGGAGATAAGTTAAAAATACGAATTGAAAAAAGTAGTTTTTTTTTTTACTCCAAAAATGGTGAATCATCCCCCATGGTTGACATCATCATCTTGAATCCTATTGGTTTTTATAAAGTTCATTTTGGTTTTACATTATTTTTTAGAACCATTTATACCTCAAAATTTCTCTAATGTTAGTCATCGAATGATGCAAACATCAACATTGTCCATGTATCCTGGAACTTTGTCCCTAGCAATTTCCAGTGGAACGCAAGGGCGGAACTATTGAGGTCAAGTTCCTAGGATGATGTGGCATGGTGGGCATTTGGGTGGGCACATAAAGTTGGGAAAACTATCCAACCACACATAATGTGGGAATCCATGAATAGCTAGGGGATTCGAATGGTATGTGGGACCTCATCCACAAGGGTGGAGTGACGAAGGATGACGACATCCCAGACCCTAGACCTTGGAGGTTCTAAATGGAGTAGGGTAGAAAATTACCTGGGTATTATCCCTAGGTTGATGTGGCATGGCAGAGCCCATCGATATAGGAGGAAAATAACAACATTGTGCAGTTGAATGAGCCATGTTGAGGCATAGGTCGATGTTGCAAGCTCCATGTACTTGCAAAAGAATTGTCATGTCACCAATTTTGTACATGCTAAAATCACTAAGGAGTTTTACTAATTTTTTATAAATTAAAAAGGGGGAAATTATTTTGTGAGAAAAGGAAAAAAATATTATTTTAATGGAATGGTTGAAAAATAATATTTTATTGAAGGAAGGGAGGCAAAATATTATTTTAATAGAGATTGGTGGTAAACTATTATTTTATTAAAATGGAGGAAAAAGTCATTTAGTGGAAAATGACCCACCAATAAAATAATAATAAAAATGGAGTCTAGATACATGGGGAGAAATTATAAAAGGAGGATGGAATCATTTGTTGATTATATTTTTTCTATTACATTTCACCTTTCATCTTTTCTTGGGGTTGTTTATCACAAGAAGAAAAGTGTTGTTTAGCAAAGGAATTGCAAGCAGAAGTTTCACCCTCATTTTAGAGAACTTTGAGTGTCTCCTTAGTGAGGAAGTTGGGATTCTAATTCAGGGCTTCCCTTGAGCTTATTGCAAGAGATTTGATTACCTTTGCGAATTTCCTGGGTGTACAAAGAGTTTGTGGTACATCTTATGTAGTGGTAATTGTAGGTTAGATATTTTGGGCTTTTGAAGAGAATTTCCATTTTGCCATAGTAGGAGTTTATTGGCATTTTGCAAGACAGAGATTGAGGGGAATATCTGAGCCAAATTTATTTATTTATGGTGGTGCACAGAGGTTATTAGGCAAAATCTGCGTAGAGGTTCGAGGCTGGAAATTTAGCTGGGAATTAGATTTATTTATGGAGGGGATTTTTGCAGGAGACTTCCAGCTATTTTCGAAGGTGGATTTGGATAATTTGCTAAGGTGATTTCTTGTTGGATGCAGAGTTGGGTAGTCTGAGATCTTCACACTAAATTAGCCCGACTTTCTGGATTAGATGGAATTACCCTGATATTTTTCTGGGGTTTTTTAAAGTTTTGTGAGAGGAGTCTATGGTTAAAATTTCAGAATTTTCTGAATAGTATTTAGGTTGTAAATCAACATTCCCTCAATGGTGTGTTTTATTGGTAAACTGAGTAATTGATACCACTTGGTGGGCTTGATCTTGGCTTGGATTTAAGCCAAACCATTTTTGGGTTTTAATTGGTTTGGTGCGAGGAGATTCAGATTAAATTTTCATAATTTTCAGAGCAGTTTTGAGGGAAAAATTCTAGTTCTTTACCAACAACAGCAGTAGAAAAAATATTTTTTTGGGTAATTCATACCTTTTGAGGGCTTTCCAGATCAACTGGAATTAACCCAATATTTTTTTTTGTGTTTGGTATATTTGGGTGAGAAAAGCCTCTAGTTACTTTTGTAGATTTTTTTGAGAAGATTTGAGAGCATAAATCATAGTTCACCTCCAGTAGCAACAACATAATTTCCTTAGCGTTCTTCAAACAAAAAGGGAGTTTATGATAGGCAAAAATTCCCCATATAAAAATAAATGTAGTCTTATGTTCGTCCGATGGGAGTATATTGATTTGATTGTAACTGGAAAAACCATCCATAAAAGAAAAAATTTCACTTCTGGCACAGTGATCAACAATTTGGTTGATGAACGGGGTTGGGTAATTGTCTTTAAGAGTAAGAACAAGCACGATTAATATCTCGATAGTCGATGCATACTCGAATCATTCCGTATTTCTTCATCAAAGGGACTATGTTTGAAACCCAATAAACGAGATGAACGAGGTAAATAAAACCAACAAGCAAAATTTTTTCAACTTCTTCCTTGATTGCAACAACTTTCTTAGGGTGAACCATACATAAGCATTGTCGAACTGGATTAGTATCTGAATAAGTTTTAATATCATGTACCATGATATTTAGATCAATACCTAGCATCTCTTCGTATGTCCAAGTGAAAAAGTCACAAAATTCTTGAAAAAGGGCTTTATAAATCTTGATCTCATCAGGAGAACAAGATGTGCCAATATGGACATTTTCAATAACTCCAGGGTTAATTGACATATCAAGAGATATGGTCTCTTCAATATTTGCTAGGTTTTTCTTAGAATTTACGTCATGAATGGATATGGAATCCTTAAATTTCACAGTAATATTTGGTGAATAAACATCTTCAAGATTATTCTCAAGAGTTCCAGGGAGTAAGGAGAGATGATGATTATCATCTCGTGGTGCTTCATTTTACATCATGATTTCCATGATTATTTTGTTTAGTGGGGAATGTGTCATTGAAAGGATTAGAAGATAAATCAAAATCTTGTGAATGATCAACCCAATTTATTAAGGAAATGATATCAGAATTTGTTGAACAAGCCAAATAAATCACTTCATATTCAAGCTAAACAAGATTCAGCGAGATATGGTCACCAAATATATCAACATTAGAAATGTCGAGTACTATCGAGGGATCAGATGGAATAGTACAAGAGGAAATCATTTTAACAAAGACAACCAAATTTGGAATGTCAGGAGAAGGGAGCAAAAAAATCCCCATTAAGGAGGAATATTTAAGTAATCCTACCCCAACATGTTGATAAAGTCATAGGGATTCACCCACAAGTGAAATGCTTCCAATAGTTTGAGAATCAATAACAAAAAAGGAAAGTTGATTGATGGCCACGATTCCCCCTTAGTAAGGGAAAGAAATCTTCCTAAAAGAAGTCAAGATCACAGCTGGCATGGCATAAATCCATGTCCGGCCCAGTAAGAGGTTATAATGCAAAGGTCCATCTATAACTTCAACTTCCAGTGAGACCATTTTTCTAGCTAATTCTACTTGCAATGAATTCAAAATCCCATAAGGTTTGAAGCCTCTTCCATCAAAAGACTTAAGAGTGGTGGGTGATTAATTAAGCTGTGGAGAACCAATAGCTTTCCAACATGAAAGTGACATGATACAAGTTGAAGCACCTTCATATACAATGGTTCGGTGAATAGTTTTACTCCTAACAACAACATGGATCATGAATGCCAGTTGGGGTGGAATTTTAGGAGTATGGTTCTCGTGATTAAAGACGACAATATTCAAATCCAAAGGATCTATCCCTCTAATAACTATAAGCAAAGACCTCCTTTCGGAAGGAATTCTCTACAATAACTCGAGGGTTAACATAGCAGAAGGAGCTTGAGCTAAGTCCTCAACTACGTTGTAATGTTATGCAGCTCTTTCACGAGGATTAAATGTTGATTTGTGAATGACACTTTTAGGAGGTTTTATGGTTAATTCCATTATTATTACACTTGGAGAAGAGTCTGATTGAGTGGAGATAGAAGGTTGATCATTAGCCTTACCTGTGGAAGGATTCAAGTTACCACTATGACATCATCTTTATGTTTGGTGGAAGATAAGATCATTACTTGGGAAGGGGAAGCTTGATCTCGTGCAACCATATTCGTATCCTAGTTTAGAAAGGGATTTGTTAATATGACAAGTGTGTTAAATGTCGACTTTAGGAATTGATTAACTTTCGCCCGATGTGGAAAGTCCCTATTAAAATTTTCCTCATTTCAAATAATGCAAGGATAACGAGGCTTATGTTTGTCATGAAGAGACTGATTATTTTATTTTTCCTACGATGAATTTCATTTCTTCTTTTTTCCTTTACCTTTCTTCTTACTTCCACGTTGCTGAGACTTGCCTTTCATGGATTAAATGACATTAATCGCGAAAGTAATCGCAGGAGTAGTAGAGGATGGGTTTTGAGTAGTCATAACAGGAGATGAATTAGACAGTTTACTCATTGTCTATTGGCTAACAGAACCAATCACACCATCAACCACATGTGATTCTTTAGTGGGAGCAGGTGGAACAATATGCTGAGGTCGTGGAGCATTAGGTATCTTTTCATAGAGTGTGCCAGATTGAGAATATATCAAATCTAAATATTGGGCACGAGCAATGACTTGCTCTTCAGTAACAAATCCACCTTGAACAACATCTTTAGTTATAGACAACAACAAATATTTGATAAATCATTTGGCCAATAATTGATCGAGAATGGAATTTTTGACCAACCAACGTCGACACCTCAACTCATGAATATGATTAGATATATGGGTGGATTCATACTGTTTCAAAGAGGTCAAAAGTTTGGTCCCAGTTTCATAATGGATAGGTAATTGGAAATGGGTCAGAAATGTAGTTGGCAAGGCATTGAAGTTTTTAAATGAAGCTTGTGGCAATTCAACATACCATTTTGTTGCCGTACAACTAAGAGCTCTTTGGAAAAGATGCAAATCGATTGAATCATCATTTAAGGAGTTAGAGGAACACCCTAAATAATATGTCATAACATGAGTGGACGAGTCTTCTCTAGGGTTTCCGTTAAATTTCAAAATGTTACTTAGAAATTTGGTAGGAATGGTCGACCACCAAGGAGGATGAAAAATGTTATCATTCATTAGCCGAGATAAATTTGAAAAATCAAGAGTTGCAACAAATGGAAATTGCCTATTAAAGTCCGCCCTGTGGAGGTTGATCTTGTGGGTAAAGGTTAACCTGGGGTGGAGGATATCCTGGGTATGATGGAATGGGCTGAGAAATTGGTATATGCATTCCAGGATAAGGATGATTTTAATAACCAGGATAAGTGTAACCAGATTGTCTAGTTCCATGAAAACCTTGATAAGGCTGGAATGGTTGTGTTTAAGTCTATTGGTTTTGATAAGGCATTTGATGAATAGTAGCTTGACCAATAAGTATTTCTGGAATACCTTTGAATGGTTTCCCAAAGGGGTTTTGCATCATCCATACATACCTATGTCATGCTATGCATAGGTTGATTGACTTGAATCTAAGGTATAGACTGGCCAAGTGGTGGAGTTTGTAATGCACCTTGAAGAGGCTTGGTAGATGGGATTTGAGAGGTCCCAGATACAGTTGGAATAGGTTGTGTTTGAGATACATCCTGGACAGGTTGACTCACTTGGGCAGGTTGGGGTATATATTGAATAGGTTGGCAAGTAGGAACCTAGGGTGTAGTCGAGACAAGTAGAGAAGTTGGAAGTTGATTTAAACCCAAACCAGGTGAGCAACGTAGGATTTCAAGGATTAGGAACCATTCCTAGAAATAGAGGACCTTTAGGAAGAGGACTTGAATAGGACGGAGCACCAATTTAGGTATTTGATTAAAAGATGGAAATAATCTAGTAATAGGTTCCCCCCCTACTAGGGGATAAGGAGAATATGGACGTAACTTCCCCCCACGAAGAGGGTACCTAGTGTAGGATGGAGCAGGTTGTTGTAGACATCCTAATCCACTAACAAATGAGTCATATTTCTGCTTCAAAGAAGGTTGGGGCACAATAGGTGGAATAGGTTGTGAGGTGCTAATTAAATAGGTACCAAATATCATTCTAGATGAAGATGACAAGGGAGAAGTCCATGGACTAGTCGATGTGCCAAAACAGTTTCCAGAATATCACTAGTGGCCAGGCAGTACTGATGGACCACCATACAAATGGGTTCCTGACGAAGTTACAAACATAGAAGTAGCTTCAACTTCAGTCAAATCACTCATGATGTTAGACACGAGTTGAGAAACTATCATTGACTCAGTCATGGTTAAACTTATTAAAGGAGTTTTCTGAGGGAAATTCAAAGGTGAATTGAAATGAAGATTCCTAGGTGAAAGAGCTTGTGCTTGAGTGTGAGGGGTAAGAAAAGGATGAGATTGATAAAGAGGAGTTCCTCTCAAATGGAAAGGATATGAAGGTCAAGAATCTTCTTTAGTAATTTTCTTAATACTCAAAAGATCAGGTGGAAGTTGTTCTCCATTAGGACCGAAACTTACAAAGTGTGGTTGAGAAAAAGGTAAAGGAAGAGAAGAAGAAGGCCTTGAAATAATTGGTTCAATTAGCTGAGGTGCCTTAGGTTGTATAAAATCAAGTTGTAAAGTATCTGAATCTGGAAATTTAGGTTCAATGACTTCAGGCTGTAATGTTTCAGTGGCTTTATTTTTGTGTGCATTAGACTCACTAGTTGGTAAAGATCTAATTTCAGGTCCAATACTGATAGGAATTGATGATTGTAGTATTTCCTGCAAATTCTCTAGAAATCTCGCTCTGAGTCCTATGTAGAAAATTTGACTATAGATTAACTCGATAATGCAATATAACTAAAGCAAAATACTATAATCTACTTTTACTATCAATTTTATTTGCGGAAGCTTAAAGATCTAGCTTAATCAGAGCTGAACACATATAACCAGAAGAAGAAGAATCAATGCACATGAAACACAGAAAATACTTAGGGGAAAGCCTCAACTAAAAACCTCACTATCTGTATTATCATACAAGGTGGAAATATATCCGAATAATACAAAGCCTTAGCTCTCACAGCTAGCCAGCTCTCAGTGGAATCCTCCTGGATGCTCACAGGCAAACAAGGTTTCTCACAAACCTTCTCCTCTGCCCTCCAGGCCTCCTATTTCCTTGTGCAATTTCCCCTAGGTGATCCTCCTGTTACCAAGTGTAACATTGATCACTCACACTAATCTCACACCCTGTAAAACTACACAATCCTCAAGGAACCTTTCCTTGATTGCATGGATGAGTTTCGTTTATAGGAAAACACATGCAACTGATAGTAACATGTCCTTGACATTTAGTTCAACTGGGTCTTTCTCAGAACATACATGAATGAGTTTTTTATGAGAGAATCTTCAGTTATCTAGAGTACACTTGTTGAGTGCATCATACATCAACTGACTGATAACTCACAATTAGTTCCTCAAACAATTTGGAACTAATTTAACTAGACTTAAATCAGTAAACTGAGCTAACTAATTACAACTCAAATATAACTCAATCTTATCTCCTTAATTAAGGGATATTCTCCTTAATTTAAGAGATAACTATTGCATGACTTCAGAAAGACTTCTAACATGAATTTATCCAACTAATTTATCCATAATGAATTAATTAATTATTTCCAAGCAGCTGGTGAGACTAAATTAGATTTTAATTCACAATTTTAATTCAAGGACAAATTAAAATTGGAATATTCTAGATTCTATTTTTATCATTTCTTGTTGCTATTTTCAACACTCCGTCTCAACAAGAAAGGAATTCAAATCGATCCCAATCTTGAACCTTTGGAATGTTCTACATGCAACACTTCTCTCTATTGTTGTTGCTCTAGCAACTCCAGAAACAAAAAAACATCCAACCTGAATCAATATGATGCATCTGTCATCAAAGTCTCTGACTGCTATTGCCTTTGTCAACTAAAAACTTTGCGCTTCTGTTGACTCAGCCTTTCTACACTGTTCTTAATCCTGCTCTGCACTCTTCAGTATTTGACTGCTCTAGCCTCTATCACTTTGATCTCTGACTGCATCAATACCATTGATTCCTTCCGCTACTATGTACTTTGGGCTTCCGTAGTAAGGTATGATCCATGAGATAAAACCTCTCAATGGACCCTGCCCAATTTCATCCTTCATGGGACTGTCACTTCACATCACCCCACCTCACACTTGGAGGTATGGCTGCATGTGCTCCCTCTGCCCACTTGGCTTGAAATTTCCCCCCTACTGGAGGTCTTCGCATGAGTGGATGCCTCCACTTGGTCTCCTCTCAGCATCTCCAATTGTGGCTCCTCCGCAATTGTCTATGACTTCTTCTGGGACTGCAGTTTGAGAGGTAATTTACTCTCCCTCTCAACCACCAAGTATCTAACATTTTCCTTGCTCCTCAAGGCTTTGCATGCATCTTGAACCTCAAGAGCATACACGTTCTTAACTCGTGAACCGATCTGTTTCACTTGTCCCGTGGTGATGTGTCTAAGGAAAACCTTTCCCTTACTAAAAACAACATCATAGCCTTTGTCCTCCAACATCGCGATCGATACCAAATTCTTCTTCACTCCAGGCACATACTTCACATCTGTCAAGGTGATAAGAGCTCCATTCTCCCTCTAAAAAGCAACCGTGCCCACTCCTGAAACACTATACCTTTCATCGTCACCCATCTCTATGCACATCTTGAGGTCTTTCTCCTCCAAGGTACTGAACAAACTTTTATCGCCAGTCATGTGGAATGAGGCTCCACTGTCAAGATACCAACCGCAACCCATCATTGATGACACCATGCATGTGATGAGGGTAAATTCTATCTCTAACTGAGAGGCTAATGCCTCATGTTCAGATCCTTCCAAGGATCCCTTCTTGGACTTCTTCGATCGGCAATTAGTCACATAATGACCCATCTCGTGGAAATTAAAGCATCTCACTTTAGACTTGTCACCCTTCTTCCCTCCATAAGAAGAATTCGATTCGGAATGGGATGCCTTCCCCTTCCCTTTCCTTGCCTTACTTGCTAAAGCCAGATTTTCTTCGTCGTCATCCTTGGATGAGAACATCTCGTGTGCTCCTCTCGATCTCATCCTACATGAGATCTGACCACAGTCTTTCCCAATCTAACAGTTTCTCCCTTCCATTCACAAAGTCCTGGTAGCTATTCCAGCTCTTTGGAAGGCCAAGGAGAGTGAGGATCACCATATCATCATCAACAATAGTTATTCCCACACTACCAAAGCTTATCTTTGCAAGTGGTGAGCTTGTTCAGATATGTGGAAATAGTATTGCCATTCTCCATCTTGATTCTTCGAAGCTTATCATTGAGCGCCAATTTCCTCCGGTTGCCACTGTTCTGGTAGAGGTCCTTCAATGTCTTCCACATTGAATATGGAGTATCCTTTCCATGGAGACTCAAGACAATATGGTCTCGATCTCCCTCAAGGATGATTTGTCTTGCCCTAGCCACACACTTCTTCCACTCAGCCATCTCTTATGCATTAGTTGAACCTAGCTTTAGGATTTCTTAATCAATGAAATCATTCAAGTCGTTTTCTTCTAATACAGCCTCCATGTGATCTTTCCATGCTATGTAATTCGAGATGTTTTCCAAGGCATACTCAAATCTCAAGCCATAGAACGCCATTGACCATCCTTGAAGTATGAAATGAATTCGATTTGCACCTGCAGCCCTGAACTTCAAACTTCAAATTCTCTTCTCCCTATACTGTTCACTACTATGATAAACTCAGCTCTGATACCATGTAGAATTTCCTGCAAATTATCTACAAATCTCGCTGTGAGTCCTATGTAGAAAATATGATTGTAGATTAACTCGATAATGCAATATAACTAAAGCAAAATACTATAATCTACTTCTACTATCAATTTGCTTTGCGGAAGCTTAAAGATCTAGCTGAATCAGAGTTGAACACATATAACCAGAAGAAGAAGAATCAATGCACATGAAACACAAAAAATGCCCAGAGGAAAGCCTCAGCTAAAAATCCCACTATCTATATTATCATACAAGGTGGAAATATATCAGAATAATACAAAGCCTTAGCTGTCACAGCTAGCCAGCTCTCAGTACAATCCTCCTGGATGCTCATAGGCAAACAAGGATTCTCACAAACCTTCTCCTTTGCACTCCAAGCCTCCTATTTCCTTGCGCAGTTTCTCCTGGGTGATCCTCCTATTACCAAGTGTAACACTGATCTCACACCCTGTAAAACTACGCAATCCTCAAGGAACCTTTCCTTGACTACATGGATGAGTTTCCTTTATAGGAAAACACATGCAACTGATAGTAACTTGTCCTTGACATTTAGCTCAATTGGGTCTTTCTCAGAACAGACATGCATGAGTTTCTGATGAGATAATCTTCAGTTATCTGGAGTACACTTATTGAGTGCATGCGTGCATCAACTGACTGATAGCTCACAATTAGTTCCTCAAATAGTTTGGAACTAATTTAACTGGACTTAACTTAGAAAAATGATCTAACTAATTACAACTCAAATATAACTCAATCTTATCTCCTTAATTAAGGGATAATCTCCTTAATTTAAGGGATAACTGTTGCATGAATTCAGAAAGACTTCTAACTTAAATTTCTCCAACTAATTAATCCATAATGAATTAATTAATTATTTCCAAGCAGCTGGTGAGACTAAATTCGATTTTAATTCAAGGACAAATTAAAATTGGAATATTCTGGATTTTATTTTTATAATTTCTTGTTTCTATTTTCAACAATGATTCTCGTTGATTGATTTTAGATGTAGTTCTAGAAGGGGAAGTTTTTGAAGTACCAGTTTCGGTAGTTTGCGTCTTATTATTCTTACAATGACTATGTGTTTCTTCTGGACGTAAGGAGGAGTTTTTTTCATTCTACACAAATGGCGGGGTTGTTGAAGGTGTTCTTCCACGATGGATTAATCAATTTTAGAAATTAACAACATAAATAAATCAAAATAAGGGTAACTAGGAAAAAAAGTTTACCAAGTAACTATGAAGTGTAATATATTGTAGTACGTGTAGGAAATCTCTTCGATTGTTGTGCTCATTGTGTCATAGTAGACAAGGCAACCAACTCAGTTACCTATGATAGGATATCAACATATAGGGGACTTCCAAAATATAACTAGAGGTATGTGGAAGCACAATCCATGGTAGTGTTGTCTAATGCGTATTGTATGATAGGAGGTATTTTGATATACTTTTCATACGTGGAGCACCATCCCATATACCCAAGGGTAAGTGGAGATTAATTTGATATACTTGCTATGTGGAATACCGACTACCCCCAGAATGTAACACAAACAAGTAATGACAGCTCCTACGTTTAAAGGTGCTGAAACACATCTCTAGCCTAGACCTCTATGTGTTTTGTTAATGTTGCAAATGATCCTGAGATTAATTGAGTAAATTTCAAAGTTGATCTTCAATTATGTTTCAATTTCAAGCCTCACGATGTGAGTTCACTTGAATTCCCTATGATGCAACTAGTATGATAACAAGAACTCTTTCACTTTTTGATGAAGATCTATCTATGAGAAGGAAGAAACAGAAAACAAAAAAAATTCAGCAATCAAATATGAAACAAACAAAAACGTCCTAATCATATCTTTCAATGAATCTACTCCACCTTAATTCAAAACCCTATATGCAATGCAAATAATGAAAAAATTTCTTTTCTTTCATGTTCAAAATTTCAAATGTGATGAAGATAAAATGTAGCTAGATCATTGATGAAAGAATTCACATAGAATGGAATTGTAATATAAAAATCCCTTTATCCAATCAGCAAATAATCCAAATGTTTACAAAAACCTAATTGATAAGAAGAAATAAAAATCAAAGAAATTATCATCAAAGGAAAACAAAATCACATGTAAACACTATGATGGATTTATAGAGACATAGACAAATTCAAAGACTCAAGAAAAAATTCTAGATCAAAATAGAACTGATAGCAAGGTAAAGAAATGATTTTTTTTTGCATTCTACAAGACCATCACATGTGCAAAATGGGCACCAATGCAAACCATTACACTTCTAGAGAGGAGAGATTGTGATGGGTCGCTCTATCTTAGAACAATGAGTGTGTTGGGGTTAATTTTGTGCAAAATACGACACAAAAAACCTACCAAGCTCAAAATTCTATTTTCTTAAGGCTAATTATTTTCTGAATAAGTCAATTCAAGTCACTTTGAAAGGTAAACAATGACTAGGCCAAGGAAACCACTAAGGGAAAACTTGCTCCCCAATATGGTTGCCAAGTTATTGTGTGGACAATTCACTTATGTGGGCAAAAATGAACTCCCTCGATCTAGTGGCATGATCTAGAAACAAAAGTGGAAAAAAAATCTATGTTTTCCTTAGAGAGATTAGAATACATAAAAGAGACCTACCTCATATATTTAGTAAGCCCCTCTATTCTTCTTTCTTGTAAGCTCCAACGCTAGCTCCAAGTGCTATAAATGGAACCTGCAAAATAACTAAAGCAAGTAAGAGAACTACAATATCCACATAGCATAAAATAATATATCTAATTAATGAGTCAAATGGCATTGAAATACATAAGCATCAACATAACACAAGTATAGGAAAATAAAGTGTTTTTTGTATTAGTAAATGAAGGAGAGAGTTACAACCATTTATATATACTTGACTTTGTAGATGTATCCCCAATTTTCTTGTCCTTCCTTGCCACAAGAAAAACTTCAAAATCAACCCTAATGCATGAATGGATGATGATTCCTTAACCTCAAAGTAGTAGCATAAGGGCACTAGTAATCTCCAAAAGCCAACCTAGACTCTATGGGAGTCAATGAAGTTATAGGTTAAAAGTGGTAGTTTAGGATTTACAAATCTAGGCTTGAGATCCACATATGAAAGAGGATAAGCTTCAAGGATAAGAGATAAGACCTCTAGAGTAGGAATTCAATATCTTATCAATGGTAAATGGTTAAAACCGCCTTAGAATCTTCTAGAAGGAGAAGTTTCATAAATATTTTTTACTTTTCATGAAATTATAGAACAATCGCACCTACAAAGTAGAGAAACCTGCATTGATCAGTGCAGGTTCTCAGTTATGAAACTTGTAACCATTTCAGGTGGACTGAAGTGTAGGGTACGATGGCATCAAAAACATAGTTTTTGAGTTGATTGACCCATAAACTCAGACTGTTTGGAGAGGTAATGGTTAGGGCTTTGCAAAGGGATAACGACAAGGTGTCAAGGATGTTGATTGATCAGGTTTTCAGGCCATTTAATTGGATGCAGCAAAATGACATGTAATAATTATTATTAGATAATGAAAAATTTGTAGTTTAATTAATAGATGAAAATATTTTTTATTGATATTAGGCAATACAATTTCTAATGAGATTGTGATTTCTTATTGTTTAAAATTCACTTTTGAATACATATATGGACTCAACATACTGAAAAACCTATAAGGTACTTGAGCTTTATTGATTAAACAACTTAAATTTATGATTATTTTGGAAGAAATTATTAAAAGAAAGTGCTGAGAAAAGGGCCATTTCATCTATTAGTTAGACTATGCAATAAAAATATATATATTTTAATTATTTAAAGATAATTAATTATGAATGTGGTGAATAAGTTAATGAATAAATGTAAATTGTGAAAATGTAGTTTATGTTTGTTAAATTATATATGGGAGAAGTGATTTTGAAATTCAAATTAATTAAATTATTTATTTTAAATATATTTTTATTAATTTTTGTTAATTAAAAAAATTTGATTAAAATATTATAATTTTTAATAAAATTTAAAAGTAGTAAAGTAAAAATATTTTTTCCCTTTGAGTAAGTAAAAGTAAGTTTGGCAATAGTATCTCCAAATGGGGTGCATATGATGCGACAAGGTGGGGGGTGTGTTGCCGCTATCCCACTAGTCCACACGTAAGTGGGACTTGTCAACATGACCCCATAGAGTTTCCCATATGCCATGTATCATGCATGGGATAACACACCAAATCACCACCAACAAATGGGTCCGACATTCATCACAACATTCAGTTGATAGATGGGATGGAAGATAACATAGGTCCTCGATGGAATTTTACAACAGGTTGTACCATTCTTATGGGAAAGTCAACCCTACACTGTCTTTTCACCCATTCAACATTCAATAGGCAACATTCAATGATATTTCGTTCATGGGTATTGGCCTCGGGTAGGACATGCCATCATTACGTTGGGCATACAATTTGGGTCAATTTTAATATGTTGAGCATGTGAAGTTATAGACACTCAAGAATTATGCTTTCCTTATTCTTAGTTATTTTAGACAAGAACTCAACCCTCTCATTTTACGTTGGTTTGATGGAGATTTAACTAGAAAATCTGGAGTGCTTCCCAAGCACATAGGTAGGAAAACTCAGCCCAATCAGATTGTTTACTCCACCCTCAATGTGATTTGTGTTTCTATGCTCTCTTAGTTGCATTCTCCGAGGGAAGTTTTCTTCTCCATTAAATCAACAAAATTATTTGGGCATCCTCATTCTCCCAAGAAATCTGCCTCCATGGATTAGTAGCTCATGTTGGCATAGGTATGCTACAATTTTATTATTTCTAGTAAGGAACTCTAATGCTTCTCTTGTAGCAGCCTCTGCAATCACCACTTTCATAGGAAACCCCGAAGCTCTCTTTTTACTCAGAGTTATTGGAATCCCTAGTTTAATACGAAGCTTCACTTCTGTTCTAGAGCACCCTGCTTGACACTCTTCTTACTTCTCTCATACCATCAGACCTAACACTCTGACATGTTATTGGTTGAAGTGGTCCTTCACCCACCTTAGGGGACCCAACACTTTTTATGGTTTTACACTATGCCATGGTAGAGAACCAGGCTGTGCAGGGGAGCAACTGTAACAACCCGAAATAACAACACATAATTAATTAGATTAATCAAGCGATTTATAACCAACAAGCAATTTATCAACTAGTTAACATTAAATTACAAAAATATGAGTGAAGAGAGACAACTTACCTCTAGTTGAATTCTGCTACCTGCAACAAAGTCTTGGGGACAACTCTCCACTCAACCGTAGGCTCATTTGCACAAAACCTTGCTACAACTGGCCACCCCCGAGCCCTCAATCAACGTACTACTGCCAGGGTATTCTTTGTCTCCTAACACTATTCTCCCAGAGAATGGATGATGGAATGCCTCTCATCTTCCTCCCCATCTATTAAATAGAGCAAACATTAGTAGGGGAACCACATGCGCACACTCCATGTGTCAACATGAAAATTCACTGCTTTCTTGTTTTATTCTTTTGTTTTTATTTTTTGATAGCTTTACTGATTTTTACTGTTTTTCTTGTTTTATTTCTTTTGTTTTTACTTTTTGATAGCTTTACTGATTTTTACTATTTTTCTATTTATTCTTATTTATATTTATTTAGAGCATTTGTTATTTTATTATTATTTATTATTTATTTACTATTACTATTTTTTTTTATTTAATATTATATTATATTATTTATTATTTATTATTAAGGGACATTACAACAATTTATTAGCAAGAAAGAAATAATTATGAGCTTCAATGTGAGTTGAAAGCTCGACCACTAGATTTAGAGACTTACTCCCCAACTGGTTTAGGGGGAAATCACATAGGTGAAAAGGGAATTTGCAAGTGAACAACACACACTCATGGACACAAAGGTAATGGAGGAGGTCGTATATTGGGTTCCAGATGTCGAACATAGTAGAGGTTGTTATAACTAGTATATGTACACCATTGACATTTACTCGCATCTAAAGTTTCTCCTGGGAAGAGAACTTGTGTACATAAATGAAATTAAAAAGGATATTCTTTTGACACTTAATCAAATGCAGAGGCATATGATTGCAATATATTATAGGTTTGAGAGGTTGTAGAAGCACTTGGGCATTCCTCCTTAATCTCAGTTGCTCTTGAGGCAGTACAAAAGATCCTACCCCCGTCGAAGCCACTAATTCAGAAAAATTTGCCTAAATGTCTTGACGTTTCTTTGTATTTATGTCTTTTACGGTTTCACTTTGTAATCTTCTAGTTCAGAATGACCCTAGTGGTCTAGAGTCTGCATTTTGATTTCTATAACTTTGAATATCATTTTATCTTTTGATATTTTGAAGCAATTGAAGTTCTCTATCTGATGTGATTTCTCTAATGGAAAACCTAAACTAACTTCAATGGACATGGATTTAAATCTCTAATTCCAAACAATGAAAGTTTAAGTAAATAACAATTTATCAATCTCAAAATTAACAAATTAATTTATTTGGAGAAAAAAAAATCCCCCTAATTTTTTTATAAATGAATATTTAACTTAGCGAATAATAACAATGCCATCAACATCCTATAGACGAATACTTTATTTAATAGTTTTCTTTTAAAAATTGACATATATTAGTAATACTTATTATTAAATTTAATTAATTTGAAAATTGAATGGACTTCAAAGATAGAGAAAATTAGAATGCCAAAGTTTTAAAATTTTGCTTAAAATTTATTCAATATATATAATTTAGAGAGAAAGTTGGGATAAGAGTAAATAGTTTTCTTAAAAATATTATTTGATGTAGCTTTTTTGTTATTTTTCTTGTAAGTCGACCTTTTCTATTCATAATTCAAAATGATAATACATTGTGAGAAGAGCATTTTCCATGGTTGCATGCTCTCAATTCGACCGGATATTTTGGCCATTAAGTACATACAGAAATAACAGATAATATCTCAACAAAACTAGGGGGTTTCATATCTAGAGCCCAACAAGTGCAAAATTTATCAAAAACCAAAGCATATCCCATTTTTTTCATTACAAATTGTTTTTATTCAGAGTGTGAGTAACATTACTAGCATTCCCATTTTACGTTGGGTGATGAAAGGCCTCATGGATATGAGATTCCATGTGGGCCATCTGCCCTTCAAATCCATCCATCTGGTCATGCAATCATTGTTGGTTGTGACATAGTGAACACTGACGATCCAAGATACAAGCCTGGTTGTGTACGTTGTCAGAGAAGAAGCTAATGGTGTCATTGCAGTCAATTTGCCTGTCTTGAGCGAGCTAGTCCACTAAGGCCTGGACTACTCAAATCTGGGCTTCAATTGAGTCAAACGGGGGATGGCAGATCAACATGGCCTAGTGAACCTCCTTGGGCCAGGTCTATCTTTCCTTCCTCCTCCAGATGCTCCCCCGTGCGTCTCTCTCCCTTACCCCTTTGGCCACCCCCATGGCGAGGACATCCTCGTTGTCTCAACATGATTTTGATGATGCTGATATGGACTCTGCCAAGTGAGAAGGAGCACATTCACTAATTCTTGCGAGAGATAAGCACCCAAGCCTGCCAGACCTTGCCCAATGAATGACCAAAGTACATCTACCTCTGAATTGAAAGTTTTGTGGCCCGAACAATATAGGTGGGGGATACTAACCAGTAGTCCCCTTTGAGAGATAGGGGCCACCTATCTCCACCCTTCCAAATGGGTTTAATGACATTAAAAAACCGTATACTAGCTTTACCCCCAATCGACAAAGCCAGAACAAAAAGAAAACAGACTTCACAAATACCCTTAAACCCCATACACCAAACCCACTTGGCTAACCTATGGGTAAACCCAACTCACACATAGAAGAAATCCCAAAACGGATCACCAGGTTGAGGTGATGTGTGGATAATTCTTGGATGGATAATTAGACTATATAAAACCACCAAATTTGCAGCAAAATAACTTAACACCCTTTTGAATCGAAAGAACTTAACACCCTTCCGAAGCCCATTGGAGTGGTGCTGTCACGCCCCTACATTGGTGGTACTCTTCCAACCGCACTATAGTGAGGTGCGGCACCACTGACCCTTTTCTTTTCACCAATACTCACGGTCATGGACTATGCCTAACATTCATACTTAGTTTATTTATTCATTACCAAGTATTATGTTTTCCTTTATACACAATGAAACCCATAAACATTCACCATAAACAACATTAACATGTATAAATTCACAGCAATATAAAGGGAGGGGCAACTCCCCATTGTGAGTCTGCCTGTATATCAATATATTAAAATCTTCAACTTATAAAGTACAAGTTAAATCTTGGAGGAAACCCCAAATTTACACTTAGCAAAATTTTACATTCATCGGCAAACTCAATTGCCCAGCTCGTCGGCACCTTTGAACGACCGCCGCATGTTCTACCTAACTCTCCGTTTACCTCCGAACGCATTCATTCAGCTCGCCAAATGAATCGTGTCGTTTGCACAACTCAGGCACACTCGCCATGCCTGTGTCGCCCAACTTGGGCACCCTTCGCACGCCTTGTCACACCACCATTCACCACACCCAACACTTTTCCTTTCGGTTCACCCGGCGCACCTAACGAGGGTTGCCTCACCCAGGTTACCAACTCGTCGTTCTGCGGGCACATCTCCATGTCGCCCCGCACAACCCTTCATTCGATTCACCCAGTGCACCCAACCATTGGTCGCCTCACCTGTTCACACCTTCGTTCAAACTGCCCGTCGTTCGGCGGGCGCACCCTCATGTTGCCCCGCACGAACCTTCACCTGGTCACCCTACTCGGTCTGCACGATGCACCACCCACACTTCGGTTAGCTTGCCCGTTCAACCCGGGCTCATACACTTGCCTGTTCCACTGCAGAATTGTGCACAACTCTCACTTCATTGGATGATTATTTTCCAAGTTCGATGCTTGAATCTGCCTTCCACCTCAACTCGCTTCTGCCCATATATAAGCTTGCCTGATCTTTGTATGGTCGTTTGGCAGACCTACCATTCCATCGCACAACTGTCGGCCTATGTGCTTATTAACATTGTCGGCCCACACATTGTAACATGTGGCCACCCCACCAAGACGTCGACTTGTCCACAAGATCACCCAAACGCCATGACTCTTGCCCATTGCTCAAGTCGGCTCGTGGGCCTGAGCGTTTGCTCGCCCACTATAAGTTCGTGACTTTGGCATTCTCCATGCTCGTCCACTCACCCATTTCATCTGCAGCTCGCCCGCTTGTTGTGACTTTACCAACCGTAGCTCGTCCCTCCGTCATTCAGCTCGCTAGGCGGGTCGCCCATGCTGCCTATCCGTCGTGACAACTGTAGGGTGTTACATCCTCCCCCACCAGAAGTCATTGCCATCTTCGACAATCCGGACATCCATCGTCGCTGCCATCCAACATCTCATAGTCCATCAGAAAAACCATATCCTTGATCCATGATATCAACCAGTCCATACATTGCAAACATCCCTGCAACATATGAAAAACAACCGTCTCCACCATGTGTCGTCCCATCATATGAACTACTGCCATGATACTCCAACATAATGCTAACACATCTCTATACACTGACGTCCCCCATGACTCGAACTAGTCGGGTAGCTAATCCAACTGTCACGCTTAAATCATAAGAATGCACATCCTTATGCCATCATTAGTATTTTCTCAGACCTCTGTCACAATCTCGAACTCATCAAGGATCTGCTCCAAACCCATGCTCGGGTCCATGGAATCTCCATCCCATCTACAACATGTCATGATGCTAATGCCAAACCATTCTTGCATCACCTACTTGTCATACCTACTCAACTGATTTAAGGACTCACTGCCATGAGCAGCTAACAATGAGCCCCAACTTACACTCATGTCTTGTTACTCCAATGGTTGGAACACCAATGGGTACATCTTCCCTTCAATCGTAAATGTACAGCTTCTTCAAATGTGGCACTATCATTGCATCATAGTGTTTAGAAACTCCATTCCTAGCACAACTTCATAGTCGTCAATCCGCAATATAGTGAAGTCATTCCCTGTCCACTCACCTAGTGTTGTGTCCACTTTTTTAGCCACACCAATCACAAAATCAAGAGGAGAATTCACTGTCTTAATCTGTGCTTGCACCGGTACAAATTTCAGCCCAATCCTTCTCGCAACATCTTCACTCATGAAGTGTTGAGTAGCCCCACTATCCACCATAGTGAGTACATTCGCACTCCCAACCTTCATTCGAACATATTCCAAACTGTTCCTTTCAGGATCTCTTCGTGAGACCACTTCCGTAGTAGCTGCAGCTCCAAGAATCTGCATCACCCCCACAGAAGTCTCTTCTTTCTTCGCATTAGACTGTGCTATCGCAACCACTTTCGATCTTGAAGAATATTCTTCACCATATGTGGTTTCGCACATATCCAACACTTCAATGGTTTCTTCGTCTTGGACTTGTCATTTGATTTCGAAGCATCATCTTTCATACTTTTCTCCTTCGGCTTATTGAACTTCTTCTTTTTCTCATCAGAAGTTTCATCATAATGCTCCACCAAACAATCTACAGCTGCAAAAGCTTCTTCAAGTGTCTTTATCTTCTGTCTCTTCACTTCATTGTGTGCCCAATGTTTCAACCTTATAACAAAGTTGAACACCTTGTCTCTCTCTGCCATGTCCAGAAGTTCCAGAACCGCACTTGCATACTCTCGCTGATATGCCTGCAGACTTCCCGTTTGCTTCATATATTTTATCTTCATCCTTGCTTCCCAAGTTTCATCCTGAGGACTGAAGTGGGCTTGCAAAGATTTCTTCCTATCTTCCCACGAAGTTATGTCGTCAGCACTAGCATTGGAAATCTGAACCATCCTTCTTCGCCACCACATCTTAGCATATTTCGTCAGGAACTGAGCAACCACTTTCACCTTAGTCTCCTCATCAGGTAATCCCAAGCATTCCAAGTATTGCTCCATGTCCCATAGAAAGTTACCAAGAGTCTTTGCATTCCTTATACCATCATAAGATTCTGGTTCCTTGACTTTCACATGAGACACTCCTCCACCTGAGTTATGTCTCACAGCCTTCTTCAACACCATGATCTCATCCTTCGCTTCGTCAATAAATTGTTGCAATTCCAAGATTTTTTCCAAACCCTGGTCTCTCGCTTTCCCAATCTACTTGACCTCTTCTTCTAGTTGTGTATACTTCCATTTAGTATACTCGTATCGGTCTCGGAGTTCATCGAATTCCTCTTTCATCTTCGCATTGCCTTCTTGATCCTTCGTGATCTCAGCCATCTTCGAAGTCCAAAAAGAATCCAATTCTTCCATTCTTTCCAATACCCTGTTCATGAAAGCATCACTTGCATTGTGGCTAGATTCACCCTTCACAATCTGAGGTTCACCTGCCATCTCTGCCATCGGCTTCCTTCTTTGTGATCTAGTATAGACCATTCACCAGGTTCCTTGCAAAACCCAAATCATCTCTTGATACCAACTGTCACGAAGTAATAGTGAGATCAACTTCTTTCACAAATCCCTTTGCACTTCACTTGAATCAGCTCTGATACCACTTGTCACGCCCCTACACTGGAGGTACTCTTCCAACCGCACTATAGCAAGGTGCGGCACCACTGACCCTTTTCTTTTCACCAATACTCATAGTCATGGACTATGCCTAACATTTGTACTTAGTTTATTTCTTCGTTACCAAGTATTATGTTTTCCTTTATACATAGTGAAAACCATAAACAGCATTAACATGTATAAATGCATAACAGTATAAAGAGAGGGGAAACTCCCCGATGTGACTTTGCCTGTATATCAATATACATAAATCTTCAACTTTCAAAGTACAACTTAAATCTTGGAGGAAACTCCAAATTTACACTTAGCCAAATTTTACATTCATTGGCAAACTCGGTTGCCCAGCTCATCGGCACCTCTGAACGGTCGCCGCACATTCTACCCAACTCTCCGTTTACTCCTGAACGCGTTCGTTCATCTTGCCAAACGTATCGTGTTTTTTTCCCAACTCGGGCGCGCTCCCCATGTCTGTGTCACCCAACTCGGGCGCCCTTCGCACGCCTTGTCGCACCATCGTTCACCAAACCCAACACTTCGCCGTTTAGTTCACCCGGTGTACACAACCGCAGGTTGCCTCACCCGGGTTACCAACTTGTCGTTCGGCGGGCGCACCTCCATGTCGCTCCGTACGACCCTTCGTTTGGTTCACTCGGCGCACCCAACCGTGGGTTTTATTATTATTGATTTATAAATACAATAATTTATTATTATTATTGGTTTTTAAAATACAATAATTTTTGCTGGAAAGCTTGACAGAAGTTAGTTAAAAGCTTTTGGAGAAATTTACTGTGGTATGCCCTATCAAATTGTTATGTGAGGGATCGAGCAGTGACTGAGCTAGTGACTTGAACTTGTAGCAGGCAGCTCAATTCCCTGACTTGAACTTTGAGTTATTTTGATTTTACACAAATTTCTGGTCAAACCTTAGCCAGGCGTTCTAATTTAACATCATGAAGGGAACAGGCAAATTACGGTGAATATAATGTAATAAGTTGCCTAACACGTGAAGTCTAACTGGTATGATTTTCTATTTCCCCAATATTTTGACTTTTTTATTTATTTTCCATATATATTTTTGGTTCATGGGATTGAATTTCCTAACTGGTATGATTTTCTATTTCCCCAATATTTTGACTTTTTTTATTTATTTTCCATATATATTTTTGGTTCATGGGATTGAATTTCGGAATTATCATTATTGCATATGTGCATTTTGCAATATATTTCTATATAACCTATATGTAACAGATCTGAAAAAGCTCTTTATATCCTTTCTCTCTATGTGGTTTTGATCCACTTGACACTTACCATATCAGCTGGTTTCCATATGAACATTGTTGTACATATATGTTGGATAAATATAATACAATCATACAACTTTTTTCCGTGCTGAAAAAAAATAGTTGCATAACACTGCTTTTTTTCGTGCTGAAAAAAAAGAGAGTTGCATAACACTGCATCCAGATTAAACATATGAAACAGTACATATGAAATAGATGAAGTTCCTAGAAGTTGAAAGATGCTCTTTGCTCAATACTTGTGCTTGCACTCCTGATCTTTAGTTATTTTTGAGATCGAGATTGATGCCCAGCAATTGGCATAGTTCTTAAGCAGGGGAGACATGCAATTGGACACCATTTATAAACTGTCTTTGGGAAGTTGAATTATAGCACCTACAACAAGGAGTTTTATGGGCTAGTTCGAGCACTCAAGCAATGGCGGAATTACATAGTTGGTAAGGAAACAGCTCTACATACTGGTCACCAATACCTTCAAATTTTGAATTCACACTGTAAAATTTAAGATCAACATTATCTGAAACAGGTATTCTATATCCAACAATTTCATTTAGTCATTGAATATAAAAAGGCAGCTCAAACAAGGTTTTTGATTTGCTTAGTGTACCTCCTACCAAGGTTCTTCACATCCTCGATGTGAATTGTGCAACATATGAGGAGTGCAAACACCTTTAGTGCACATATTGTTACTTTGGTCTAGTCTCGGAATCCATTCAACAGCTTAGCCAAACCCCAATACACCATCAAGATTCTTTATTGTATGAGCTAAATCAACTTTGTATTCCAACAGGGCCAACTTGTCTCCTTCTTCTCAAGAAAGTTCACTCTTCATTGTACGAAAGTCATTTTGGCATGCAGAAAATGTTGTAGCAGCTACAAGAATACTTAGATTGGTTCTTTATGGAGAAACATGTGGAGGGGATTGCACTTGGTGGTGCTTTCTTTGCAGCCAAGCCAAGCTTTCTAACAGGAAGCTTGGATTGTTCTTTTAATATCATTTTGGAAATATATCACTAAGGGTCTGGAAAGAAACTTAATGGAAATATTGGAAAATATCAAGAAATATTGGCAAGCATAAACTTGGACCTGAAAAACTCGAAAAATCTTGAATAAATCGACAACCTAGAAAGCTTGGAAAAAAATCTGAATAAACAGGAGATGTTTACAACCTTGACCACGGAATCCATTTTCAGGGTTTTTATTATTTAGAAGTGGTTTAAGGACGTAGCACTCAGAACATGCGCGTTTGCGATCTCGTCCAAGTCGCAAAAATCTCTGTACTTAAAAATAAATAGCTTCCTTAAAACAATTCGATTAAGTTTCAGTACTGTGGGAATTTTTTTTCGCTATTCGTTCCATGATAAATAAACGAAACTATGGTTCTGAGCGAAAACACAGAATGACACTAACAAACTAAAACTAAAATGGCAGGGCAAGTTGCCAACCGCCTTTAAAGTCGGGGCAGTGTTTCACTGACTGGGACTGATTCAACAGCTCCCGTGCCGACACTTTTTCCACATCGCACACCACTTCGTTTGGCGCGTAGTGATAGCAGGGATCGGTGCCCATACCTGTCTGGCACATCTGGTCCGCAAAATATTGTATGAAATAAGGAACCAAACCGCCCAATCCTTGAGCCACATAACCAAATGTCGACATTTTACTGGTGAGCAGAACGTCGCTGAGGCTGAGAACCCACATGTCTACCAGAGCTTCCTGCTGATGCGAAGCATCGTGATTCTCTTCTTGAGTCACCTGCTGCGATGCAACCTTGAAGATTTTCCCCGTTTGGTTTCCAAGCAGGGCAAGTGTCTGGTTCAGCTTTGCTATGTGACCCTGTGCGAGAGTCGCCACATACACCAACAAATAATCGTCGGTATGCATTTTCTTGGTTTTCCGAAGCCCAGCAGGAACGAAACCGGCCTTTCTTCCAATGCACAAAGGAATGTTCAAATCGAAAGCTTCAGTGTAGCCGTGCGAGAACTCTCTTAACTGAACGCCGATCCTTCTGTTAGCCGGGGAAAGCGTGCTGCCCAGATAATAGCGGACACGATTCCAGACTTGGTCGCTGGGAGAAAAGAGATACTTGGACAGAACGTGGAACGGGTTTCTTTCCGGGAACAGCACGTCCAGAACCGGAGCGAGAGCCGGGTTGAGAAAGAAACCCACCGCAAAGTACTGATTAGCCTCCTTAATACTGATGAACGGTACGTTCCGTGCCCGTGAAACACCCGACGGGCAGACGTTGAACTCGTTTTCGTTGATGGGGCTCGAATGGCTCATCTTCAGATTCAGTATTGTCGTGTCACAGCACTTGGGCTCCTTATTTCTCTTCTGGAAGCCGCACCCGGCGTCCCTGAAACGAACATAAGGGACTCCTAGGTTGCGTTTCAAGGGGCGTTTAGGGGATATTAACGTGGGGGAGTGCCCTTGCAAAGGGTCGCAGAAGAGAGAACTCCACTCAGGGTAATCGATCAATAACACTCTCTGTGAGAGAATTGCGTATATGAAGGCCGATGTGAGGGATATGAGGCGATTCCCCAAACCGTACCATTCGACGCCCCATATCATATATCTACATCGCGGAACTGCGCCGCTGTTAAATATGTTGGTGATGTTATCGAATTCCAGAGCGGTGCAACGGCTGTGCATGGCCATGTACCTGTCCATAACAGTCTGAAGCTGCGGGGATGCTGGGGATGCGTAACGGTGGAACCGGTGGCCTCCTTCGGATTCGAACCTGCACTTTCTCTGCGGCGGAGGGACATTCGATTTCGAAATGGAAGCCTCATCCCGATCATCATTCGCTTGTGCATCCAGAGCTCCGAGAAGCTCGCATAACAGTTTTCGAGGACCTTTCTGAAACGCATTGCAATGCGAGAGCTTCTCCTGCACATCGTCTGAAAGTGTGCGTCGGAATGCAGTAGAGTTGGAATCCGAACCTGACCGTGCATGAAGAGACAATGAGACGAATAGCAGGAGGAAGAGTATTAGTGGGAGAGACATCCTAAACAAGTAATAATAACATAAAAAGTAAAGTAATTGTTATAACATATACAGAGTGGATGAACCAGCCTAAGGTTAGGTTAGTTGCTTTCGTGAAGTACCTTGCTTGATAGGAGGCTATGCGTCACTTAATCTCGCCTGTTAGGAGGTTATGGGACAAATTTCCTGGATTTTTTGAAATTAGATCTTGCTGGTTTGACCCGGAGTGGATTTTAAAATTTTCCTGACGCCCTTGAGATTAGTGCTGCTTGTTTGAACCTGTGAGCACTTGGGATTAGGCCCGGTTTGTTTGAGCCTATAGATTTTTTATTAGCTCGGCTTGTTTGGCCTCTTAGGCGCTTGGGATTAAGCATTGTTTATGTGAAGCCGGTCGATTTTTAGCTCTGTTTATTTAACTTATAAACACTTGAGATTAGGCGTTGTTTGTTTGAACCATAGTTACCAAGTTCGAATTGGAATTCAGATTCGAATTCGATACGATACAATAAAAATTTGGAAGAAAAAAATTCAATTCGGAAAAAATTCGACACTATACATCTTTTTTATATATATATATACACATCATATATATATATATATAACTTAATTACTTTTCTTTCATTTTCTTTCCATTTATTTTGAAATTTAAATAAATTTAATCAATATAATATACAAAACTAAAAAATATATCCGTATTATAATTAAGATATTTAAAAATTAAATATTTAAAACTTATTTTTTTTAAATTCTTTTTAACAAAAATATATATCGAAAAATCAATTCTTAACATAAATATATATAAGTTTTAGTCAACTTTAAAATTTTCTTTTCTACTTATCTCAGCGTTTTAAACCATTAAAGGAAACATTAAAATTTTGAAATCTGAAAATTTCAGGTTGCCATTAGTTTCCATTTTACCTCTTATCTTGTTTCCATTGACATATATTTTGTCTAAATTTTAAAATCTTGGTAAATTTCCGTTGCCATTAGTTTCCATTTTATCTGCTATCCTGCCTTTATTGGCATCAGTTTCCATTTTACATTAGTTTCTATTTTACTGCTCTCTTGCCTCCATTAACATCTATTTTCAGTTTAAAAATAATTACATTTACCATTGGAGACACTTCAGATTTTTTTGTTTATCTAATTAGAAAAATTAGACTTGCATTTTATGTAACCAGCAAGTAATAGTAAGTAATACTAATCTGCAAAAAATACTCCAAGATATAATAGGAATAGTCTTATAATAAGAATAGTCTGATTAGAAATGCACGCTCTCACATTATGCAGCGATTCAATAGTAAGTAATAATAATATGCAAAAACAATAGTCAAGAAATAATAGGATGAGTCTGATTAAGAATGCACAAGCGAATATGAACCGGATCGAATTTTTATCGAACTATTCGAAATACGAATCGAACTCACAAATTTCCGTAATTTTTCCACCGATTCGGACTTATTTGGTAACTATGGTTTGAACCTGTTAAATCCATGACCTTATATTAACCCCGCTTATTTAACCCAGCTAAATCTTTAATTTTTTTTTGTAAATATAACTTAAAAAGATAAACCCTAAATATTAAGCCCGGCTTGTTTGACCCCGTGGATCCTTAGATTTTTCCTGTAAATGTAGGTCGCTGACACCGCGTGTCCGTGAACCACTCTAAAAACAAAAACAGAGTGGGCGAACCTTCATGTGAAATCCCTCGAAGCAGTCGTCAAGAGATGGCGAAATTATATGTAACCCATTGACTAACCAACCAGGATCTAAAAGCTATCTTTATCCCATAATTGACTTCTCATACCTAATGTCCACATTTTCCGATTATCTATGCATAACCAGTGGCGAAAGTACCTGGAAGCCATTGACGACCCAGGATATCAATGGTTTCTTTATGCAACGGACTTCACAGACTAGACAGACACGTTTTCCGATTCTCTATGCTTAGCTTTTTATCTTATATTTTAAGCATAAATATGTTTCTTTCCAAAAGACAAAATAAAATCTTTATGATTGTTGCACCTTAACCTATGTTCATACATTTTCAAGTCTTTGATATACAACGTAACGTCAACGGCCTTCTATACAAAGGAAACATCATCTGTTAAATTAATGGGCCGGTAGTCTGTAGGATGGTAAACTTCTATATTAAATATTGTAGTCTCTAACATTAACATATTTTTATTTTGAGATATCAAACCCTAGCAAGTCAAACCCCATCAAAACGCATCAATTGTTGATATTGCAGTCTGTCGGCCTCCAATCGCCTCTTCACATCTGCAATCCGTCGTCCACATCCAATTGAATGCTGAAAGTTACGTTGCACTACCTACAAAGTTTTGCTTTTCTAAAAATACAAATAATTTGCATTTGGTCACGATGGCAATCTGTATAAAGTTTAAACAATTGTAGTTTTTGGAATCTGTATTGTGACAGAGCGGGTTTAGTGGTTTGATTCTGATCATCATGATGGAGGGTGCATTCGAACTGATTACAAGTTGTTTTAAAGGGAGTCGTCTATGATAGAGAGGGAGGAAGGAAGTGGCTAGATGGTTAAAAGTGATGGGAATTTGGGCAAAAGAAATTTCAAATTTTTTTGTAGAGACAATGCTTGAATCATGTTTTTGTTTTTGATGGTGGAAATGAATTCAGCGCTATCAAAAACTTCTAGAGCACCTTAAATTATAAACTTTAACAACTTTTATTTGGATTTACAAAAATCCTTGCCAGATTTTTTCAAAATATGACCAGAATTTCTATAACTCTGAGAGCAAAAAAACATAATTGTTAAACATCATGTTTTATAGGGAAATTTTCTTCTCCATGGGCCAAAGGAATCATGTAAACGGAATGATGAAAGAAATCCAATATGTACCTAAGTCTTCCCTCTCTCATCCAACCTCTCTTGCTTATGGTGAATGTGAATGGCATAACTATCATGATGTTTGTCTACTTGGGCACTAAATCATTGGCCCATGGGTAATGATATAATGTGAAACAACATTACCATTCTAGTTATTTTTGTTTTTTTTCTAATTCTCTATTTAAGGCTGTGTCATGATCTGCATCTTCATCTTGTCATGATGATGAACCACACTAACTGGTTTGAAACTTATAAGCAAAAATTTTCACTATGTGATTTCTACCCAAAAAAATACTTTCTTAACATTAATATTTTCTATTAATAATTAACTACAAACAAGTTATTCACTCATCTGGAATGTACTTCTATTCACTTAGAATTATCTTTAATATTTTAAAATTATTTTTTTTATTAATAATTAACTACGAGCATGTTATTTTTTTTTTTTTTAACTGTAACGGGTATGTTTTTATTTATTTGGAGAAAAAGATTGGACTTATGCCATGGCAGCCATCATTACATTGCATCTGTTTCTGTTTCTTGTGCTATTACAAGTTGCAGCTTCCTCATGGGTTACAGAGTTGGAATGAGCTATCGCCATTTATGAGAAGTTGTCCTTTCCCAAGTGTGCAACCTTTGTTCGCCATAAGATCTACTTCACTGTTCAAGTTTCTGAGGATACAGAGGAATTTGTAGGAGTCGAAGTCGAGCAGGACTCTCTTTAATCTGCTCAGAGTTTTGTTGAGGCTTGCATTGGTGAACAATTTTTCCGTATTTAATTTTTTTATTAAGATATCTGAGTCTCCAAAAGCTTGGAATTCTTTGTCACCTCTATCTCTGGCTATTTGACAAGCTTTGAGTAGGCCTAGGATCTCTGCTTGGTTGTTGGTTTTCTGCTTGATGCCCCAGCAAAAGTTGTCCCTTCTTGATCCGTCCGGGGCATAGATGACCCCTCTAGCTCCTGCTGCCCCAGGGTTGCCTTTGGAGGCTCCATCGAAGAATATCGTAGTTATTTTTTGTTTTCGCCACCATTCATGAATGGTAGCTTCGGAGTCTCTTTTGCGCCATTCCGGATTCACTGAATGAGGGGCTGATAGCTGCTTCCGAGGGTGGGGGGAAGGGGACCCAACCACCTCTCTTCTTCAGGGAGAAGCAAAGGATCTTCTGAGAAATATTGTTGTTGGGCTGCTTCCAGGAGGAAGGATTTGGCCTTTACTGCTACCGAGAAGGGAGCTTGCACCTTTTCGTTGAATATCAGATCATTCCGGGCCAACCAAATCTGCCAGCACACAAATTTGGGGATAGCGTTCCAGACTTTTCTCCAAAAGGATTTGCTGGGGATTTTATTGGGATAGCATTGATTCCATGAGTCAAATAGATCAACAACAAAGTTAAATGGGGGGACTATGATTTGTAGCTCATGGAGAATGAGTCCCCACACTTCTGTAGCAAACTTGCATTCCATGAAGAGGTGCTTGGCTGTTTCTAAGCTGCTTCTGCACAGCTCGCATCTATGCGGCCCAGCTATGCTTTTTTTCATCAGGTTGTCTCCAGTTAACAGCTTGTTATGGACCAGCGTCCAAAAGAAGAAATTTACTTTAGGAAGAGCAAGCGGTTCCCATACTTTCTTCCAAAAATCTGGTGTTTTACTGCTATTCCTAATGGGCTGGAGGGCGTTATAAGCTGCTGTTGTTGTGTAGCTTCCGGATTGCCCCCATCCCCAGCTGTCCTTCATTTTTCTGTTCACTGGGGCCGCTTCTTCCAGCAATTCTTCGAGAGTGAGCTTCTGCTGGTTTAAACGTTCAGGGACTCCAAAAAAATCCCATCCTTGCCAATCATCGTGGCAATCCCATTTGGATAAATCATGGATGCTATTAATCCCTACGCGTTCCAACCAATTTTTTAAGTCTGCGATTTCTTCAACTTCCGAGAGAGGGTCTCGGTCCATTATTCGATCATACCACAGGTTTGTTTGTTTGTCGTTACCTGGAATCTTGTACGCCTTGCCTTTGAAGAAATTCAAGCTTTTGTTGCATAGTTTCCAAACCTGTGTGCTAATAATTGTTTGACTTGCCTGCAGATTTCTGAGCAGCACCTTGTGGGCGTACTTCAATTTTAGCGTTTCACGGACAGGCTGCTTGGGATCCTTGAATAGGTTCCACATGATTTTGCCTCCCATCGCCAGGTTGACAAGATTAGGGTCACGTATTTGCTGACCTCCCTCAGGGATTGAACGTTTGACCAGGTCCCATTTCACTAAATAAATTTTATGTTGATTTCCCTTCCCCCCTGCCAGAGGAAGTCTCGGAGAATTTTGGAGATTTGATCAGGTGCACCTTTTGGGGTGAATAGGAAGGCTGCTTGGTAAATTGGGAATGCAGATAACAGAGACTTGATCAGGATAACCTTGCCTCCTTTTGTGAGCTAGTATCCTCCCTAGGCTGTAATTTTTTATTTAATTTTGATGATAATTTCGGACCATAGCGACCTCTTATTGAAACCAATTGTGATGGGAAGGTTGAGATATTTTATCTTCTCCCAATGGGCATGACCGTTGAAGCGAAGAAGATTAGAGATACTTGTGAGCTCATGCTGCTCAATGTTCCAGCCATAGACTTCACTTTTTCTTTCATTGATTGAAGCTCCCGAAACCCTGCAGTAGCATTTAAGGATAGCATCAAAGGCTTTGGCAATTCTAACAGAGGCACCTCCAAGGAGGAGAGAGTCATCCGCAAATAGAACATGGTTCAAAGATGGAGAGCAATTGGAAGGTTTGAGGCCAGGAAGGGAACCTGCAACTTTTTCGGCTGATAGCTTTCTACTGAGGGAATCCGCCATCAGGATATACAGGAAGGGAGAGAGCGGGCATCCCTACCTGAGGCCTCTCTGGGCTTGGACAAAAGGAGTAGGGTAACCGTTGAAAAGAGGGGAAATCCAGGGGTTGTCAGTACAGGCAATGATAAGATTGACAAAATGGGAGGAGAAGCCAAAGGAATGGAGGACTTTATAAAGGAAGGAGCGATTGACTCGGTCAAAAGCATTAGCCATGTCAAGTTTTATCAGCATCCCTTTTTCTTTTCGCTGATTGCTTGAGTGAATTTTCTCCTGAACTTGGATGACATTATCCAGGATGTGCCTGCCTTCTACGAAGCCACCTTGATTGCTAGAGATCAGCCTGTTTAGCAGGGGCTTAATCCTGTTTGCTAGAAGCTTTGCCAAAATTTTGTAAGAGGCGTTACAAAGCGATATAGGCCTGAATCTTGCGAAGGTTTCTGGATTGGTTTCTTTAGGAATAAGGGCGAGGTAGGTGGAATTAGTTCCTCCTCCTACCTTGGCTTTTTTCATGAATCCTTTTATCATCTTTAAGAGATCTGCTTTGATGATGTCCCAACACGTCTTATAGAAGTGTATGGTGAATCCATCAGGCCCAGGAGCCTTATCCGAGTCCATAGACCAGATAACTTTAATGATTTCTTCTTCAGTGATAGGGTTAATGAGTGCGGAATTGTCTTCAGGGCTGACCAGGAGAGGAATGTTGGAGAGGAGATCAGCAGTTTCCTCCTCGTTGCCTTTATTTCCTGCAGTGTAGAGATGTCTGAAATGACTTTCAGCTGCCTCTTTTATCTGGCTGAACCCTTTACAGATCTGCCCCTCTGCTGTTGTTATTTCAGAGATATGATTTCTGGAGAGTCTTGCTCGATATTGGCGATGGAAGAAGGAGGTGTTTCGGTCACCAGCCTTCAGCCACAAACTTAGATATTTGATTCTCCATACTCTTCCTCCATTTGGAAAGATTGAAATGATGAACATTGAATTTTTACTTCTTTGTCAAGCAGCGCTGGTGTGATATCTTTGCTTTCCATTTCGACTTGCAGTGCCTCTAATGACTGCACTATTTCTTTTCTTTGGCTGGTTGGATTTGGGGCAGGTTTCCTTATCCAATCCTTCAGGGCTTGCTTTGTGGCTTTGAGCTTTTGTTCCCACACATAACTAGAGGACCCTAAGAAGGATTTGGCCCATGCTGTTTTCACTATATCGATGAAACCATCCCTTTCGATCCAGAGAGGGCTGAATCGAAAGGGGATTGGACCCAGATCTTCTTCATCTTCCAGAATGAGCTGAACTGGTTTGTGATCTGAGGTCAATTTGGGAAGAATTTTGGTGGTGATTATCTTCTTGTTCATCATCAGAGCGCCTTGGACCAGAAATCGGTCCAGATGGGCAGAAATATGATCCTCTCCCACTCTGTTGTTGGACCATGTGTAGAGCCCTTTGGCCGGTATGAAATCTAGAAGATCCCACTGCTGAATGAGGTCTTCCACCAGGGGGAGCATGGGGTCTCTGCTGCTGATTCCTCCCCTTTTTTCTTTGGATTTTAAAACAATATTTAAATCCCCAGCAAGAATGATGTTTCTTGGGGAATGTTGCTCTAGGAATTCGAAGAGGGAGTTCCAACAGTCTCTCTTTTCTGAGTGCAGAACAGGTACATAAAGATTGAAGAGGGAGATGGTCAACTTACTTGTACAATGCGTTAGTTCCGTGTAGATCCAGTGCTGGGTCTCGTGGGATTTGTTCAGCTGGAAGAGATCTTCTGTCCAAAGAGTTGCGAGCCCTCCGGATGAGCCTCTTGAGCTGACTGCTCTTCCTACGCTTTTCTTCCATTTCGTCTTGCTGATGTCTAGAAGGGCTTTCCCCTCTATCTTAGTCTCTTGGAGCATGAGAATATCTGAGGGTTCTATTTTGAGGAGATCCTTGACCGCTTCTGCTTTCGAGGGGTTACCCAGACCTCTACAGTTCCAAGAGACGAGACGCATTATTTACCAGGGGTGGGGTGGGAGCCTCCCTTAGGGGGCCTGGTCCTGGTGTTTCTCCCAATAGACATCTCTATTGTGGGCTGGCTTCCTTGGGTTTTGAGCCTTTCAGCCTCCTCTTCCCTTACTTCTCTGAGGGATTTCCTGCCGACTTTTTTTGTGGGCTGCTCGTAGGTTTCATCCTCCGGAGAAGCCAGAACTATCAACTGGTTTTTTCCTTGTGAAATCTGCGTATGAGGGATTGGAAGGGATTCCTTGGGAGGTTTCTAGATGAGTCGTTTCTCCATCTTCTTTGTTAGTGATAGGAGGTCCAGTCTGATCCAAATTTTCCGAGACTATTGTAGCTGGCTTGCTCTGACTACTTTCTTTGCCATTTGTGTTCTTTTCTTGGGTGGGGTTGGAGCTGCTTGGTGCCTCTTTCAGGGTGCCTTTCCCGTTGCCTTTTTTTTTATTGGTAGTTTTTTGTACTAGGGTCCATTGCTCGCCATTTTGTTTTTCTGGCTGTTCTTCCGCCTTTTTCTTGCAATGTTTGGCGAAGTGCCCGTAGCCATGGCAGTGTCTACATTTGAAAGGGAGTTGTTCATAGTCCAGCTCTTGGACATGCGTCCATCCTACGACTGTAAGTTTGATGGCTTCCGGCAAACCCTCCTCCAGATCTACTTCGACACAGATGCGAGCACATGAGTATTGATCTTTTCTTGCAGCTTCATCTATTTATTTTCCTAAGCCATTGCCGATGATCTGAAGAGACTTTTGATTCCAGCAGTGGAGGGGAAGATGGGGAAGCCGCACCCACACCGGTACAGTAGATGGGACATCCTGAGCTGGGTCGAAGTCTGGCGACCATTTGTTAAGATATAGACCTTGCGGGCCCATAAAATAAGGTCCGTTCCTGAAGATTAAGCTTCTATCCTCTGCACTTTCGAAGACGAAAACAAAAAAACCTTTGCCAACGAAGTAGCTTTTTATTCCTTCTTTAGTTAACAGCGTCCAATTCCTTTGAGTCCACTCCTCCACCGACTTGGGAGAGGGCCAGAGGCCCGTGAACTGGCCTATGAGACCTCTCTCAGCAAGATTCAAAGCTGCTTTGCAGGTTTCTTCTTCGGGAAGGGCTACCGAGGGAATGGTTTCCATCTTCTTGACGAACTTTTGTTGACTAGCTAAAGGCGGGCGCTTGCTACACGAGGCAAGCATAGCTTTGAAAGCAATAACCTCCAGGGGTGGGGGCAGGGGAGGGTCCAGGGGAGGATCTAAACCCCCAAAGGACGTCATGGCTAGGCGCAACAGAGCTAGAGCCTGGGCACTACAGCCCCAAGGGCGACAGGGGCACATGAACCCTAGCACGAACGCTCAGCAGGAGAGATCACTCTGCTCAGCAGGAGAGATCAATTGAACGCGAAAAGAAAAACATCGCTTTACGAGCATGTTATTCATAAAACTAGAATTTACTTCTATTCACATACAATTCTCTTTAATATTTTAATTAATAATTAACTACAAACATGTTATTCATGCAACTAGAATGTACCTCTATTCACTTACAATTCTCTTCAATATTTTAAAATTATTGTTTTGATTAATAATTAAGTACAAACACATTATTCATGCCATTAGAATATACTTCTATTAATTTACAATTCTCTTTACTATTTTAAAATTATCTTTTATAATTTTAAATTGTTGAGTTAATATAGTTTAAATGTTTAAAATATTTCAAAATATTTATTTTTTTTAATTCAAAATTACAATTTAAACAATAATATATTGTAATTTTATAAAAAATTATGCAATTGAAATCTTTTATAGAAGAAAGGTCAAAATGTCTATTTATTAGAGAAACATATCAAAATACATAATTTAAAATTACAAAATGAAAATAAAAATCAAAACACACAATAATTAAAAAAAGAATTATATGGGTAATTTTTTCTTCTTTTATTTTTAAATTTAAGCTTATACAACAAAGTCACGTTGAATTGGTGTATCAAACCAAAGAACCACCTTCAAATTAATAAAAATGTAAATATTCTAATCCTTTACATTTGAAGTTATAGTTTTTTTTGGGGTCAGAAAACATATAGCGCATATCTATAAACATTAATCTTATCCAGTCTCTCATATATATAAATATTATGCTTATTCACAACTTAGCTACGCTATTTTAATTTGGGTGTTTAATATTAAATAGGGTTTAGTGTAATTATGTTCTAATATTAGTACATGCTGCTTAATATTTGTATTATCTTTTTTTTTGGGTTAAAATTAACAAATATATATTTATCATTTAAAACATTAAAAATGTCAATAATAAAGTTTTTATTAATAATTAACCACAAACATGTTATTCATGCAAGTGGAATCTACCTCTAGTCACCAACTTGTGTATAGAGATTAAAAAGTATTATTTCAGAATTCTTTTTAATATTTTTAAATTATTGTTGAGCAATTTTTTTATAGGATTTTCAAAAAATATATATATAATTTTAAGTTGTTTAGTTGATATAATTTGAATGTATAGAAGTATTTCAAAATATTGAATTTCTTTCTTTATTCAAAATTACTATTTAAACAATAATATAGTGTGATTTTATAAAAAATTTGTATAATTGAAATCCTTTCTAGAAAAAAAGTCAAAAAGTCTCTTCATTAAATAAGCATATCAAAATACATCATTTAAATTTACAAAATGGTGAAACCACATAATTTAAAATTAAAAAGGAAAGTGATGGTATTTTTTTTGCTTTTTAAATTTAAGCTTATACAATAAAACCACATTGAATTGGTGTATCAAATCAGAGAAACACTTTTCACTCGAGGGAGATGTAAATATTTTAATCCTTTACATTTGAGCTTATAATTTTTTTTTCAGAAAACACATATCTATAAACATTAAGCTTATTCATTCATATATATATATATATATATATAAGAAGGGATCACTTCTTGTGGTCTCAAACATGAATTCTTGTAATAGGCAAATCCATTGAAAGGAATCACTTCTTGTCTGCTCATTCACAGAACTTGACCTAAGAATGTCTAGATAATTAAACCAATGACTTCTCAATAGAAAATATGCTTTAACAATGGGACTCAACCAATTAAACTAACCCTCAAAACTTAAATTATTTCAAATCCACCCGAAGGGATCACTTCCTATCCACTCAATCACGCAAGGGTGTCTAGATAATTACATTATAAGGCATTCCCTTTGAGAAGAACTCCCCTCCTGACCTCCTATTATCACCTTGTGCCATTCAATCCTTTGTTAGATGATTGGATTATGCTCACTTGCTGATTTGAAATGCACTGATAGATGGCGGGTGCGACTCGCTTGATACTTTTTGTTTTGCCTTTGTGCATATGTAGCTACATGTAACCTCACTACCTGTGTTTTTTATATTTAATTTCTAAACGATGGTTTCATTCAACCAACCAGATTCACGGTGTAATGAGATCAACCCACAACGATGTAAGGATCACTTTTTTTTTTCCAGAGAAAAAAATGAACTTTTTATTACTATAAAAAGTTACATATACATTCTGCAACTTTTGTTTTGCTGTAATACATATATAAGCCTGCAAAAAAATGTTCAGAAACTGAGCTTGGCCTCTTCAAAAGAGGAGATAACAGCTCCCTTTCTCCATATTGTCAAAACGCATCCATGGTTTCTTGTGTTTGATAACTAAAATCTACATCTTGCTTCTTTTTCCGGGCTTCCTCTATCAAGGAAAACAACCCTAGACGAAAAAGATTGCACAAAAAACAAACAAAATACATGAAACATGTTTCAGATTTTCAGCTATGTTCCAAAAAACAAAAACAGTGATGTCAGATCAGCCATGTGCCATGATTATGCATTTTGAGCATAAGGAGGCTGGTTCGAGAAATGGTATTCTCCATTGATTTATTCCACTATTCTCCAGCTTCCCAAAACTTGTTGAAGACCGTATTTAGAAAGCTTGTTTGCCGAGTCATTTCGTTCCCTGTATATATGTTGAATGGAAAAAGAATTAAAAGATAATTTCAGGTACTGTATTTCTTCTAAAAGTGGATGCAAGATATAAGTATGACAACTGCTTTGACCATTTATCCATTTAATGACATTTAGTGAATCCCCAAAAATCTAAACCGTGAGGGTGTTTCTGTGTATCAGCCAACATAGAAGAAGCTTGAGAGCAGATAGTTCTACATAGTTGTTGGAGCCACTACCCAAACCTATGGAAGCTTTTAGGGAGTGACTTTTGTTTATGTGGATAATTATGCCTGCTCCGGCTTTATTATTTTGAGAGGCTCCGTCAAAATAAGCCCAAGGCACTCCCTCCTTGATTTGTTCTTCTTCAACCTTTCGGGGCTCTTTTTCTTCCTCTGAATCCGGGATATTTGTGTAGATAGATGAACACTGAACAACAATTGATTCCACTAAAGTTTCCTTCTCCTGGAAAATACTTCTATTTCTTGCAATCCAAATGCCCCAACATATAATGGGAGGCATATTCCTTAACTTCCGAACTGAGTTTTGGTGCCACCACTTGTGCCAAACTTCGGCAATATGGTCCCCTTCCCAGGATATCGACAAGTGAATATACTTTCCCACCTCCAACCATACTTTTTTGACTATAAGACAGCCAATGAACAGGTGTGCCATAGTCTCTGAGTCATTTTTGCATAATGGACATCTTCCCGGCCCTTGTTTAAATCTGGCTTGCAGAATGTCCCATGTGGGGACTTTCCTTTTCAAAATACACCAGAAAAACAGTTTTGCTTTAGCAGGGCACTTTAACTTCCATATTGATTTTTCCCACCAATCTGGGTCTTCCCAACCTTTATTGGTCATGAGAAACTTATATCCAAATTTTGGGGAATAGCTACCAGAGTCAACATAAGCCCATACTAGCTGATCTGGTTTGTCTTTGAGCCTTACATTTGATCTGGATAGTTCTTGCATATAGACCTCCCAATCATTCCACCAACGGGGTTGAAGATCCAATTCCTCCCCTGACTTCCAAGCTTGTCCCCATTGTTGGCATTATGATTCAGGTTTGGCACTATGGCACAGGTGTTGTACTTGATGACATCTCACTCAAGTGGAAAATCTCTGTTCTGGCTCTCAAAATGATGGAAAATAAGGGGTTCGCAGGTACACCGTTCAAAAGGTGCGGGCCCACAGGCACGCTATTCACCAAGTGCGGTCATGTCCGCAGGTTATCCGAACAGAAGGTGCGGACCCCAGTCCACTCACTCCAATGCAGAGAAAGCACGCACACATGGGAATTCTTATGTCTGGCCCATGGTATTTAGCCCGACGTTCATGATCCTATGGTTTTGGCCCGTGGTATAGGATCTAAATTATTGAACCCCGGTTTGGATCCCTTGTATTGGTTTTCGATGGTTTTGTCCCATGGTGTGAATAAGGGCTTGACTATAAAAAGGAAAGGAGATCACTTGGCTAGTCACTTGTGAAATTTGAATATCTTAAGATCTGAAATTTTGGGTGATCAGTTTGAAAAGCTAGATCTAAATCAAGGTGAAATTTAAGGTGAATCTATTGATAGGTCGTGATCTCTCGGGCGCATGATCAGATCTGTGGATCTGACTGTCTATGGCACATTGGAGGACTGTTAATTTGGCTCTATTCAGAGGTTCGTAGCGCAGCAGAAGGCATAGGTGCGGGGGTCCGCAACGCAGCAGAAGGCACAGGTGTGGGGGTCTGCAGCGAAGTAGAAGGCGTTGGTACAGAGGTACGCAGCGCAGCAGAAGGCACAGTGCGGAGGTACAAAGAGGAATAGAAGACCAGGGCGGAGGTACGCTATTAGGCAGAAAGTGCAGGTGCGGATCTGCGCAGAGGTACGCAGTGCAGTAGAAGGAGTAGGTGCAGAGGTACGCAGAGCAAAAGAAGGACTAGGTGTGGATCTGCGCAATTTAGACACAGAAGAGCTGCAAATATTCGCAGGCTTCTATTGGTGAAGTTGCGGACTTTTCTTGAAATATTTGTTGGCTGCCTTTTATCTATTGCTGAAGAGTTCTGGGTTTAGATTACTGGTATTGCTGTTCTAGTTACTGCATTTTGAGAAGTTATTGGTTGATTCATTGGTTGATTGAAAAAGGAGATTGGTTGATTCACATGTACTTGATGATTATTTGATGTTTATGGATCTAGTTTGAAAACTTATGAAAAGTGGTCCTTGCAAGAAAAGAAGTAGGCCAGCACCTACGTACTAATAGATTAGCTAGTACAAGAGATAAGGGGGTTGTAGCTCCCTTCCTGGAGAGACTGGAAAACGAGAGAGGGTTGTAGCTCTCAGCAGGTTGCAGCCTGTGTACTAGTAAAGGACTACACCAGTACAAAATCATTGTAAAAGAAGTTTCTAATTGAAAGAAGATAGAGACATATTGTAGCAGGTGGTTTTCACCCACATTGGGTTTCCACCTTATATCTGGTGTTCTTTGGTGTGATTATCTGTTTTTCCTGTTCTTTCTCATCATTATATGGTACTAACTTAAAAACTAATGATCAATATCTGAAGAATAAATTAAAGTATAAATCTGGAAGATATATTGAAAAGAATTAGATAATACTGATTCACCCCCCCCAGTATTATTTCCAACAATTGGTATCAGAGCAGGTCCTTCTGAAGAAGCTTGATCGCTTGAAGGAAGATCCATCATCATGAGCAACTACAAGAGAGAAGCATCTATCAGGCCACCAATTTTTGACGGGACAAACTTCGTATATTGGAAGGTAAGAGTTACTGCCTATCTTCAATCTCTTGGTACAGAAGTCTGGGATATCATAGATACAGGGTACACTTTTCCATCAGCAACTCCTACAGATCCGGCTGAGAAGAAGAAATATGAAACAAATGCAAAGGCTGTCAATACTCTACTAGGATGTCTATCTCAATCAGAATTCGTGAAGGTTATGCAGTATAAATCCGCAAAAGAAATATGGGACAAGATTGTTCTGAGCTATGAAGGAGATGATCAGGTAAAATGAGAAAAATTTTAAGCCCTCAGAATTCAGTATGAAAATCTTATAATGCACAATGATGAAAGTGTGGCTAACTATTTCCTTCGTGTAGATGAGATTGTTAATTGTATGAAAAATTTGGGTGAAGAAATAAAAGAGGCTGTTGTGGTTGAAAAGGTTCTAAGATCTTTGTCCCCTAGGTTTGAATCTAAAGTTTCTGCAATAGAAGAAAAGGAGAATCTACGAAACCTTACCATGTCACAACTGCACGGAATTCTGACTGCTTATGAAATGAGGAAAGGAGGACCATCAGATAGGAGAGAAGCTGCCTTCAAGGCTTCCGACAAAGGAGATTACTATGAGTCAGGACACGTGTCAGAAGAAAAAAAAGAATCAAATTTTGTCAAAAACCTTCAAGGGGGTGCTGGACGATTCCGAGGTAAGTTACCTTTCAAATGCTTTTCTTGTGGAAGAGTCGGTCACTATGCTGCCAAATGTCCTCATAAGGATAAGATTGACAAGGGGAAGGAACCTGTTAGATGGAACAAGAAATAGAATGCAAATAAGAAAAGCTATTACACTCATGAGGATAGTGATGGACTTTCAAATAGTGACGAAGATGAACGAGGTAATAATTATAAACTTTTAATGGCTTTTGAAGATGATGATTATATGGATGCTGTAGATGAAGAAGGTCTTTATGAAGAGATTTCTAATCTCAAAATTTTTTTAGAAGAGAAAAATGTGATTATTGATTCTCTACAATGTCAACTGGCTGAAAGGGAAAAACATCACAAAAAATTGGAATGTGATATTGTTAGTCTTAGAAAAGAGATTGATAAAACAAAAGCTCTTAATCTTAAATTTGTTAAAGGGTCTGAAACTCTAGATGAGATTATCACTATGCAGCGTTCTCCACTAATCAAGACAAGTCTGGGATATAATGGAGAAGCATCTCAAGCATCCACCTCCAAAAGTTATCTTGATGCAACAAGGAGGAGCGAGCAAAGGCCTAATAGAAATCATCAGGTAAATTAGGGACAGTTTACCTCAAGAACGAACAAAGACTATCAAGAAAATCGGGGGCAAGCTACCTTAAGGAAAAACAGAAGCTACAACCAGCCATAGGTAAAATCATCCCAATTTTCCTCAAGAATGAATGTCAGTAGAAACTACAATCGGTTGGGTGATAGATTTGATAATCCCAGGAGCTTCTTCAATGGCCAATGTTTCTCTTGCCATAACTTTGGTCACAAAGCAGCTCAATGTGTTGCCTATAAGACAATCATGACTAGAGAAGCTCAAACAAAGAAATATGATTGGAATCACGAAAAGGACCTATAACAAATTTTCCGCCCTTGAAAGTGAAATGGAATGTTCTATTTGTAATAACTTCGGTCATGAAGAGTCTGAATACAGGAGCAGGTTTCGGAAGACAACTCAGAAGGAACAAACCTCAAATGCCAGAACATGGAGAATGAAGGAACCGCAACTAGAAAGATGTGGGATAACTTTATATGCAGAAGGATAGGAAAATCAATGGTACATCGACAGTGGATGTTCGAAGCATATGACAGGTGATAAAGAAAAACTTCAATCATATAGTGCTTTAGAAAAAGGAAAGAAAGTTTCTTTTGGAAATGATATCCCTGTAGTCATAAAAGGAAATGGCATTGTTCAGTTGAAAGAGAAAGTCAAGGCTGGAAATGTTTTGTATGTTGATGGCTTGAAGCATAATCTACTGAGTGTCAGTCAAATGTGCGATCAAGGAATTGAGGTAATATTTTGATCAAATGGATGTAGTGTTCGTGATCTTGATACAGGAAAAACAATGATCAAAGGCATAAGAACTCCAAATAATTTATACATATTTGAAGAAGGACAACAAAAATGCTATTTGAGCAAGAATGATGAACACTGGTTATGGAACCGGAGGTTGGGGCATCTAAGATTTTCACATATAAGGAAAGCATGAAAATACCAAGCAGTTCGTGGTCTTCCAGACATCAGAATTCCAGACAATACAATATGCAAATCATGTCAGTTTGGTAAGCAAACTAGAACTAACTTCCTTGAGAAGGAAAGTTCAACTAGCAGACCTCTTCAACTAGTCCATAAAGATGTATGTGGACCATCTAGGAAAGGGTCACCTCGAGGAGAAGAATACTTTATATTATTCATTGACGACTTCTCTAGGATGGTTTGGATAGGACTTATGAAGCACAAAGACGAAGCCTTCGAAAAATTCAAATCTTTCAAAGCCTTGGTTGAAAACGAATCAAATTACAAAATTAAGTGCCTCGGGACTGATAGAGGTGGGGAATTTACCTCAAATGAATTTTTCGACTTTTGTGAAGAACATGGAATAAGAAGGGAATTCTCTACAGCTAGGAATCCTCAACAAAATGGAGTAGTGGAAAGGATGAACAGAACGGTTCAACAAATGGCTCGTGCAATGCTTGATGAATCTGGAACTCCCGCAACCTTCTGGGGTGAAGCTGCATTTGCTGCGGTCGTTATTCTCAACAAAACAAATGTCCGGGTGAACAACACTCAAACTCCTCATGAGCTCTGGTATGGTGAGACTCCTTCGGTAAAACATTTCAAAATCTTTGGAAGCAAATGTTATATTAAGAATAATGATGAACATCTTGGCAAGTTTGAACCTAGAGCAGATGAAGGGATTCTCCTTGGTTATTCTCCTCACAGCAAAGCATATAAGTGTTACAACAAAAGACTTGGAAGAATAGTTGACAGCATTGATGTAGTGGTTGATGAAGAAGGAAACATTCCTAGGCAAGTAAATTATGAAAATATCGAAGAGGATGAAGATCATCCTTCAAATCAGACTGATGATGAAGAAGAACCTCAAGAGGCACCAGAGGAACAGATAAGGATAGAAGAGAAGACTCCATCCAGGTATGTTCAAAAGAATCATCCAGAATCTCAAATATTGGGGAAAAAGGAGGTAGGCGTACAAACAAGAAGAACAATTGCAGAAGCTTCAAGCTATTTGGCATTACTCTCCTCCACTGAACCACAAAATGTAAGAGAGGCATGCAAAGATGAATGCTGGGTCAAGGCAATGGATGAAGAACTTGAGAAGATCGAAAAGAACAACACTTGGGAGTTGGTTCCTAGACCAAAAGATAAGAATGTCATAGGGATGAAATGGATCTTCAAAAATAAGTTGAATGAAAATGGGGAAGTAATTAGAAACAAGGCTAGACTTGTTTGTAAAGGGTATGCTCAACAAGAAGGAATAGACTTTGAAGAAACTTTTGCTCCCGTTTCTAGACTTGAGGCCATCTGAATGTTCCTTGCTCTCTCAAGCTTTCAGAAGTTCAAAGTATTTCAAATGGACGTGAAATCAACCTTTCTGAATGGAGACTTAGAAGAAGAGGTGTACATTGAGCAACCAGATGGTTTCATTCTTGGGAATGATCCAAATCTTGTATGCAGACTAAAAAAGGCTCTTTATGGTCTTAAACAGGCTCCAAGGGCTTGGTACTATCGTTTGGACAAATATCTTCATCAACAAGGCTTTTCAAAGGGATCAGCAGATAGCAATCTTTATATAAAAATTGAAAATGACAAATTGCTAATACTTGTTGTGTATGTAGATGATATTATCTTTGGCAGCAATGAAGAAACTATGAGTCAAAGCTTTGCCTTGGTGATGCAGAAAGAATTCGAAATGTCATTACTTGGAGAGATGACATATTTTCTTGGTCTACAAATCCAACAAAATGAAGGCGGTATCTTTTTGTCTCAAACCAAATACCTCAAGTAGATCTTGAAGAAGTATGGCATGGAAGATTCAAAACTAGTATGTACCCCTATGGTTACAGGATGCAGCCTCAGTGAAAATGATGAATCAGCAGCAATGCATCAACCAACCTATAGATCCAATATTGGAAGTCTACTTTATTTGACAGTTACCTGACCAAACATCATGCATGCAGTGGGAATAGTTGGAAGATTTCAAGAAAATCCCAAGGAAGCTCATCTTCAGGCAGTTAAGAGAATATTCAAGTACCTTCAAGGAACTCAAAACTATGGCTTATGGTATCCTAGAGATACAGATCTCGCACTTCATGCTTATACAGATGCAGATTGGGCCGGAAGCATGGATGACAGGAAGAGCACAAGTGGTGGTGCATTCTTTATGGGTTCCAGATTAGTATCTTGGTTCAGCAAGAAACAGAGTTCGATTGCTTTATCTACAGCTGAAGTAGAATATGTGGCTGCTGCATCTTGTTGCACTCAACTCCTTTGGATGATGCAGACCTTGCAGGATTTTCAAATCACTTGTACACCACCTATCTCCATCCTATGTGATAATACAAGTGCTATCAGCATTTCAAAGAACCCAGTCATGCATTCAAAGACCAAGCATATACCTATCAAATATCATTTTCTTCAGGAACAAGTGCTTGAAAAAAGGTCAAGTTGGAGTATGTTCCTTCTAAGGAACAAGTTGCTGATATACTCACCAAACCATTGCCCAGGGAGACCTTTGAATACCTCAGGAAAAAGCTGGGGGTAGTTGATGCATCATCTTGTTGTTGAATCTCATCTGTTTCAGAGATTGTTGGTTGTACGCGAGTTTCATATGGGGTATACGCGTACATTTGTTGGGTTATGGATTGGTCGAAGATCGAATGGCACAGGTTCAGGGGGAGCATATATTCTTCTAATAATGCATTGTTGGCATTATGGTAGAAGATCTTGGAGGAGAAAGTACAGAAGGAGAACATGGATGCTGATCTGAATATTGCTGCTAATATGTCTCTATCTCTCTTGTCAAGGTCATGTATGGTGTTATAGTCAAGGGGACCTCATTCAAAAATTTCAGCAGGCACTCAGGGGGAGTATGGACAGCAAAGGAAGAGAATATCTTGGTCTGCCCTTTGCCCTTGATGTCAAAGGGGGAGAATGACTTTCAGGATATTGGGGTTGCCATTAAGTCCAAAGGGGGAGATTGTTGGCATTATGATTCAGGTTTGGCACTATGGCACAGGTGTTGTACTTGATGGCAACTCACTCAAGTGGCAAATCTCTGTTCTGGCTCTCAAAATGACGGAAAATAAGGGGTTCGCAGGTACACCATTCAAAAGGTGCGGGCCCGCAGGCATGTCGTTCACTAAGTTCGGTCATGTCCGCAGGTTATCTGAACAGAAGGTGCGGACCCCAGTCCACTCACTCCAATGCAGAGAAAGCACGCACACGTGGGAATTCTTATGTCTGGCCCATGGTATTTAGCCCGACATTCATGATCCTATGCTTTTGGCCCGTGGTATAGGATCTAAATTATTGAACCCTGGTTTGGATCCCTTATATTGGTTTTCGATGGTTTTGTCCCATGGTGTGAATAAGGGCTTGACTATAAAAAGGAAAGGAGATCACTTGGCTAGTCACTTGTGAAATTTGAATATCTTAAGATCTGAAATTTTGGGTGATCAGTTTGAAAAGCTAGATCTAAATCAAGGTGAAATTTAAGGTGAATCTATTGATAGGTCGTGATCTCTCGGGCACCTGATCAGATCTGTGGATATGACCGTCTGTGGCACATTGGAGGACTGTTAATTTGGCTCTATTCATAGGTCCACAGCGCAACAGAAAGCACAGGTGTGGGGGTCTGCAGCGCAGCAGAAGGCACAGGTGCGGGGGTTCGCAGCGAAGTAGAAGGCACTGGTGCAGAGGTATGCAAAGCAGCAGAAGGCATAGTGCGGAGGTACGTAGAGGAACAGAAGGACCAGGTGCGGAGGTACGCTGTTAGGCAGAAAGTGCAGGTGCGGATCTGCGCAGAGGTACGCAGTGCAGCAGAAGGAGTAGGTGCGGAGGTACGCAGAGCAGAAGAAGGACCAGGTGCGGATCTGCGCAGTTTAGACACAGAAGAGCTGTGGATATTTGCAGGTTTCTATTGGTGAAGTTGCGGACTTTTCTTGAAATATTTGTTGGCTGCCTTTTATCTATTGCTGAAGAGTTCTGGGTTTAGATTACTGGTATTGCTGTTCTGGTTACTACATTCTGAGAAGTTATTGGTTGATTCATTGGTTGATTGAAAAAGGAGATTGGTTGATTCACATGTACTTGATGATTATTTGATGTTTATGGATCCAGTTTGAAAATTTATGAAAAGTGGTCCTTGCAAGAAAAGAAGTAGGCCAGCACCTACGTACTAGTAGATTAGTTAGTACAAGAGCTAATGGGGTTGTAGCTCCCTTCCAGGAGAGATTGGAAAACGAGAGAGGGTTGTAGCTCTCATCAGGTTACAGCCTGCGTACTGGTAAATGACTGCACCAGTAAAAAATTATTGTAAAAGAAGTTTCTAATTGAAAGAAGATAGAGAAATATTGTAGCAGGTGGTTTTCACCCACATTGGGTTTCCACCTTATATCTGGTGTTCTTTGGTGTGATTATCTGTTTTTTCTGTTCTTTCTCATCATTATATGGTACTGACATACAAACTAATGATCAATATCTGAAGAATAAATTAAAGTATACATTTGGAAGATATATTGAAAAGAATTAGATAATATTGATTCACCCCCCCTCTCAGTAATATTTCCAACACCCATATGGTTGAGAATCCTATTTTCTACACCTGATTTAAGTACGCTATTCCTTTGGAGGCAAGGTGTCTGATCAAGCCAGGGGGTATAGCATAATTCTTGTTACAACCCACCCAAGGGTTCCTTCCAATGCGAATGTTTTCACCATTTAAAATCTACCGGGACAATCCTTGTTCAATAAGTTTAAAGGCATCGATAGTCGCATTCCATATTATCGACACATTCCCTTCTTTCTTTTCTGGATTTCTAATCCAATCTTCAAGAGGATTGGGATCAATGTATTTCCACTTTACCACTTTTGTCCAAAGATTTTCCAATTTGATGATTCTCCACCCTGATTTTGCTGCCAGAGAGGTTCCAAAGGCATTAATATCTTTTATTCCCCATCCTCCCCATTCTTTTGGTCTTGCTACCTTTTCCCAAGAAATCCAAGGTAGCACAAACTCCTCCTTGGATCCTGCCCATAGAAATCTGCTGCATATTCTTCTTATTTTTTCCAAGATTCCTTTGAACCTTCCTGCTCTGGAGAGCCACCTAAAGCTCCAGTGTGAAATCCTGGCTTCAATCTTTGCTACTAACCAATTCCAGTCCTTCTTTTTATAACTATCTGGTTTCAACCAGAACCCCAGATATTTGAAAGGGTCCCCAAGCTTAGTTACCTCTAAAGGAAGAACAACTGTAATCTGGCTTATCTCCTGTCTATTTAGGCCTTCCATTATGAGCTGTGATTTCCTGTAATTGACTTGCATCCCCGTTGCTTTCATGAACAGCTCAAGGATCTCCTTTATCTTTTTAAATTCTATTAGGCTTCCATTATTGAAGAGTAATATATCATCTACAAATAGGAGATGTGTAATAAAAAGGTTGACAGCCACCTCCAGGCCTTTAATTGTTCCTTCCCTTTTGGCTTTTAACATTAGCTGACTCAGCCCTTCTGCAACCAGTAAAAATAGTAAAGGGGACAATGGGCAGCCTTGCCTTAAGCCCCTTTTCCCTTTGAAGAACGGAGAGGCTGCCCCGTTTATAAGCACCGCAAAGCTGACACTGGTGATACATCCCATAACCCAGTTGATAAAATCGATTTTGAACCCTAGGTGAGTTAGCAACATTCGGATATAGGTCCAACTGATTCTGTCATATGCTTTTGACAGATCAATTTTCACCACTGCTCCTTTCTTTTTCATCAGTTTCACACTATGAATTGTCTCCTGGGCCACTCCTATAGCTTCGTGTATTTGGCGCCCATCCAGAAATCCAAACTGTTCGCTTGAGATGCATCTGGATAGAATTGGTTTTAAGCGAGCAACTATCGTTTTAGCTATGATTTTATAAACACTGTTGCATAGTGAAATGGGTCTGAAATCTTCAAAAGACTCAGGGACTTCTTTTTTAGGAATAAGGGCTATAAATGTTGAGTTAAAAGGTGCATATATCATACCTTTCCTTCTGGACTCCTCAACCACATCAGTTAGTTCTGAGCCAATCTGATCAAAAAACTGCTGAAAAAATTCTATAGGCCACCCGTCAGGCCCAGGACTTTTATCTTTTGCCATAGATTTTATTACATTCTCCACTTCTCCAGAAGTGACTTCCCCCAGTAAGCCTTCTGCTTCTTCCTCCTCCACATATCGAGGAAAACTTTGGGCTGTTCTAATAACCTCTGCTAATGTAGGCTCTCTCTGCTCAGAAAAAAGGTTTTGAAAGTGGTTCCTCCCCATGTTTGAGAGCGATTCAAAGGTATTTGCCTCTCTACCTTCTTCGTCTTTTAGTTTCCAGATAGTATTCATTATCCTCCTACCTTTCGCATAGTTGTGAAAAAATTTTGTATTTTCATCTCCAGCCAACAGCCAGATCGCCCTGCTTTTCAACCTCCATTCTTCTTCTCTGTCCAAAAGAATTTGGCTTCTCTGCTTTTCTAACAACAGAATCCTGTCCTTCGCTTCCTGAGATTCATATCCATTTGAGTCAGGTTTTTCTAGTTCCCCAAGCTCCATGTTGATACTGATTAAGGCTTCGTTTTGCTTTTGCTTCCTTTTTTTAGCCCAGTCCATTGTGGCCTTCTTCATCCTTTTAAGATTTTCCATGAAAAGGAAACTCTTATCTTCCATTTCGTCCCTGCTTGGATGTTGCCAGGTTTCATTGAAGAGTTGTCTGAATGATTCCTCCTGCATCCAAGCAGCATTAAATTTAAAAGGTGCTGTTGGTTTAAAGGGGGGCTTAGATAGTTCAAGCAGGATAGGGAAATGGTTCGAATTTCCTCCCTCTCCTATCCACTATCGAAACATCGGAATTCTGGAAGCAAGATCTTCACATAAAAGAAATATGTCTAGTCTTTTAGGCTTTAGCTTTGACAGATTTGCATCAATCAGATTATGCGAGGTGAGGGAATTTTGAAAGAAATCCGATAAGGGGTCTTCTCTGGCTGAGGGGCCCCACGCTTCCGCGTTTCCAATGGAGAAATTTAGATCTCCTCCTACTACCAGATTTTGATCCCTCATCACAGATTTAGCCAGGAGGCTGTTCCAAAACGAGACCCTCTCCTGGCATGGCCCGTATATATTTAAGATAGACAAAGGGCCATCAAATTCAGGGGACAAAACTTCCATCCCCAAACCGTGATACATACCCCACGAATTTAATAGCTTCAATCTTCCTTCTCTGAATCCTACAGCCACACCTCCTGAGTGACCATTTGAGTCCAATGCTTGAAACTGCCACCCCGGGAACAAAGAGCATAAAGATGTCACTACTTCTGAACTCAATCCTAGAGTTTCCTGCAGCATGAGAAGATCAGGGTTGTATCGTTGCACCAACTCCTTCAAAGCCAGTTTTTTGGTTTACTGGCTAAACCCCTACAATTCCATGAGAGACAAATCATTTTGGTATCTCCTCACAGGGTTTCGCCGCTCTAAGCACCCCAGGAATTGACAGCTGTTTACCATCCTCCACATCATATTTTTCTTTTACTTGAGCTTTCGATAGAAAAGACTTCCGCCCCCTTGACTTCTTCCTAGAGGTCTGAGGAACCTCCATACCTATGCCTCCGATTGGTTCTCTGGTCGCCGGTCTTTTGTCAAGGGAGCGCAGGTTGTAGTGACATTCAGGTTTGGGAACAGGGATTTTAATATCGCTTTTACTGATAGCTTTTGAGGTCCCTTCACAGTTCAGATTGATTTTGGGGATAGATGCAGTAATGATTTCAACCCCCTCTTGTTCTATAGATGCATGATTATGCAGATTTGAAATAAAACATGCCTCTTTTACTTCGTTTGGAGAATGCAAAGAAGGAGAATAAAAGTCCAGATGCGTACCCATCGAGCCTTCATGAACTTCTCTTGATGCTTCCGGATCACCCTTGCTCGAATCGATAGGAGGACCTTCTTCAGCTCCCTGACTCATGGTTTGTACCTGCTCCGAAGCCCTCTGTTCCTCGATCCTTTCCACCTCCATGGCATCCTCCACTTGAGTCGCTTCTGTCCTGGGGGTTATCTCTGCTCCTTTTGTTCGCATTTCTTCTTCATCTTTCCTCTGTTTCCTTCTGCGCCGAAAACCCAAGGGACAGTCCCTTGCCAAGTGGCCATACTCATGGCAACTATGGCACCTGAAAGGCAGGTGTTCGTAGTCCAACAACTGATCAAAGACGAGGTCTTTATAGTGAATTTTTATGTTTCCCGGAAGACCTTTCCCAGGATTGAGGCTTACCAGTATCCGAGCCATTGCTTTATTTCTTGTTTCAACGAAAGACATGTCTGCTTCCAGATAGGAGCCAATCGTATTGCCTATAGACCTGAAGACTGATTCGACCCATAGAAAGGGCGGCAACCCAGGAGCGTGCACCCAAACTAGGAATGAGTCTACCTTCTCTCGTTGAGCGTCGAACAGAGGAGTCCATCATCTAAATAGAACGGGTCGTTTCCCAAAAGCCCAATTTCTCGCCAGTACCCAATCCACCATATCCTTCTTGTCAAATTGGATCATGAACCATCCTTTTGCTAGCACCGAAACTTTGAAGGAATTCCCTGAATCCGCCTGCCATTGCTGATCTGCCCATTTCTGGATGAATTGTGCCGAAAAATTCTTTCCTCTAGCTCGTCCAACCAATGTGTTTTTCGCCACCTCCATTGCTTCCTCGATTTGAACGTCCACTCCAAGGACCAGATTTGCTTCTGTGCTTTTCTTAATTAGTTTCTGTTTCTTTCTCTTTTCTCCAGTCTGCCTGTCGCCATGGGACTTGTTGTGGAGGTAAATCCCCTGTGCGGACAGAGGTGATCCCTACTAGCCCAAATGGGGTCTAGAAACAATCAAACAACACTAACACGCAGGTTCCTAATTGCAAATCAAAGACCAATGATGAGGGCCTACCTGGATTCCGGCGCTAGTACTTGTAGAAGAGTTGTCACTCCCGTTCCTTTGCTTCAGCTAATCACAATCCCCACGATCCTCGTGAACGGAAACCTGCACATGCAAAGAACGACACAAATACAAGCATAAAATCTAATAGATGCAACTATATATCAGTCAGAAAGGATATAACTCAATCATCATTACAAAGACAATAAGAGTGGAACCATAATGATAGTCATCTATTATTGATAAACAACAAAGAAGAATACAACCATAGTTCTGACATCAAATCCTCCTTTGGCTGGGTGATCAGCAACACATGCCTTGCAAAGCTTTTTGGGAATGGGGAACAAGCCTCTCTCTCCTTGGTCACTTGGATAAGAATCTCCTCACTTAAGATTTAGCCTCATGGGAATGAATAAGGCTTCTTGTAGCATGAACTTGGCAATTCTCAGACTTTGAGACTTAGAATTTGGAACTTGGTTAACTTGTCAAAGGCAAAAGGACAAGCTTTTATAGATAGAGGAGAAGGAGTTAGGGTCATCCACAAGATTCATGGGATTGGCTTTATCACTAAGAAGCTTCCATGAGAGGTGGAGAACTACTTCCCTTCTATGGAGGTTCGAAGCCCAACTGAACTAACTCAAGATGGAATCAGTTCATGAATAGGTTAGGAAGAACCTTCGTAAGTTTGTTTGTTAAAAACTTTACCCAATTGGGCTGGCGCGAGTGCGACTTTGAGACAGAGCACCAGATGGTGCGCCCTATTTGGAGGATTTCCCCTATTGGCGCGAGTGATACACAGTGAGCCCGCGCCAATGGAAAAAGGGCTATTTTTATGGGTATTTTGCAGAAGGTGTCTTCAGGGCATATGAAGTACATACTCAAGGGGATACAATGCAAATTTTTTCAGGTTCTATCACTTCTCACAGGTCCCGGAATAAGTCCTCCAATGTGCGGGAGAAGGGGTGACAAGGACGGTGACAAATTATTGTGTAATAGATGCCCCCTAAAGCATGAGGCCCGAGAGAGAGAGAGAGGGGTGAAATGCTTTACAAGAACATGGCCAACTGAAAACACTGCCGCTGGAGAACCTGCATGAAGAAGTACAACTGATATCTCAAGTACATGATATATGTGGTATGGGCGCAACCATCCATAGCAGAGTACATAAAAATCCATATCCAAGGTATGGGCGCAGCCATCCAGTGAATGAGTCATGTAATGATCATAATAAACCACAAAATCGCAACCTAGATCTCAACAAACAAAATCCAGGGTCTTGCACTCTATCTCGACCCGAACAAAGTACCAGTTCAAGCATGCGAATATGGGAGTCGAAGTCGAACATGCAAGAACATCATCTTATTACCAGTCAATGATGAAAACTGTTAACAGATGGGAGAGGTACCACCAATAATGACAATGGTCCTCAAGGTACTATAGGTACAATCTACGGCGTGCGAATCAGTGAGCCGGCGTCAAACACTCGTAGAATCATTCGATTAGAGGCCAATGATGAAAACCTTGCGTCGAACACGAAGAACCTGCAATTGAGGCATGTAGGCTCCAAGGCACCTGAAGGGAGTCTCTAGGTCAACTTCCTGGATAATGAGCTGAAGTTGACAGGAAGTGACCTTGATCGAAGGTGGGCCATAATGTTTCCCACATCATCGACACGAGACAGAGAAGGATAAGATGTTTTGTGTGAGGTATCAGAGGGAGGTTGAGTATTCTGCAGAGGTCAACTTCTCTTGAACATATTGGCGGCACGACAGTGGACTTGGCAGTATTTGACATCAAATGATCAAGGGTCATGGTGACGAGGTAATGAGTAGATGAGAGGTCAAACAGGATAACCCAAACCCACGGAGGCAAGTGTAAAAACAAGATGAAATGTCCCCACCCAGACACAAATGCAGACAAGTGCCATGTTTAAGAGTGACATACTGCCGACATGACAATAATTGTGGTTCCATTTCTCCCCACCATTTCTGGCGAGTACCCTGGTTATTTTATGATGACAAGCTTGATGGGGATAGCATATGCTTGAAAGGCGTCATTTCGATGGAATCCAATGCCATCAAGTTTTAACGAGCCTGACAGAGGAATAACTTGGCATCTTTTCATGTTTAGAGAGTTTGAAAAGACAACAAAAAGGTAAACTCCAGGGGGGTCCTTTTTCGTAAAGTTGTGTCTCTCGAGCCTGAAAAAGTAGAAAACAATGCTCGAAAGAACCGCCCGACCATTACGATCAAGGATTACTTTTCATGATTAGTGACTTCGACCCCAAAAAGTAGAAAAGTGGTCGGAAGCACGTCGTTTCGTAACCAATAACGAGCCTGAAACGACAAAAACCAGGCAATCTTTTTGTGTTTAAATGATCAAAAAAAGAGCTTAAAGGCGACCGCCTCTTGTTTCTTTTAACGAGTCAAGAGGAAAACTTGGCCATCTTTTCATCTTTAAACGGTCGGAAAAGAGCTGAAAGCAGACCTCGATTTTTATTTTCTTTAACGAGTCAAAAAGGGAAAAATACTCGGCAATCTTTTAATCTTTTATGAGTCAGAAAAGAGCTTAAAGGAGACTTGTCCAGGAGGAACGAGTGGCATAAAGGGTAGCAAATGGTTCCGACAATGGTGGAACTGCTCAAAACATGTAATGGTCAAAAGGTTGGCTAATAAAACCACTCATCGCTGCGGTTCCTCAAGAAAGGAAAAACAACCAAGTGAGAACATATGATCGGCCAAAGAGATGGTAGCAATGGAATGAAACAACCAAGGCTCATCTAGCAGAATTTAGCAGATAAAGCGGCAATCACAAGATGTGAATTAGGTATGGTTCATTTTTACACAAGCTTGAACCATGGAGAACTCTGCTTGGATTCAGTTTCATTTTTACACAAGCTTGAAACGAAAAACTATGCTTGTTATAAGTTCGCATGCCCCCAACATAACGTCACAAAATGAGGTACATGCCCCCCAAGCTTCATTGCATTCAACAAAGTGGATGGAATGAAGGTTCACTTTCGAGATCTTGGAAAGACTTGACTTAGATTTTACGAGATCTTAATCAAAGACTTGATTTGGAAAAGGAGGAGTTGTTTCATTTTTTGATGAGGTTGACATAGTAAAAGAACTATCCTCATAACCCTTGTTTCATTTTTTAACGAGCTTGACTCAAGATCAGGAACTATGCTCGACTAGACCCAGTTTCATTTTTTAAGTAGCTTGACATAAGAAATTGAACTATGCTCCGACCAGACCTAGTTTCATTTTTTAAGGAGCTTGACATAGGAAATCGAACTATGCTCCGAACGAACTTCATCATAATGAACAGGAAGTCGTTGCTTCCAAGAGTGTCACTCCCGGTGGAAGGAAAACATCTTGGAAGTTAGGGCCCAATGCCCCCAGGACATCATGCACGACGACATCATCACTGGATACGGGCACGGGATAAGTAGCCACGTAGTTGACCTGCAGTGGGGCAGACACAACTGGTGGATAAAAACTAGGAGGGGATGGCAGTTGCGCAGGAGGCACTGGGGGACTAAAGAACGATAATTGATCGATAGTCACGATTCTTCCGTTGTGTGGAAAGCAAACCACACGGAAAAGAGAAGAGACAAGGGCCCCCATGGCATAAACATAGTCACGGCCAAGGAGAAGACTAAAATCTAAAGCACCTTGGGTAACTAGTACATCTATATAGACAGTTTTGCCTCCCAAAGTAACAGGAAACTTCGGGAGGATCCCTAATGGTTGACTGGTTCCTCCGTCAAATGCTAACAAATTCTGTGCAACTGGCACAAGCTGTGGGGAGCCCAAAGCTTGCCAAGTAGTGAAAGGCATGAGACTGACAGATGCACCCTCATCCAAGACAGTGCCAGGTACTGCCTTATCATAGGCATGTATTGTAATATGGAAAGGCACATGGGATGGAAGGCAAAATGTAGTCAAATGACTCCAGTCAAAGGAAACGACCAAACTACTTGGTGGGGGAATCGTATGATTGCCCCCCTGCTCTACAGGAGACGAAGAAGGACACTCTTGCTCAGCAAGGATAGGAGGGTCATTCTGAGACTCAAGAGAATCTGACAAGACGAGAAGAACATGAGCAGTAGAATCATGATGCTCCTCTGGAACAGAGTAATCAATAGGTTGTGAACTCAATTCGATACTCTCTCCAACCAATGGTTGGTCTGGAGCAGGCTTGGCACAGCCAGGTTCGGAAGGAGGAGGACAGACAAGAGAAGAATCTAAGTCGATCTCTTTGTCCACAGGGAGGGGGTTAGAAGAGAGCTTCTGATAACCAACAGGAAGTTGGGGTGAAGAAGCTGTAAGACTTTCCAAAATAGCAGAAGCTCTATCCATGAGTGGACAAAGGTGAAGGGGATGATTGCCCTCACATAGTCTACAGGGGATTCAAATCTTCCCTTAAGGATGTTGTCAGTTGATAGGGTGGCATCGCCATGAACTTCAGTGGACGATGAGGGACGAGCCGGATCGTGAGACCATACTTCAAGGATCCTGGGAATGCCAAGAAAATCACGAAGAAGGTGGTCATCCTTGCACAATCTACAAGGAAATTTTACCTTCCGCGGAGGAGCATAAGGTGGCTCGACTTGAGTTGTACTTTTAACCTCTCACTTAGGAGACTTCTTCTTCTTCGTCTTCTTCTTCTTCTTCTTAGCCACCTGGTTACTTGAATCTAGACTTTCACCAGGTGAAGTAGAAGATGAGGACACAGAAACAGGCGAAGAAGGGGAGAGGTCCACCTTAGAATCAACATGATGTTGTTCAGGTGGAGGAACTGATTGACCAACAGTTGAGACGGTAGGGACCAGAGAGGTTGAGAACAACCAAACATGCAACCCAACAGTTAACCCAGGAAGGGACAACGTTGCCATGTAAGGAGCACCAACATTTCCAAAAGGAGGGAAATGACCAGGATTCCCATCAAAGGGGATGCCTGGGTTGGTAAGCTCTGGAAAAGCTGCCATCACAAATGAGAAAGAACCCCGCTCAAACTAACGCAAATAAGGTCTAACCGGGTAAATGTGAATCGTGGCCGAATAAATTTTAAGACACATGAACAAAACTTGACCTTTTCATTTCTAAAGAGTCGAGAAAAGGACAAAATATGACTTTAGTCACCTTCGAATGTTTAATGAGCCTGAAGTGACAAGTGCTCAGATGGACCTTTCCTTTTAGGGAGTCCGAAAAGGAACGAAAGTGACTACTCTGGAGAACTAGGCAAAAGGTTTACCAGACAATCCGTAAAACTGCATATACACCTTGGCAATCATATGAAAACCAAGGACTTTCCGTATGGCAGTCAATCTTCCCGAATGTTGTGTTCGGTGCGTTACGACTTGTAAGGCAGCAAACACGGCTTCCTATGGATAAAGGATGATAACCTAGTGGGGTCTACCCATATACTCGACGGTACGTGGGAGCTCAAATCCGTACTAGACCACTATTGCATCACGGAAGGAGGAATCACCTAACCTTGAGTGAAACAAAAGTGACTAGGTTTAACGACGTCGGAGCACGTCTCTAGCCTAGACCTATAAATGTGTGCGTTATGTTCCAATGCATTGTTAGATTCATTCAGTTCATTTTAAAGTTGATCTTGGATTATGTTTCAGTTTTCAGGCCCTACCGTATGTAATTTCTCAAAATTCCCTAAATGCAAACTATATGCCAAAATATGTCATTTCATTCGATGAATGCTAGCTATGAGAGAGTTGAGAGCTTTCACACAAAAAAAATGATCATAGAACAAACAACAATATCTCTAATGCAACTAATGGAAATTAACAAACTTCTCTTTAAGATCACTAATCACTAATCAAAATGAAAAGTTCTAATTCTCATTAACTAATATACAAAGCAAAAGAGATTTTTTCTTTTATGTTGATGGAAAAATGCACTAAACAAACTTTGAGAAATGATAACAAACAAATCCTACTCAATACAAGCACATTCAGATCCCTAAATCACAAAGCAAACCTCCAAAGAACGAGAAAATTCCTAGTCACCAATGAGCCATGTAATCTAGGCTCAAAGCGAGACGAAGCAAAATTCAAGTGAAAGTGAAGCAAGTCACCCAAATAACGCAATAAAATGATTTACAACCACCAAACAAGTGCAAGGGAGTAATCAAAGAATCGACTGGACCAATAGAAGATCAAAACACCTGAGGAAGGCTCGACACACAAAGCCACTAGATGCCCTAGGGCTAGAAATGTGAAATAGATAGAAAAAAGAAAACACCCAAAGGGTAAAGATCAAAACCAGTCAAATCATACTCCAAGACACTCAAGTAGTCTAAAAAAGGTACCCAGAACAAAAAATAAGCTCAGAGGGCTCACAGCCAATCAAATTTCAAAAGTTCCCAGGCCTGGCACGACTGTCAGGCTTAAACTGGCGCCTTTCAGGTATTGGCGCGGGTTGTCAATGTGAAACATGCGCCAACTGGCGCGACTATAACGCTATAAAACAGCGCCATTTGAGTTTGCTATGGAAAAATAAAAACAGATGAGCCAAATCTAAGTCAACAGTACCCAGGTACACCAAGGGGCAAGAAGCAACACAGGGACTCAACCCAGAAGGCTAACTAAGCAGGAGAAACCAAGAAACAACCAAGAAACAAGGCAAGTTCCAAGCCGTTCAGTTCGTAAACCAAACCGGAGATGGAATGAAGTGGCGTTGATCTACTTTGCTAATGGGGAGAAATAACATTTCGAAGGCTATCTAGCCGTACTTCAGGCTCCGTCTAAAGTTTACAAATCAAACAACAAGACAAAACAAACAATAAGGCAAAAAGCCAACTCCCAGTGGAGTCGCCAAATTGTTGTGGAGGTAAATCCCCTCTGCGAATAGAGACAATCCCTACTAGCCCAAATGGGGTCTAGCAACAATCAAACAACGCTAACACGCAGGTTCCTAATTGCAAATCAAAGACCGATGATGAGGGCCTACCTGGATTCCAACGCTAGTACTTGTAGAAGAGTCGTCACTCCCATTCCTTTGCTCCGGCTGGTCACAATCCCCACGATCCTCGTGAATGGACACCTGCACATGCAAAGAACGACACAAATATAAGCATAAAATCTAATAGATGCAACTATATATCAGTCAGATAGGATATAACTCAATCATCATTACAAAGACAATAAGAGTGGAACCATAATGGTAGTCGTCTATTATTGATAAACAACAAAGAAGAATACAACCATAGTTCTGACGTCAAATCCTCCTTTGGCTGGGTGATCAGCAACACATGCCTTGCAAAGCTTGTTGGGAATGGGGAACAAGCCTCTCTATCCTTGGTCACTTGGATAAGAATATCCTCACTTAAGATTTAGCCTCATGGGAATGAATAAGGCTTCTTGTAGCATGAACTTGGCAATTCTCAGACTTTGAGACTTAGAATTTGGAACTTGGAGACTAACTTGTGAAAGGAAAAAGGACAAGCTTTTATAGATAGTGGAGAAGGAGTTAGGGTCATCCACAAGATTCATGGGATTGGCTTTATCACTAAGAAGCTTCCATGAGAGGTGGAGAACTACTTCCCTTCTATGGAGATTCGAAGCCCAACTGAACTAACTCAAGATGGAATTAGTTCATGAATAGGTTAGGAAGAACCTTCGTAAGTGTGTTTGTTAAAAAATTTACCCAATTGGGCTGGTGCAAATGCGACTCTGAGACAGAGAGCCAGATGGCGTGCCCTATTTGGAGGATTTCCCCTATTGGCGCGAGTGATACACAGTGAACCCGCACCAATGGAAAAAGGGCTATTTTTATGGGTATTTTGCAGAAGGTGTCTTCAGGGCATATGAAGTACATACTCAAGGGGATACAATGCAAATGTTTTCAGGTTATGTCACTTCTCACAGGTCCCGGAATAAGTCCTCCAATGTGCGGGAGAAGGGGTAACCGGGACGGTGACAAATTATTGTGTAACAGGTCTCTTATCTTCCTTTTCCATCAACCACCCCCTCTGTCTCTTCCGTTTGCTGTGCGAAATCCTTCTTTCCTACAAACTCAGATCCTGGGAGGATCTCAGCCTCACTGGCCCCCACTACCTTCCTGAGTCCTGCTCCTTCCTTTAACCCTTCCTCCTCTGGCTGCCTTGCTGTAATGCTTCTCGATCCATCCTTTCTACGACCCTCCTCCGCTTTGCGACCCTCTGTCTCCGGAGTCACTTTAGGGTTTGCCCCGGCCCTTGCTAATGTAGATCTCGTTACGGCCTGCGGTCTACCTTCCTTATCCGGCCCTAGATCTGATTTAAGCCCGTCGATCGTGCTTTTCCAGAACCAATTTTTAGTGCCCTGGCCAAAAACTACATCTTCCAGGCCTCCAGAATGATACTGAGCATGAGCTAGGGCTGTTGAATTACTTACTTGAGATAATCTGAAATCTTCGGTTTGAGGGAGATCCTCCTTTTGTGATCTTGGTTCTTGGGGGTTGAGATAGGCCTGATCCTCCTGGATTCTCCACGTTACCAGCCCCAACCTTCCTTTCGAGCCATCGAGCGAGGTAATATTGTTCCACGATTCATTCAGTTCTGGGTTCTCCTTCAATGTCCCGTGAAAACTGCTTGCTCCAAAGAAATGTTCTAAGTTTTGCGCCGTTAAGTCCTTACCCCAAACCGACAGAATATCTTCCGGTTCAGGGTCAAGCTCGACCGTTTCACAAGAGTTTACCATGATTAATCCGCCTGATTAACCGCTTAAGCTCACCAGCACAGTCTACTTTGGTTTCAGATACAAGGTAATGCCTCGGATTAGGCGGAGGTCGCGACAGCTATGTCGCCCGGGTGACAATCCCAGGTGGTTTCCTGAAGCCTGGGTCGCGTTGTCTCCAGCTGTTTCCGATCTTCACCCGTTGTCCGTCCTCGCGCCATCCCGGACCTTCCGATTCTGCCAAGTGTCTTTTCCTGGCGCCTTGGATCGCCAGCCGCACCATCCACAGGCCTCCTTTGCATGCGACCGCTTCCCTTTTCGCTCCAATCCTTGCCGTCTAGCCTTAGGCGGCTTCGCTCCTGCAACCATGTCCTAATGCCTGCGGTCTTTCTCCCCATCAGAGCTTCTGAAACTCCCCCCTAGTGGATTTTTGTATTAAATCTTTCTTGTTTCATCTGATATAAGGATCACTTGTAGTTGGGAAATTTTCGTTTAATTTGTTAATTCGATGACAATTTTCTACTTTAAGGAGAAATTCTTCTTACGCTACCATCTTGAGATGTTATTTCCCTTGGTCTCATTCTATCTTGTATTGCCATTTTTGTTTGAGAGCAGGTTGACCTCCAGTGTCATTTTAGGGTTTTTTCAAACATTATCATTTAGTAGCACTACTCTAGTTCCTTGATGGTCTCAGATGCAGATAGGTGAAATTTGACCCCATCATGCACAAAGAACTGATAATTTTAGTTAAGGGTTTTGCATTCATGGATTTTAATTTGTTTTATTTTTGTATGGAGGATATACACAGATTGTTTCTTGGGTTCTCCACCAACCAGAAAGTACAACTATAGGCCTTTATATGACACATTATTTTCTTAATTCTGAGGTTTCGTCAGTACCCTAACTCACTACCTGGTTACTTTTCTTTTCTCTTCGTAGGTGGGTTGATCTCCTACTAGAGTAATGATTCAACGGATTTGAAACTTCCAACCCTAAACAAATTAACCCAGGTTTTCTAAATTAATCTCCTTCTTATGTTTCCTAGGTCAATCTATGTATGAAAATATGATTTTTTATAATCCATAAGCATGAGATTCTTGTTAATTTGAGCAGTGAAAATTTAGTTTTTTACCTTCCTCTCATTTTTCTCCAGGATGAATAACAAATTTCTCCCACTAGGTCTCAAGGAGAGGCCAAGATCTTAGTAGTGGCACCTCCTCGTAAGGTTCTAGAGTAGTTTTTATGCAACAATTCATGACCACAATTTTCAAAGAAAGGGATTATTGAGACCTGGACTTTTTTTAATTTTCTTGTGGGAGCTATACCACCTATTTGTCTACCAAACTGAAATTCTGGAGTCTAGACTCTAGATGGATAGGAATTTGTAAAATTTTGTTTTGTATTATTTTTATTGCAATTATTTTTTGTTCTTGATTTCTATCTATAGTACAATAGATTCAAAGAGAGGGAAACCTTTGACTTCTATTGAATGTAATGATTAAGACACAGAGGAAATATTGGACGATTTCTTGCATGATTATTTATTCACTAAGTAACTAAAAATGGACTTAGTTTCCATGCATGCCATGTAGAAGTGTCTGCAAGGTTGCTTTGGGAATGAAGCTTTGAGTTCAAAGTGTTTGTTGTTAGAATTTTGACAGACCTTTTAATGTAAGAGACTTGTACGGTGCTCCTTAAGACTATGTGATATATTTATGAAGCGGTGGGTTGGGTTACTTTGGGATGTTGATTTTTCCAAGAGTGGAACTGACGAATCCACTGAGAATGAAACTGAAACAACACAATGCATTTTTTCCAAGAGGCTAGAACTAATAAAAGAGATTGAATTTCATTCTTGATTGAATGGTTATAGCAAATTCATAAATATTTTATGGGAGATCAAGTTGTTGACAAAGAATCAGATAGATATGCCATTTTTCTTCCATTGTAACTTAATTGAAATCATTTTCTTGCAATAATCTAGGACAATTACTTTTATCTCAAAGGAGATCTAAGGCTTCTAAAAAGCAAATAAAAATCCCATCGTACAAGACTCACAAACATGGAATGTGTGAAAGAGCTACAAATAACATCTTCATTCAAATGAATCAATGACGCAAAAAAGAACAACTTGAATATATCAAGCTAGAGACAAAAGGAATGATGAGATCAACACTTCCTCAGTAGAAAAACATTATTCATTCATCATTTATTTAGAATTAAAACAAACAATTTGTCTTTTACATTGATGCAACTAGATACAACTTCATTGATTAACTAAAATGGCCTAAGTTGTAGTGACATATGGGCACTACATTCATCAAAAGTTCAAAAGGATTATGGAAGATTCAAATGGATGAATAATTTTTCCACCCTTCGACACAAAATCAACAGTGAGAAGCTTCAATATTAAATTGCAACTACAAAATAACATCGTAAGAGAAATATATTGCTTTCTTGTTAGGTATATACAAAGAGGTATACAAGTAGTGTTCAAGGTAACATTACTTAGTTTCCCTACATGGGCATGTTCAAGGTAACATTACTTAGTTTCCCTACATGGGCATATCATCAAAATTCCATATTTCTGGAATATTTACTTTCTCAAGAAAATAAGTTCCATTGACATCAACACATCTAGTTGATTGATGAGTCTCACATTCAAAATTTGAAGATTGAAGCAACCCAAGCAAAGAATCCATGACTAGTTCCTCAATTGAATTGGATTCTAAGGTCTCCTGGCTTGTTTGGGGATTCATAACCTTATTGTCAAGCAATGAGCTACCATCATCATGATGAAAGCCTTCAAAGATACCCATTTTTAATTGTGCTTCCAAATTCATGAAATCAACCCCATTTCCCACAATAGTAGTGTTGAGTGCAGATAATGTTTTGGGGGTTTCAACATCATCAACCCCTTGAGGTGAACACAAGTCATCAAGATAAATACAATTATAATCAAAATTCAAATTCCAAGAGTTAACATGATTTTCAAGGGACTCAAATTTAGACACAACCTTCTAAGAAGGTGGCATAAGTATTTGCAAGTTGTTAGTATTGATGTCCTACAACTGATCATAAAAGGGTACAGGTGGTGTTTGAACTGAGCTGATATGCATATCGGTTAGAATTAATGACTCACCAGATCTAATTTGTAAGGGTAAATCAAATTGAAAGAACTGTTGGACCTCATTCAAGAGACCTACAGTAACCTCCACATTGGATTTATGGCTCTGAACAATACCTAAGCTTACTGAAAATTCTGGAAAGTGTGTGCATGCATTTATATGTGAGTTTACTTCAATCATATCCTTAAGCTTCTTTACCACCTTCTTGCTCTACTTGGGAGGTGAAAAGTCATAAACAAAATTGAGTTTTTCTTTCTTTCCTCTATTGCTCCTCGAAACGATTCTTGAATTTAGCATGACTTGAATATGTACAAAATCAATTGGTATGAGAACTTAGATGTTTCTCTTGAATTACATGGAGAAATAACCTTATTGGGAGATGTTAACAAATAATAAATATGTTCAATATTTATTCTCAAAATTCTTAAGAGATGCTTAAGATGTAATTACTTATAAGATCCATCCTTATGGTTTCTCAAAAGAGACATGTTAAATCATATTTAAACCTAAAAGAATCTTGAAATTTAGAAGCTAAGTAATATAAAAGAATTCCATTACTTCATCAATAGGTTTTCAATAGTTTTTTTATTTTGAGATAATCCATGCTTATTAGACATCAACATTTTTATTTTGGCTAGGGAGATTTGCATGGGATGTTAACAAATATTTTTATCAACAAGTTTTACCTACTTGTGATTTCAATGAATCTACTAATATGACATGATCTAGAATAAATTTAGCAATGTAATACACTAGTTATATTGATGTGGAGGGTGGGGACGAAGGCCATCAAAAAATCATTTAACTCTCTTAAAAATCATACATAGACCTTTTGAATTACTACCAGGGGAATCACTCAAACAACCCTTCTTCCATGCCCTATTCTGTTCACGAAAAAGCATAGGCTCCATTGGAACAAAAGTAATTTACCATTATTTCATAAGAAAAATGAATGAAAACTTGAAAACTAACTTTCTATCTATGTCAAAAACAAATATGACCTTAAATGGGTCTTTGTTAAATGGTAAGGTAGGGGTGTTACATAGCCCCACCTTGGTTCAAAAGTCATTTTACCTTCTTAAGAAAGCTAGTTGATGGGAAAAATCACAATTCATGGGAAAATTGGATTGAAGAGATAGATCCAAAGAAATTGTAAAGCAAGAGCTTCATCAAGAAAAGAAAGAGAGACAAAAATGAAATCAAAATCAAAACATGAACAATAGAAATGAGCACAATAATAATAACAAGAAAAATTGTTACAAATACTTATTTTCCAAGTCCGTATGTAAGAGTTTCAAATATGTACCTAGCATTGATGGGCATTTTGGTGAACTTTAGATTGAAAGGTAGAAAAGAGCACTTTTTGGAGTCCAGAGCATAACCTAAAGCATCAAGGCCCTTTGAAAAAAACCCTTGTATGTTTTTCCGTTAGGTATCATATCCTTTATTGGAGACATAAGTTCATGCCTTCCAGGACCATCAGGAAACTCTAGGTCTTTTCCTTCAACAATTACATTTAGGGCACTGACAAAATGCTTCGCTATAACAAAACAAGAGTTATATAACATAAAAAGAGTGCTTATCATATGCACCATTGTGAACTCTGATCACAATAATTGTCTGTGGCACTGAAGAAGAATCCTTGTAAAAATGAACTTCTAGGACAATAAGAGGATGAGCTTCCATCTTGTCCTCATTTAAGAATGGAATATTAAGCTCATTCTAGATTACCTGATGCAATGAAAGACTTAAGAAATGATTCTCATCGTCACTGGAAAGCTTGAAAACCCTTATAAGGTCTACAAATGAATTTATATTTGATTGAGGTTGCTCTAGAAAGGATAAAAATAAAATTTCTAATATTTCATCAAAACTAGGACCAGTTCAAAGAGCTCTTCATCCTAATTCTAACGGTGTAGAAGGCACTGAAATACGATTCCATATGAGAAAGCTATAGTGGTTTGGAGTTTGTACCAAACAAAAAAATCAAAGTAGAAATTCAACCAGAGGGTGCCACGTGGAACTCCCATAGGCTACCATATGGCAGCACAATCAACACACCAGGTGGACCACAATAGGTGATGTGATAGTATCGCAAGTTGACACATGGAATCTACGTGACATAAGTGGCATATGATGTGGACCAATGAGAGATTTCCACATGGTCCAATCAATGGTGCCACATGGCACCTCAAATTAGGCCCAAGTGGCCTTGGCATGGTGAAAACTACATTTTTATCTCATTCTCATGGTTTGGGGAGTCGTTACAATATGGTCATACATTTATGATATATTATATGGTTTGAAAACTATATTAAAACCAAAATAGGGCTTTAAATCCATATTAAAGAAACATTGGGAGTCCATGAGTTTTGAACCCAAAACCTCTCCAACAAAAGGTAACTTAATATGAGTATGCCAACAATTATGTTAGCCACACACTTTGTCTTATTCACCCTCACACTTTGTTATAAAATGCCATTCAAATGGTTCAAAGGGAACCATGGAGAATACAATAGAGATGAGGGCACATGTGGACCAAATGAAGACACAAATCTCAAGAAGATTCTAGGAATATTGTTAGAGCATATATTAAGGAATATTTGAAAGAATATTCTTTATGAGGAATCTTAGAGATTTCCTAGGGGAAAAATTTTGAAGGTGTCAAAATTATGTCGAGTTTATACTAATTTGAACCAGTTTTTCACTAGGAGTTTAATGGTGCAATCCATTTCTTCATTTGAGCAGTGGATGTTTCACCCATGTCCAAAAGAGAATCTTGTGAGGAATCTAAAGACTCTCAGGGAGCCTAGGTTTGACTGTGACAAAAATGGGTCATGTTTATACTCATATTTAACGGCTTTTCATAAGGAACATGATGGTGCAAGTTATTTCTTCATTTGAGTAGCCTATTTTTAGGTCTTTCCCGGACTTGGAGGTATAAGGTGCACTGTTGCCATGTGTTCATTTGCTTTTTTTTGAGATGATGTTTTGATTATGAGATCCATGTATTCCATGTTATAAGAGGATCTTGTATGACACTTTATGTGAGAAATTATGATTTTGTTATGTTGAAGGAGAGATTCTATGAGTGAGAGTTCTTATAGAAGAACGTCTCATGAAGAAACTTGCCACTCTAGTTAAGGGAGTTCTGATGCAGGAGCATCTGATCCTCCCTTAATCAAAAAAGGAATCCAAAATGGAGAACGAGAGGACGTGGACCATCGGAGAAAAACAGGGGACATTTCTGTTAAAACAGAGTAAATGATGGAATGGATAAAGTCTCTCGAAGACTTTATTAAATGTAATCTGCAACATATGTATGCATGTAGAGAGAATTAAGGGACAATTGAGAGTTTTGAGGAAAGGATGTGATCAGATCCTTCACAGTGATCCGATCCAATGTTCCCTTATATATATATATAGATATAGATATAGATATATATCGTGAGATAGATAGGAGATAGGGACGAGACAAAGTAATAGAGAAAGATTTGTAAATCGGGAGTGATCAAAATGTAGTCGAATGGGAACCTCTCTCTAAGGCTGAAATGCCTAATTAGTATGTTTTTCATATTGTATAATGAATAGATGTGTGTTGTGTGGATTCCGCGTGTGTACATGTAATAATTCCTTTGGAGTTATCTGTGTATACACGTGTTAATGGCTTGAAGTCCAGTGTTAGTAGATTTTTGATCGACCATCGATCATTGTAAGGATCGATGGTGATCCAATCATAAACCAAAAATATTGTTATATATGATGTGTCATGTGTAGACAGAGACTATGGCAGAACTGTGTTTTAGTGTAAATCCATCAAAAGTAAGCGAAATCAAGCCAAGGAGAAAACAGACGGAGAATGCATGAGATCTGTTGGATCTCATAGATCGACGATCATTGCACGACAGAGATGTGAGAGCATTAATCCGTGAAGGAGTGGTTTCACAATAGTGAAAGTGGTATTTCGAGTGGAAGAAATATTGTAAGCGGTATTTTCTGATTGGCTCTGATTCCATTCAGTGGAGGACACATAGCAGTGAGGAGGAGAGAGGAAACCATTTTTTGGGCGTTAATCCTCGTGCACGTTTCTCACCTGAAATCTTTGTGAACCATCAGATTTGTCGCAAGTTAATCAACGGTAGAGGATCAACGATTAGTTTTGTTGATCGGGAGTAACTTCGACTGTTAGATCGGAGGATACAATGGATGACCAAGATTTAATTGCTAAGTGCATTGGTGAATGTTCGGCGGATAGTGTGATGGAATGCTGATTAAGTGATAGCTGTTGGATTGGAGATCAGGCCAATTGGAGGTCGGAGGAGTAGCGCAGCTGAAACGCGATTAGAGAGATGGACTCGATGATTTATAGATTTAGGTTCATAATTTTTTAAGTCCGACCAAAGGTTCAAGAGGGGTATTTCCCGTATATCTTATGTATTCCGATTAATGTGTTGTCCCATGGTTTTTAAAGGAAAATCTGATAAAGTGTTGTGGTCCCGTTTAAAGGCTTATGGCCTTTGTAAATAAATAACACTTCCGATGGGGTTTGTGGGCCATAACCCATAGGCCTCAAGATCAAATTTTAAAAAGAAAGGGGAAAATGGTCTTACCCACAAGTGCTCCTTTCATCAAGGAGGGAGTTATTCCTTGTATTGACAAAGAATACAACATGTACTCATCATCATCTTGCATCAGTCAATGAAGCGGCCTCTCCACTCTTGACATCGGGGCTGGAGACGTAGTCCACAGTAGATGAACTCCATTATCATATCGTGTGTTTATGTGAGCTTCATGATATTTTGTTCCTTGTTTCATGTTGATGGTTTTCTAAAGATGTTTAGAAGATGCATTTCTCATGATTTGACAAAGAAAATGTAAGTGTCAATAAAAGGTCCTATATGATGGGGATTTTTGTTTGAGAGCACTCACGAAAATTTCTCAGATAAATATTACGCCATGACTTCTATCTAAATATGGGTTTCACAGGGCCATTGTTCACCTGGAGATAAAGCTTCCCCTTTTTATTCTCCACAATTTTATCTATGGTCAGGGGATAGTACTCCATAAGTTCACAAAAAACCATTGTTATATGTTGTTCTTCAACATCTCGTCTCATGGCGGTCACAAACACACTAATTCCCATTCCCTATTTGGTTATCCTCACCCAATTTTGTTAGATTGAATCATAGGCTAGGAAATCATTACAAACTCTAATGATTCTACTTGTTTTGGGGCCATAAATACTGAAGAACTTTGAAACCCTATTCAAAAAATGCTTGTAAATCACGATATTCTCAAAATGCCTCTAAATGATCTATTCCTACTAGATTACAATGAAATCCAAGTACCTTTGCTGCCAATAAATATAATATTGTAATGGACTATTGCCCTAAAATTGAAATTGAATAGACTAGATTGTTAAACTAGACTATTGATTTGAATTTGAATAGACTAGATCATTATAGTGGATTATGTTTGACTTGCCTTTTAAGTTTTATTGGTCATGCAGTTTAGTCCTTGTCAGTTTAATTTTGTTGGATTCCTATGTGAAGCATCTCTCATGTCTGTCCAATCGTAAAAAGGAAAAAATTCTCCATTGATCATTTTCTGTATCACTTGGAGTGGAGAGTTAAGATGAGGGATGTTCTTCAATTCCAACACAATCTGTATGTCCTGATCTCCACTTTTAATTTTAATGTGTAAAAGAATTGTGAATCAAAAATACTCCAATGTCCTCTTGATCGTCATCGGACATATCGACATAATAATGAAAATATCTAGCTTTTAACATACTTTTAAATTAAAAAGTACGATCCCTTGGCTATATAACAACATACTATTCTTCGATATGCTATTGACTTACAATGTTTCCTTTGTAACATGTGGTGCAATTGCTAGTTAAACCAATGAACTCTCAATAAACAAGGTGCTTTAATGACGAGACTCAATCAGTTAGACTAACCCTCGAAGCTTAAATTATTTATATATTACAACTTATAAAAATTAATTACTAAAACTATATTAATATTTTAACTTATTTTTTCATTAAAAGTGTATTAATTTATTTAATAGTGTATTTTTTTAATAAATACTATAATAATGCCTATCCCAATTTAGGTTTAAATGTTCGAAATGTGAGGAATGAAATTCACCCATCAAACATGTATGTATTTTGCAAATATACATTTGAAAATTTGATTTAAATAAAATAATTCATTTATTTTCATTTTTAATAGGCAAATTTAAAATTTTAAAATTTATTTATTTAAAAACGGTTTGTCATCACGATCTTATATTACTATTAAAATTTTTAAAAAATATATTATATTATGAAAATTGTTAAAATAATTATTTATAATAATATAAATTAATGGGCCCATAGTGTTATATAGGTTAGTATGGGGGAGATTTTGTAGTGATGTAATTGTTTGTAAACATTTAACATTGGCGTAAGCTACTTGTAAGAATTTTTGGAAGTACACAACCATATTTTCCAACTTTTCCACTTAAGTGACAGTGTGTTGTTGAGGTACAAGTGCATGGTGAAGATGAGGTATCATAGATAACCATACATGCTATGCATAAGCATGTATTTGGTTCGTCGAGTTTGAAATACCTCTAATTTATTATGGGTGGATGAAAGGTCGTACTTCATGTTATCACAAAATCACTACTGAGGGCTGCAACCAAGCAAGATTTCATGTAACTCTTTCAACCTAACTTTAGATCAAAGCTTAGCCTCTTTGATCAGAGAGGGCTCTCTCACAAACTCTTGATAAAAATCATTCACTACAACAGATGGCTAACTCTTTACTCAGTCATGAAAGCAAAAGCTGGTTGGAAACATATCAAACTGGTTCTCATTGGGCTATGGAGTCTCATATACTAAGTAAACAGGAAAAACATAGTCATTTCATGGAAGTCAAGGCTCTTTGCATTACATGTCAAACATACTCCATCAAAACCACAGCTTGCCAAACACACAGGAAGTCAGAGCATAAGATTATGAATTCTGAGTGATTGTGTTACAACAAGGCTGTAAAAGAACATAAAATATAAAACACCAACATTATATTTGAACACAATAATCCATCGAGAATCTTGAGAAGAAATCAACACTGTTTTACTATTACTGTCACAAGTCTTACAATGGCCCAAATAACTCTGTTTTTCTATAAAATGTCCAACCCCTATTACATCCTAGTTTTCACCATATATAGGAAAACCAAAAACTATCCCTATCTTGAGTCTCCTCAACAAGCATGAAGGGAGAACTCGATGATCTACCATTAATTACCCTTATTTATTTCTAAACCAACTCATTAATTACAAAAGTGCTGAGTTATGACTACATAAAGTCCTAATCAAACTAAAATACTAATTCCTTTCTCCTCGTAATATGATTCTTCTTGGATGCTGGACAGCTGTATGATTTCTGTTATGGCTAAGATATGTTAAGGGAACATTCACCGAGCAAGCTGGTCTCGGATGCTAGCTGTATAGACAGCTTATTAATTGATAAAAATGATCACCCTATATCCACGGTCCCTGTCTTCCATTCCTCTTCATCATTTAAAAACCACACTCCAAGTTCTTTAAACCTTCAATTAACAACGCATAATCACCATATGCCAAATGATCTGGATGTCTCGTGGATTAAACAGGTGTACCAACTAGAAATCCCAGTAACCCTACCAGAACCCTAGTAACTCGGTCATAAAGTGCCTTTTAGAAAACTTTATCAAAGAACAAACTATTTCACTTTCCCTTCAAACTTACACCTGTCACTATTTGAGCTGCTATGAAATCCATGTATGATCTCCCTCCTGTGTTTGAGACCTTCTTTTTAACATTCGCTGACCTCATCATCAAAATTCATTGTTTTTCCACAAAACAGCATTCTACAGCAGTTTCGTAGCGCGCTACGAAACTGCTGTAGATGTCAAAACAGAACCTATGTATCTTGAAGCGTTTTCTGCTTAGATTCATGATCTTTTCAGACATTTGTACAGCTGTTAGGAACCTAAATATTTTTTAAAAAAAATGAAGCTTGCTTCTGTCATTACATATCACAGCAAATTTGATTAGCATCAAACCAATAAAAAGCTTCATAAATCCCAACTGGAGCATAAAGTCACTGCAGTATTCCTTGCTGTCTTCAATAACCCCTGAATTTTCAGTTTTCAGTTTGTTTGAGTTTTCCATCCTCATACCATTTAGCGCAGCTAAGGCCTTCGACTTACTGTATACAAAATAGCCCTCTCCAACTCTAAAAATCATCTTCACCTGAAACTGTAATATGGATTTGAATGAAAAAATCATAACTGGCGCAGAAAGGAAAACATTCAAAGAGTATATTCCGGTCACCACTATTTGGCAAAGTGCTCCAATTTCACTGATATAAATTGCACAGCCTCTGACAACTCGTGCAGCACCATGGCATTCAATTGCTGGATGTAAGTTATGAAACATATCCCAATCTGGTTGTGTGAATTCTCCCAACAACAAGGTATTGTAAGTAACAGAGGAAATATATGCCTGAATTATAACTGCTGTTTGCTTCGCACTGTAAAGCCTAAAGTTTCAATACCATCAATACCAGCCGATGCCAAATAGCTGTGCAACTCATTGCAGAAATTGTAAACCTTCTTCGAATGAACAAGGCCTAATCCATAAACTGAAAAACTATTCAAAACAACATCTGGTTGATTGCCGAAAATTCCAGGACACTAAATAGGATAAGCGAGGGAGAAATCATAATATTCCATTCCAGCTGCAGCTGGTTTGACCCCACCCCAGTAACCAGCAAGAGCATGCCACACATGGACCTATTTCACGTTGTGGTGCTCGCTTTGCTTCTTCTATAACATGTCTGAGCCCTGTGGAATCTTTAAACATGCGAACATCAAATGCTTCCATCTCATCTGGAAAGAAATTTCCCTCACAGTATGGCCAACGAGCAGCTGTGGTGTTGCTCTTCTCCCAAAACTGGCTATAAATGTTTGTCAACTTCAGAACGATTCACCATGTTCCTGTACCTCTTTCGGAATTGGCTTTGAATCTAAATCGATGGCCATTTATGAGGTATAGAAAGAACTCTATTGATTATGATGAGCTGGATGCTGAATCCGTCGATATCACCGTCATCTTCCATTTACAGTGCCATGTGTTCAATACCATGCTCTGATGCATGCCATGTGTGCACACTGCTGTCGTTCAATCATCAGTGCAGAAACTTCGACTTTCCACCCTCTTATTTTTCTGTAGGTGGTATTTAAATGTGCATAGAAAGCTAAAAGCAAAGATCGGAATCTTGACCTCAGCATTCCCAATGTTCGTATCTCACCAAGTCGGCGAAAGGCAATGTTCGTATCTCACCATAGATACCTCCAAAGATAGTGGAGTAAATGGTATACCAAATCTGTATGTCCACGAAATAAACAAGTACTATTGGAGCCCAGAGGGAAATCACCACGCCAATGTTGTTTTTTGCGTTTGGAGAAATTCATGCCCTTTGAATGCAGTAATATGCATTGTCACGCTAGCCTTTGTAGGCCCAATCAAGGGATGAATCTCATCGTAGTAGCTGAATGCCAGTTTGGTTACAAGAAGTAGGATCCAGAACATTGTGTATTTGAAAAGAAAAAACTGACTTTCGTGCATTGCCCAACCAACATAAAGTCACGGCCGTGCCCACCACATCAGGATATTCGCAATGCGCCATTTCGAGCTTTCAATAAATCGCTTTATCATGGCAATAAAAACAATATCGCCCCAATTACATTAAGAACCAGATTAGAACACGATTGCAGAAATGTATAATGAAGGGCTTTCCCACTTGTCACCAAACCGATTCTTGAAAATTTTGCCAAGACCAATTGGGTTATCATCAAACATACTGCAGAACCCAGTATTAGCAATTGCTATCAAACCAAACAGGAATCCCTGATCATCTTAGAGAATATGCTCACCCACAGCCCTTATTTTCTGGAACTCTAATGCTCTAAAATCTTTCTATGGGTACAGAGGCTACAGATTGACGAAGAAGCCATCACACGCTTGTATCTTACTTTAGAGCACTGTCATTCGGGAAGCATTCCCTTTGTAAAACCTCAAGGACTGAACTCAATGGCTAGAAGCCACTATGATGAAATGAAAGAATCTGGACAATTATCCTCGAGTGACCAAACCACTACAAGCAAAGAGGTAGTAGATGGACCGTCAACCTCATAGATGATACCAATTTTAACAAATAGGTATCATTTCTTTTTGCTGCTATAATGTGATAAAATTATGTACATTTTTTAGAACAATCATTACAAAGAGGCCTGCTGTAATGGGTGTAGGGTAGGATTTATCAGCTATTGGCCACAAATTTGAATCCCAATTAAAGCACACTGCAACATCTGACAGTGGAATGCTATCAAACCTGAACCCCAGATCATCATAGGCAATATTCTCACCGCAGTTACCTTGTTCTACTCGGTCATAATAACCTTCTCATCGTGGCTTAGAAAGTCCACCATTTATACTAATGACATCAACAAGTCCATTATTTGAAATACAAGCAGTCTCTGTTTCACCCAGATTTTGCATGTCATAATTAGTTTCTGGGACAATCTTAAAGCCAGCAAACATTGAAGCGGCTTCAACTGCATTCCTTACATTGCCTTTCTCATCAAATGTGCAGCCTTCCAAGAGGCCACGAATTCTATGGTTCTGAATATTAAAATAATGCCAAACTGGATTTAACTCGGGCTCCAACTTCAATAACAGTATGATGGTGTTCTCAAGCTAAGATACATCAGATGCAACAGGCCGAGGCTCGTACTGCATTCAAGGGTGCGCAGTCCTTCCCTTAGTTTCACAAACAGATATAATGTCCTGTACCATTCCAACAACTTCCTCCAAGGAATGATTTGAATCCTTTATGTCACCAAGATCATCTTCAAAGGAGTTTTGTCTAGCAATCTCTTCATGTTTCACTGAACCAGGAGCGCCATTTGTTGAACCTACCTTAGCAAACTTCCCATTGAATATCAAAAGAGCTAATCTCCAAAATATTGGTACATGGTGCACAATGACAGATGTAAGCCTACGAATGAGTCTTCCTCTGAAAACATCTGCTTCTTTACCAGTCACTTCTTTAATATGAGACTCCCCTCTTATATCATTATCACCCAACAGAAAAGAATAATCTATCGAAGACTGCACAAGCTCTTATTTGATTTACCCAGAAGATTGGCCACTAAACCATAGACACTGTTTTGCAACAATGCCACATATGCAGCTTTGTGTAGTGCTTCTAGAAGTTTCCCTTAAATATCTGTCATTTCCCAATTTCGCAGTGCAGCCAATGCAAGGTCAGTGTTTTTCGCTACGAAATCACTAAAACAGGTGGCGCTGCGAAACTGCTAACGGATTTATGCGCTACAAAAACAGTTTGTCCTTCAGCTAAACTGAAAAATTTTGGCAACACTATTTTCAGTGATAACAGTGGCTCCACTTGGGATAGTGTGCCCTTGTGGTACACTAAGAACATGCAGCTCCAGTGCCTTATTCATTTGGGACAAACTAAAATTTTCTTGACAAGCATGACTGTAGGAGAAAGAAAACTACATCTACTGAAAAATAAATGCTCAGTCAACCTTGAGCTTATTTGCAATTTACCTACCTACCTACCCTAACAATTTCAATTTCCTTCTGCTCAATCAATATGAAATTTCCAATGCAGCCAATCATTTGTTTTATCTGACATTTGATTTCTTTGACTGTCCCGGAGTTCAGAGCCAATGTGATAGTGTAATGATCGCTGCCACTGAAATTGTCTCTGATCTTCATAGGCAAACTGAAACACTGGAGAGTAAAACTCTTCCATGTAATCAGCTATAGGATCCCAGAACACATGATCAGCTTGTCCTTCTTTGAAACTTTCCATCTGTGCAAACTGATCTTCAACCACAGTGTTTAGTTCCTCAATCGTGAAAGAGAGAGGAACCAGCATAGTCTCCTTGCGTTCAACCATAAAAAATTTCTGAGAATAATAATCATGATCAGGAAAACTATATGCCTGAATTTGTCCTTCTAAACCTTCAATTTCTTTCTCAATATCTTTGGCAAATTCATCAAAAAATTTCATCTTATCCTCTGACTTGCAATCAAAGGATTTCAGATATGAGGATAAGGACAAAGAAAAAGATTCATTTGTTTCTTCTTTACTATGATCATTATTCCATTGTTTAAAACCTTCAACTGAAGGAGAGTCTGCCACCACCTCTGTCCTATCTGTCCATTCCTCCAAGAACATGAGCCAAAGGTCTTGAAAAGACTTAATGGACTTGGCAGGAAAGCATTCAACCCACTGTTTGCACTTCCCTTGAAGTGAATCATAAAATAACCTTATGCAAACATCCTCATGTTTAACTCTAAGAAGCTGTGTAAATTCACAAAAATCTGATATATGATTCAAGGTTAAACTTAAATCCTCTCCATTGAATTTTGGACCATTCCTTAGAAAGTATGCATCCTTGGGAAAATGATTTGGGAAACCATGAATTCCTGAGAAATCTATGCATGCATACCTTGAACAAAGAAGAGCAGCTTCTGGGTCTTTCATAACTCCAGTGGAATCACCATGAATATATAAACCTTGAATTCTTCAACAATGGAGTCGCCAAGGTAGTTTTGCAGCCTTGAAAATCATTTGAACTCCTGCTACCTTCAGAAATTCAATCTTAAGCTCCCGGCAGACGCACCAAAATGTTATCACAAAATCACTACTGAGGGCTGCAACCAAGCAAGATTTCATGTAACTCTTTCAACCTAACTTTAGATCAAAGCTTAGCCTCTTTGATCAGAGAGGGCTCTCTCACAAACTCTTGATAAAAATCATTCACTACAACAGATGGCTAACTCTTTACTCAGTCATGAAAGCAAAAGCTGGTTGGAAACATATCAAACTGGTTCTCATTGGGCTATGGAGTCTCATATACTAAGTAAACAGGAAAAACATAGTCATTTCATGGAAGTCAAGGCTCTTTGCATTACATGTCAAACATACTCCATCAAAACCACAGCTTGCCAAACACACAGGAAGTCAGAGCATAAGATTATGAATTCTGAGTGATTGTGTTACAACAAGGCTGTAAAAGAACATAAAATATAAAACACCATCATTATATTTGAACACAATAATCCATCGAGAATCTTGAGAAGAAATCAACACTGTTTTACTATTACTGTCACAAGTCTTACAATGGCCCAAATAACTCTGTTTTTCTATAAAATGTCCAACCCCTATTACATCCTAGTTTTCACCATATATAGGAAAACCAAAAACTATCCCTATCTTGAGTCTCCTCAACAAGCATGAAGGGAGAACTCGATGATCTACCATTAATTACCCTTATTTATTTCTAAACCAACTCATTAATTACAAAAGTGCTGAGTTATGACTACATAAAGTCCTAATCAAACTAAAATACTAATTCCTTTCTCCTCGTAATATGATTCTTCTTGGATGCTGGACAGCTGTATGATTTCTGTTATGGCTAAGATATGTTAAGGGAACATTCACCGAGCAAGCTGGTCTCGGATGCTAGCTGTATAGACAGCTTATTAATTGATAAAAATGATCACCCTATATCCACGGTCCCTGTCTTCCATTCCTCTTCATCATTTAAAAACCACACTCCAAGTTATTTAAACCTTCAATTAACAACGCATAATCACCATATGCCAAATGATCTGGATGTCTCATGGATTAAACAGGTGTACCAACTAGAAATCCCAGTAACCCTACCAGAACCCTAGTAACTCGGTCATAAAGTGCCTTTTAGAAAACTTTATCAAAGAACAAACTATTTCACTTTCCCTTCAAACTTACACCTGTCACTATTTGAGCTGCTATGAAATCCATGTATGATCTCCCTCCTGTGTTTGAGACCTTCTTTTTAACATTCGCTGACCTCATCATCAAAATTCATTGTTTTTCCACAAAACAGCATTCTACAGCAGTTTCGTAGCGCGCCACGAAACTGCTGTAGATGTCAAAACAGAACCTATGTATCTTGAAGCGTTTTCTGCTTAGATTCATGATCTTTTCAGACATTTGTACAGCTGTTAGGAACCTAAATATTTTTTAAAAAAAATGAAGCTTGCTTCTGTCATTACATATCACAGCAAATTTGATTAGCATCAAACCAATAAAAAGCTTCATAAATCCCAACTGGAGCATAAAGTCACTGCAGTATTCCTTGCTGTCTTCAATAACCCCTGAATTTTCAGTTTTCAGTTTGTTTGAGTTTTCCATCCTCATACCATTTAGCGCAGCTAAGGCCTTCGACTTACTGTATACAAAATAGCCCTCTCCAACTCTAAAAATCATCTTCACCTGAAACTGTAATATGGATTTGAATGAAAAAATCATAACTGGCGCAGAAAGGAAAACATTCAAAGAGTATATTCCGGTCACCACTATTTGGCAAAGTGCTCCAATTTCACTGATATAAATTGCACAGCCTCTGGCAACTCGTGCAGCACCATGGAATTCAATTGCTGGATGTAAGTTATGAAACATATCCCAATCTGGTTATGTGAATTCTCCCAACAACAAGGTATTGTAAGTAACAGAGGAAATATATGCCTAAATTATAACTGCTGTTTGCTTCGCACTGTAAAGCCTAAAGTTTCAATACCATCAATACCAGCCGATGCCAAATAGCTGTGCAACTCATTGCAGAAATTGTAAACCTTCTTCGAATGAACAAGGCCTAATCCATAAACTGAAAAACTATTCAAAACAACATCTGGTTGATTGCCGAAAATTCCAGGACACTAAATAGGATAAGCGAGGGAGAAATCATAATATTCCATTCCAGCTGCAGCTGGTTTGACCCCACCCCAGTAACCAGCAAGAGCACGCCACACATGGACCTATTTCACGTTGTGGTGCTCGCTTTGCTTCTTCTATAACATGTCTGAGCCCTGTGGAATCTTTAAACATGCGAACATCAAATGCTTCCATCTCATCTGGAAAGAAATTTCCCTCACAGTATGGCCAACGAGCAGCTGTGGTGTTGCTCTTCTCCCAAAACTGGCTATAAATGTTTGGCAACTTCAGAACGATTCACCATGTTCCTGTACCTCTTTCAGAATTGGCTTTGAATCTAAATCGATGGCCATTTATGAGGTATAGAAAGAACTCTATTGATTATGATGAGCTGGATGCTGAATCCGTCGATATCACCGTCATCTTCCATTTACAGTGCCATGTGTTCAATACCATGCTCTGATGCATGCCATGTGTGCACACTGCTGTCGTTCAATCATCAGTGCAGAAACTTCGACTTTCCACCCTCTTATTTTTCTGTAGGTGGTATTTAAATGTGCATAGAAAGCTAAAAGCAAAGATCGGAATCTTGACCTCAGCATTCCCAATGTTCGTATCTCACCAAGTCGGCGAAAGGCAATGTTCGTATCTCACCATAGATACCTCCAAAGATAGTGGAGTAAATGGTATACCAAATCTGTATGTCCACGAAATAAACAAGTACTATTGGAGCCCAGAGGGCAATCACCACGCCAATGTTGTTTTTTGCGTTTGGAGAAATTCATGCCCTTCGAATGCAGTAATATGCATTGTCACGCTAGCCTTTGTAGGCCCAATCAAGGGATGAATCTCATCGTAGTAGCTGAATGCCAGTTTGGTTACAAGAAGTAGGATCCAGAACATTGTGTATTTGAAAAGAAAAAACTGACTTTCGTGCATTGCCCAACCAACATAAAGTCACGGCCGTGCCCACCACATCAGGATATTCGCAATGCGCCATTTCGAGCTTTCAATAAATCGCTTTATCATGGCAATAAAAACAATATCGCCCCAATTACATTAAGAACCAGATTAGAACACGATTGCAGAAATGTATAATGAAGGGCTTTCCCACTTGTCACCAAACCGATTCTTGAAAATTTTGCCAAGACCAATTGGGTTATCATCAAACATACTGCAGAACCCAGTATTAGCAATTGCTATCAAACCAAACAGGAATCCCTGATCATCTTAGAGAATATGCTCACCCACAGCCCTTATTTTCTGGAACTCTAATGCTCTAAAATCTTTCTATGGGTACAGAGGCTACAGATTGACGAAGAAGCCATCACACGCTTGTATCTTACTTTAGAGCACTGTCATTTGGGAAGCATTCCCTTTGTAAAACCTCAAGGACTGAACTCAATGGCTAGAAGCCACTATGATGAAATGAAAGAATCTGGACAATTATCCTCGAGTGACCAAACCACTACAAGCAAAGAGGTAGTAGATGGACCGTCAACCTCATAGATGATACCAATTTTAACAAATAGGTATCATTTCTTTTTGCTGCTATAATGTGATAAAATTATGTACATTTTTTAGAACAATCATTACAAAGAGGCCTGCTGTAATGGGTGTAGGGTAGGATTTATCAACTATTGGCCACAAATTTGAATCCCAATTAAAGCACACTGCAGCATCTGACAGTGGAATGCTATCAAACCTGAACCCCAGATCATCATAGGCAATATTCTCACCACAGTTACCTTGTTCTACTCAGTCATAATAACCTTCTCATCGTGGCTTAGAAAGTCCACCATTTATACTAATGACATCAACAAGTCCATTATTTGAAATACAAGCAGTCTCTGTTTCACCCAGATTTTGCATGTCATAATTAGTTTCTGGGACAATCTTAAAGCCAGCAAACATTGAAGCGGCTTCAACTGCATTCCTTACATTGCCTTTCTCATCAAATGTGCAGCCTTCCAAGAGGCCACGAATTCTATGGTTCTGAATATTAAAATAATGCCAAACTGGATTTAACTCGGGCTCCAACTTCAATAACAGTATGATGGTGTTCTCAAGCTAAGATACATCAGATGCAACAGGCCGAGGCTCGTACTGCATTCAAGGGTGCGCAGTCCTTCCCTTAGTTTCACAAACAGATATAATGTCCTGTACCATTCCAACAACTTCCTCCAAGGAATGATTTGAATCCTTTATGTCACCAAGATCATGTTCAAAGGAGTTTTGTCTAGCAGTCTCTTCATGTTTCACTGAACCAGGAGCGCCATTTGTTGAACCTACCTTAGCAAACTTCCCATTGAATATCAAAAGAGCTAATCTCCAGAATATTGGTACATGGTGCACAATGACAGATGTAAGCCTACGAATGAGTCTTCCTCTGAAAACATCTGCTTCTTTACCAGTCACTTCTTTAATATGAGACTCCCCTCTTATATCATTATCACCCAACAGAAAAGAATAATCTATCGAAGACTGCACAAGCTCTTATTTGATTTACCTAGAAGATTGGCCACTAAACCATAGACACTGTTTTGCAACAATGCCACATATGCAGCTTTGTGTAGTGCTTCTAGAAGTTTCCCTTAAATATCTGTCATTTCCCAATTTCGCAGCGCAGCCAATGCAAGGTCAGTGTTTTTCGCTACGAAATCACTAAAACAGGTGGCGCTGCGAAACTACTAACGGATTTATGCGCTACAAAAACAGTTTGTCCTTCAGCTAAACTAAAAAATTTTGGCGACACTATTTTCAGTGATAACACTTCACATGAAATGTTATTCATGTATATTATCTTCTCCTTGCGCCCTTTTGAATTTGAAATATGTTGTCCTACCTTGTTTTGAAATTCATTGTTTGACCTTGTTATTAGATAATTGTTTTGTGGAATTCTCTATCATCCACAAAGCTTCAAGTTTATGATGGAGGTATCATAAAATAGAAATGCAAGGGGAAGGACTTGAGGTAGAGGCTCACACCTTTTAGTGTTGTTCGTCTAGTCTATATGGGGAAGACTCTGGGTTATAGATGTATGGATCACAATTGTCTCCTAGCTGTTAACAAATTTGTTTAGATAATCTTCGGCAAAATCACATAATCAATCGTTTGTCGACGCGTTTCGAACCAACCAGTGTGGTTCATCGTCAGGACAAGTTGAAGAACTGATCTGGTTTAGCTTGATTAAATAGAGTGTGCAGAGACTCCAACGGCTATATTGTAACGGCTAATTTTGACCTGAGGATCAAAGTCAAACCCCAGATTTTTCTAAAAATAGAAGCATATAATATTATTATTTAATTGAATAATAAATATTTTTATTGTCATAATGGTCATTATATCTTCATCTTTATTGCCTAACCTATATTTATTATCCCTAAATTATTTAAATAGTATTAAAATATTATTATTCTTAGAATTTAGTTACAATAGGTAACTATGTATTCATTTAATAATAATTGTTTAATCAAAAGGTCCAATGGTAAATTAGATAAATGGTCATTAATAAATTATGGTAAACTGAATAATGGTAATCTATAACTATTATTATTCCCTAACCCAATTGTCTATCATAGAGAATTCACATGATTGTATGCTATCAAAATAATTCCCTAACCCAATCACCATCATAATTTATTATGTCGTAAGGCATTCCCTTTGGGATGAAGTTCCCTCTAGTCGTTTCTATCTTTATTATGCTTTGTCTGATTTGATGTTAGACGATTCAAATATTTTCTACCATTGGATCAAATATCTTCTTGTCATAACTAAATTTTCAAACTACTAATACCTGCCCTACTGAAGGAAGCATTCTTGCTCTCTCTTCTTCGACAACGACAAAATATTCACCATAGAGGATCGAATGGATTCACCACAACTGATCAAATCACTTCGATAGGTTTTCTGAACAAGCATGTGGTTTGCATTGTAGATCCGAAAGATGTAAAGGAATAAGACATGTGTGGAATTTGTAATGTATTATCTATGATAAGGATGTGGCCTAGTTGTTACCACAACATTGTGCAAAAGAGGCAACTGTTATTTTGGGAAACTTTTATGGATACTACTTTATCTTTTTGTGATCATCTCCACATACCTACTGGAGCAGGTTGAATGTGATGTGTTTTTTTGTGTGTTGAACTTCATTTACTTGTTGGATCCACTTGAATGCGATGCATTTCTTTTCTCTGTTGAACTCCATTTTCTTTCTAGTGTTGCCTGAATGTAATGTGTTTCTTGAAAAAATTCAAAATCTTTTGATTGTGTTCCGTAAAGAAAATGTATTTAAGCTAGTACAAAGAAAATTATTTGGGCTTTATATGAAGTTTTATTTGTTGTTTTAAGGTTTCCTTCCTAATTGGATAGGTTTAATCATGTTGGATAACTTTTGATTAAGATTTGTAACCATAGAACTAAGATGCAAGTAAATGTTAAATAAAATATGAACCTGTTGCTTTTTTTATTTTTTTCAAGGTTTTAATGTTTGAGCTACTACTTTTGTAGAATGTGCTTGTTTTTCTGCAAAAATAAAGGCTGAGTTTTAGTTGATTCACTGAATGGCGTTTGAATCTATTCTTTTATAACATAATGACTCTTATAATATAACAAAGAAGCTATATTGTTTTTATTACCACCAGGGGTTAAATTTAGCATTTAAATCCATGTTTAGTGGACATATATTTTATAGGTATTTAAATATTTGTGACAAAGAAAATATCCGTAAGTTGACATTCTTATTCCTTTATTTAATTTATCTTGTGTGGAACAAGGATTTCGGGAGATCTGAGTCTACTTTGTCCTGTGTAGAATCCGCCATGATGCAGAAGACGAGGTTTGAGAATAATTGTAGGGTTTGAACTTCATGAGGGGCTAACAGAGGAGATGCTCATACATAAATGCCCTATCACCCACATGCAAATGCTGGATAATGTGGGTATCCCATTTAGATGCTTAAAATGACACAAATATGAGCATTTGGTGGTAGTAGGTACCCTAAATCTTAATAAGAATCGTCTGGGTAAAGAAGTTTAAGCATACAATATTAGATGAGGCTAGAGATAATAGTGCTATTAATTTATCAAAGGTTTCACAAATGGAAATTAAGCATGATTCCAAAATAGAGGAAGAGACACAAAATTTGGCCTCTATGATGAAAGATGGAATTGTCACTCAGCTTGATCTACATGGTGATCGTGGGAAGGACAAGGATTCACCTTCACAATCCCAAGGGAAAGTACATATGTAGATGTATAGCTACAATTCCCCTTTGTTTTCCTATGAAAAATTGAACAAAGTAAGGCTTCCTTCCTCCTATTTTGTCACCTTTATAAATCCTTAAATCACAAGTTCTTGAGGAGGATAACACTTATGAGTTAAGTTCAAATTCATCTAATGTGTCTTTAGTTAAGGGTGTCTCTTTAGAGATTCACTTGTAAACTAATTAATTTTTTTATTAATAATTTGTTATGAAACCAGCTCACAGAAAGATATAAAAGGTAGATGAGCACCTTAGAATTCAGCCTCTTTGAGGGGGAAACCTCCTTTACATTACACAAATGAACAATTCTTGCATGATACTAATGACAAGACCTCCTTTCTATATATAGGAGTCTAAGGGGTCATAATATAATCAGAGCCGACATAACAATAATAATGTAAGGGCACAATAATAACAATATGGGGACTACATGGGCACAAAAATATAATAAGGGGGTTGTACTAATAACAATAAGGGGTTACACTAGTAGTATAGGGACCTAACATGCCCCTCTCCTTCAAAAATTGTTGTCCTCAATGCTTGAGTAGTTCTTGATGCTTCTATATAAATTCTTGTCCTCCCATGTGGAATCTTCAGCGGGTAAGTTCTTCCACTTGATGAGATACTCTGAAATTGATCTATTTCGTAGCTGTCGATTTCTCGGTTTTGTGATTGCTTCAGGTTCCAATATGATTTTTCCTTCCTTGTCAAGTTCTCACAATACTGTTTGAACTGGGATCTTCTACAACTTTTGAATGAGTTCCCACTCCTTTGGGCATATGGATATTTGTAAGGCCTGATGTTTGGAGGAACACTTCCTGGAATCAAATGAATAGCATGATCATGTTCACGAATAGGTGGGAGGCCTTTGGGAGTCTCAAATACCTTGGAATGATTGTACAAAACATTTTGGAGATCTGGAGAAATACATGATTTCGATGTGGGATCCTCTAGTGAAGATAATTGTGCAATTACGCCCCATTTTTCTTTATTTAGAAGCTTTATCATGTTGTTAGATTTGATTATCTTTCCAGGTTTCCCTTCGATACCCCTCAATTCAACTTCCTTTCCTTCCCAAAAAAATTTCAGGAAAAGTTCTTGAAAATTAAAAGCTATCATACCCAAATATTGCAGCCATTGGATGCCTAGTAAAACATCAACACCACCCATTGGAATGGAAAGCATTGAGCTATTCAATACGTATTCTCCCATGGTATAGCATTAGTCGTTTTTTAGTTTTTTAGTTTTTTGTTGATTTTTTCTATGTTGATTTTTTTGGTGATTTTTGTTTGGTTTTTGCAAGACTTGTTGCCACTGGAGGAGGTCATGTAGTTGGTTTGCGCTAGAGGAATTCTGTTTGTCTCTCATTCGACTACACAACAACAAAAAACCAGGTTAGTGATATTCATGTTTCTACATTAGAAATGAAATTTATAACATAGGAATAAATTTTGTAGTATTTCAATGTTTGATCAATGAGACCACCACGATACTTGTGATTGAAAAATTTACATAAACCTATCAATTGCATTTTACTGAAGAATTCCCATGCTTGATAAAAGTATTCATTTTGAGAAAAGCTAGAAATCATCACATTACATGTGACTAGGTTGGGCTTTACAGAAACCAAATACATCTAAAGAAAATGTTTGAGTCAATTCTCCTTATGATGATTTCCTGATGGACTTCCTCTCCCTAGAACCACAAATTTTGTTGTAGAGTTGATAGGGCTGCATATGCCTGTATAACAAAGTGAAATGTCAAATTATTAGGGAGAATGCAATGGCCATTATTTGGCACTCGATAATATAGTTTGAGAGTTTCCTCTCATTTTCCACTCATCATATTTTCTCTCAACAATGCATTCACATTCCATGAGAATAAGTGTGTGGATTTCCATTGAGTTTTCTTGCATTTAGTGGTGTAAATACTATCAATAATTCTATTGTAACTCTCGACTTCATAATTATATGCAAACAAAATGAGAGTCCTCTGGTCCATATTCAAGGAGAACATTTGAATATTTCTCCTCGGGAATGTCTCTTTGTTTTAACAACTTCATTCCTAAGCATTCAAAATAAAATTTAATGTTTCTCTTCAAGTTGCTAACTTAATATCTGAAAGATTTTATTTTTCCATTCCACACCTGATTTATAAAATGTAATAGGATTTTGCATTACTTGTTGTCCTATTACAACGAGAGGAGGTCACCCTTCATGGGTAAATTTTTATTATCTACAAACTATGCATAGCTTGTGTCCAGGGATTCTAAGGTAATGAAGGCAGTGGCCTTCACCATAAATAGACTTACCCATGCTGGAATTTCTATGGCAATGAGGATCATATAGTCCTCCCTTACAACTGCAGTATGTTTAGCCCACATATTTCAAATTTCATCTAAAAAGTGATACTAGAAACCAATGCTAACAAATTTCTCTCAAACTCTATCTTTATGCAACGAAAATTTAAGAAATTACACATCCAATTATGGTGACTAGTGAGAAACTACTATAGAAATTGATGAGACCCTTATTGGCTAATCTAGGCATAATTTAAGAGTAGAATTTTTCCACTAGCCACCTCCATAGTAGTAGGTCACTAATACACATTGAGTCCTATGTCAAAACAAAGTATATTCATAGTTTATTGATCCTGTGATGATATAGGTGGTTGTCTTGAGGCTGTAATATTAACTTGATATATCACTATTTCTATGCAAGGAAAATTCATATTTGAAGCATAGGCATCCAATCATCAAGAGCCCAATGTGAGTAGGCAGAATTTCCTGTTGCATAGTCTTGGGTATTAATTAAAATTGGACTTTTATTTCTCCACCATCTATAATCAATCTGATTTTTACTCTTTATCATTTTATTATATCTATTTTATCATACCTACATTATGTAGGTCTCATCATGCTACTCCAAATTATTATAAATCATAATATTAGTTTCTTATTGATTTCAACTCTATCATCAATATGATTTCGACTCTTTAGGATATCATTATATCTATTTTATCATACCTACTATATGTCCCTTGGAACATTATGTTAGCCTAAATTATTATAAATTATAAGTAATTTCTTACTGATTTCAACTCTATAACAATTAATATATACGTGTAGGATGAGGTACCTTTAATCTAGAAGAAAAAGTTCATGAAGTTTCACTCATTTATAATTAATTTATGTCATCTTATCGAAGAGTAGCATTCTATTTTCTTATCCTAGTTGGCTCAAACCACATTCCCTAATATGATAGGAACCATAGGGGAAGGAACTACAAAAGTATTAGTCAAACAATATGACTAATTAATGATGCCATAAATTAAAAATTATAATAGGTTTGTGGAAATATTAATGCTCAATTGATGGTTTTAATAAATATAATATTGTGTGAAACATATTTGATAAATCATAAATTGAAAAATGTTTTGTAGAATATCAAATTCTAGGCTCTATCTCTCTCGTATTTAATACTTATATATCTTGTTGTTGATCAAACTCTTGGTGAAGGGAAAGTTGGTCCTATACAAGAGAGCCAAGGGACAACTACTAGACAAGCCACCCACTATCATCTTCTTGGTAAATAAGAAGATGTCATGGACCTAAGGTGGGAAGCCCCATAACAAATATCTAAAGAAAATAAAAGCACTAAACATTAATATCATAGATACCAAAGGTAGCACGATGATAAAAATATTCATGATAAAAAACTATTCAAACCTAAATCACAATGAATTAAAGAAAAAGAGATATGCTTGTAGTGAAGAGAGCATTTTTTACTTTTTTGTTTCATATTTTTTATTTGGTTTTGTTATTTTATGTAGTGATCAAGAATCCTATTAAAAAGAAACTATTCTAGCCCTTTCATAATACTAGTAATCATAAAGCCCTTACATAATATTAGTAACTACAAAGAAGCAAAGATTGCACTCAAAATAACTCAAACAAGATATTTATTATTATTTGATCATTGCAAATGAGGAGAATCCCATATTATATAAAATGGATTCCTCATTGCAATTAGTCGCATAAAAACCATTAGTACTTAAAACTACTTACACAAACTATGAATAATATTACAATAATGAAAATATCTCCTTTAAAAATGCTCATGAAAGGGATTTTTTACAATATAATAATAAAATTTCCCTTAAAAGGGTTTACATTGAAATCCTGGGTGCATTAGGAGTATATTCTTCCTCAAATGACAAATTCAATAGCCATATATGCAACTATAATTAAGGAAAAGGCCTTTAACATTTTCTCTCAATATTTGTTGAATTTAACTAAGGTGTCCCAGGTAGATAGGTGATGTGGCATCTCTCTTTCTAATGGAATGAATGGATCTGCACATTAAACTATTGTATTAACCTTTTCATGATTTTTTAGGTGGTGTAAAACTAATGCCCCCACTAACACAATAGAGTAAAGGCTAGTTTATAAAATTGCCTAGGTGTACTGTGGAAGAGAATCACCAGCGTTTACACATATAGTCAACTCATAGGATGAGATATGCTTTCCATGGGGCTATACAAATATATATTTTATTAGTAAATTCTCATGGATAGGAAATGAGAATGGATCCTTCATGGAATGACCCTTGAGGTCCATATATGAATAATTCTTTATTACTTTTCATGGATAGCTTTTATAGTTAGCATTTAATTTCCAATAGAATTTTAAGAGGGAGATTAGAGAATTGAGCTTCAATATAATTTAATTACCTAGTATTTTCATTTATTCAAGTGGTCATTCATCTAACACATACATTCCATTTAGGTATTCTTTAGACGAGCCAAATACTAGAGGAGATCCCCATAATGAGATCGAATGAGCTCAAGCTTCATTCAATTTAATGTTATATATTCACCTCTTTTCCCCTTTAGATATTCTATAGAGTCTTATGTATGAAAGGGATATGGAGCACTACCTATAAAAGTCACCTAGTAATACAACTTGGCAATTTGATATGACATATTTATATGAGAAGATTATGTTCTACAAAGTATGTAAAGACAAAGGAATAAAATAGAGGATTATTGAGTGTCATTAAATCCCACTTTCATAAGCACCATTGTCACCACTAGCTAAAGCCATAACATCATCCACTTACATTAATGTGTTGCAATATGAAACTTAGAATATAAAATGATGTTTAATATGAAACTTAGAATATAAAATGATTGGAATTTGTGCACTATTAGAGGTTGAGATTTGTTAGATTGATGAAATTAACCTACCTGATTGAACATTTTGGATTATATTCCTAAGCATTGCAACATGATACCATTTGTTAATATTTTTTCCCAAGGGAATTTATTTGTAAACTTACATTATTATTCCACCAAGGAAGTTCATTACAATAGATCTTGTAATATTCCACCATTCAATCACAATATATATTTATTTTTCATCGTTCTCCCGTAATCTAAGGCATTTGAAATAAAGAAATATATTATTCATTTTATTGAATTTATTTTTTACATGAATAAGAAAACCCATTAAACATGGTTGAAAAATGGACATTATGCATAGAAGTTTCTTGCTATCCCATTCTAGGACAAGCAATGATTACTTATGTGCTATACAATATTGTGACAAACAAAGTCATCCAAAGGATAAGGAATGTACTTGAAAGGACAACGAACAATGAAACATATTATATTGCATTGATAGAAGGCTTAGGAACAAATAGGGAGTATGGATCCAATGGAATTGTAGTCTACACCAATTCTGAACTTATGTGAAACCAAATGAAAGGTGTGTACCGAGTCAAAAAGGACATGTTAAAACAATTGCATAGAGAAGAAAAAATTATTGCTAGTCAATTTCAATCATTTAGCATAAGTCATTGTGCAAACATTAATAGGATGTCTAGGGATATATTATATGGGGCAATGCCAATTCAAGATTTGTGTGTGAAAGATGAATTGGTGTTAAGAAGCACTCCATCAAAATTTATTGATGGACATTGTAAGATATCTCTGATATGTGTGTGATTTTTATTTATAAATGTGGTATATATAATGACCATATGTTTATTTCAATACTATACTAAGAGTGCCCCCACTGTGTAATCACAACTTGGTTTATTATTATGTGAATTATCAGGACCTAACATGTTTTAGAAAATTTAGTATTTAATTCTCAAGGTGTGCATTTTAGCATTTGTGTTTTTTGTCTTGAGTATATTTGAAATGAAGAATTTACACCAAATAATTTTGAAGAAACCCTTATATAGTTACATTTATTTGTCTTATTAATTTTTTGAATTCTTGATCTTTTTAAATAGTAATTTTAAATATTTTTAAATGCATGAGGTAACTTGGGTTTCTTTAAGATCAGATACATACATACATATATATATATATATATATATATATATATATATATGGATCGAGGGTTTGGATCATCACATAAGTAGTCACCACCTCATTGTTCGAGGCATAAACAAGATAGAGAATCAATTGAGTCTCTTGCATCAACTAGAGGGTGACTTTCTATGCATGCTGGCGAGATTAGTGGTGGATAGAGGAGAGTATCAGATGAATCAAGGGAGGGACATCATTCAATACATCATGATCATGGTATACATATGTTTATGTGCATTTGCTTACATGGTATTTGTAGAATCATATGTACATACATATTGAATTGATTTTTGTCATTTTAGCTTTATTAATTTACAATAAGTTCCATATTTTTTTAGAGACGTCTCTCCCTAGGTCAATGAGAGTATCAAATCAATCAATGGAGAACCATGATTCACATAATCGTGTTATCTTCTCTCTATATATATATATGTGTGTGTGTGTGTGTGTGTGTGTGTGTGTGTGAATTTACCTAAATGATAAATTGGTAGAATCATATGAACATACATATTGAATAGAATTTTGCCAATTTAACTTAATTAATTTATAATTTCTATTTTTTTAGAAGCATCTCTCACTAGGTCATTGTGTGAGGGTGGTCGTGAATATAAATCGAATCATCATGATGCTAATTTTCGTTAATTGTATAATTTTATTTTTTATTTGTATGTTAAATCAAATTTGTATGTAAATAAATTGTAACTGCAATGGCAAGCAAGTTCTGTGGACTCTTTACTCGTGACTGTAGACATAGCAAAGGTACAAACAAAAATGATAATCATGAATTATATTAATGACAAAACATTCAAATACTGATGCAAAAATTATCCACATTTGTTAAGACGAGAGTAATTGGGGTTTACTTTTAGGTACTCTCTCTCTCTCTGCATGACCATTAATCAAAGGAAATGTCCGAGACAATATTCTGGAAAACTATGGGGCACCTTCCTTTGAGTTTTGTCTAGATTGTGGAATAATCTTAGAGAATCCCCAACATCTCATTTAGAAGTATCACATACAATATCATCAAATCTCCTTCAGATGTATTGTCTAATAACCACCAAACCCTAGATTGTACTTAAGAATGAATTAATTTTAATGTAAAATAATAATGTTCTCTAAAGCGAATGCACACCCTTTCACCAGACTCATTGATAATAATAAATATCCCAATCCTCCTTTTATTATAGTTAATGCATGACTACAATATACAAGCAAGTAATAGGTCTATACATGTATGTCTATTTTTCATGTGTATAAATACATTGACATATTTTAATATTTATGTAATTATATTGAAGCGTGGGGTGAAAGCATTGACTAAAGTCAACATAGGAAAAGGAGGGTGATTCAAGAAGAAGACCATACGCCAATTAACACCTATCTATCTGATATTCCTAATGAGATTCCTTGGGAAATAATCATCCAATAGTGTACATTACAGAGGTGCACAACTTATTATTCAAAATTGTAGAATGATATTCGGAGATTGGAGCTCCCTGCAAAGAGTCAACAAAGCTTAGAAATAGTTTTTCACTGTCTAAGTTCATTTCTTGATATTTACAAGAGCCTTGGGCCAAAAAATGATGGTCTTATAGATATGATTATGCATAGAAAGGAGACAATGATGGGTCTCGATAAATGGGTTGAGGTAAATAGGAGGGTTGCAAAAGCATAGGCCAAATCCATGTGTAATTTCAAAGAAGGGACAGAAATAAAGATGTTGAAGGTGCAATATTTCAAGAACCCTGAAATAACCCACCATTTGTAGGCTAGATTCCTTGCAACATATGGAAAGCTTCCATGGAATGACGTGGTTCCAAATTATTTTTCTAGATTATTTTATGCAGAGTTTTTTTTTTGGGTATGAAACCCGATTATATCAACCTTCCATCAAAATATTATGGTACTGGAAAATGTTGGATATATGATTAGAAGGGTGCATATAGGGATACTCATTTTCCTCAACCTCCACATTTGGTAACTTTGTAGTCTTAGATGGATGCCACTTCTCAGATTGGTCGAGAAGCAAGGGATGCCATTATAGACAACATACAGACTGCACTGACTAGAATTGATGTTGATCTATAATTAACAAAGAGTACAAGATGATGCATGTGATAATTTTGTATATAAATTATATGTGGAGATAGATAATATGAATATTGAAGAGGTTAAAGCGTATGCAAAGGCTTGTCATGATGGTTGAAAAGGCATAATTGGCCATGAGGAAGAGGGCATGAGATCGGTATGTGTTAATGTTTAGGGTGGATATTTTAATGGAATGTAATGTATGTGTTAATGTTGATTCACATACATTTTGTAAAAAAATGCAAATTGTTGTAGCGGCTACAACCACCCTCCAAAATTTTGGCCTGCACCAATTTGAGAGCCTCCATTGAAAAGTTTGACTTGATGACTGCACACACTCGGGTTGACTCCGTGAGCTCGTGTGAGTCTTTACATCCGCCTTTCTTGTTCATTGCATTCAAGTCTCTGCATGCTGATGTCTAAGTCATGCTTGTGACCATGTTTTGGTTATAATCAAAGTCTTTGCTTCATATGTGCTTGTTGTATTAACTATGAAAGCATTTGTTGTGCTCACACTCAAAGTCACAGCCATTGTCGTGCAAGCATCGTCTCGATCAATGAACGATCAATCATGAGCGTCACACTTGTCACTTACACCGTCGATCAGTCTTGTTGAACATGTGTGTTTGGATGGTTTGGTCGTTTCGTCGTCAAGTCATGTGAGTGTGTGCTTGTATGATCACCTATGCATCTTTTGATTGTTCACACACTTAGCCATTTTTGTTGAAATTTTTGACGATCAGACTCCCCTATGATAGCCAGATCATCACCCTGCCATTGGCTTGATCAAATTTCAACCAGAACATCATAGAAGCATAAAGCTAGTCTTTTCAAGTTGTGCTGCCCACAAGAAATTAAATCAACTCTCATGCTGGCCACCTGGGTAGTCATACCTAGCAGTCACCCTGGGACTGACTCCCCTCAAAATTTGCATAGAGGACACTAGCCTCACCCGCTCAAATGAATGAGGAAATTACGTAGATAGGTTAGATAGACACCGAGTGCCCGTCCTTGTCTACCTCATAAAATTGCATTGTGTTCCCAGACAATCATCCCGACAGTCGAATAACTAGTAATCTCAGAAATTCCGTAGTGTTCATGAGGAGGCCTTCTGCTGCCCATCAGTCAACTCAGCTCATAAATTGCACAGAGAGGATCAATAGGCCAGTCTCCTGACCTCAGTGCAGTTTTCCTTGTCAGCAGCCCCTAGCAGCAGACTGCCAGTTCCCTCTGGGAATTGCGCAGTTTCTGCTGCCAATATCCCGGGCATCCAACTGGAAGTTCCCTCTAGGAATTGTGTTGTTTTAGCTTCCAGTGACCCCAACATCCAACTGGTAGTTCCCTCTGGGAATTGCGCAATTTTGGCTGCCAATCTCTTGGGCAGTTCCCCAGAAAAATTGCACAATGCCTGCCTACTGACCCTTCATGCAACCCAGCCCATTCCTCTAGAAAATTGCACAAATCTGGCTCTCTAGCTCCGCTACCCATTCGTTTTGAAAAATGCATAGATCATGCCTACCTTTCCTTCCAAGAATCCTGGACTATTCCTCCCAAATTTTGCGCAATTTTTCTCCGAGCTGAGCCAGACCTTGCAGACAGTCATTGTCGACTTAGATTGTTTGTCTCCATCTCTCAGTGACTCTTGCATAGTTTTCATCAGTAGTTGCCTAAAGCCATCATCCCACATCACAGCCTTGTTTCCTATCCAAGTCACCTGCATCTGAATGATCATGTGTCATGGTAGACTAGGAGGTTTTGGATTTGATGTCGTCTCGTCATAAGTGAATGTAGGTACAGGTACACCAATGAAGATGGTAAGATGACGAATTGGATGAACAAAGGGAGAACACGTAGAATGGCAGGTTAACCAACAGATGAACGAATGAAGCATGCAAAGTGGACAAACGCGATGAACATGCACCTTCGCGAGCAGATGAGCCTATCAAGCCTTCCAACATGCAAGCAAGGAACAACATGGTAAAGCTTCATCAAGCAAACTAAGGACGATCGAAGACTCCACACACTTTTCCATGTGGAGGTAAAGCTATGATACATCATGAAGACATACATCATCCAAAAACACTATAGCTCAACATTGACTCCAACAGCAACACGAGTGTACCAGCATTGTCATGTCAAGTCATTGTGATTCATGTCATGAGTCATGTCGTCCACATCTCCACCATGGGCTTGTTGTCAATCAATGTGATGTAACATGGAAGTCCAAGAGACCCACTTGTTTAACAGAGAGTCATATAAGTTGAAGAGTCATGGAAGTCAAACGATCATGAAGGTATTAAAACAACCACAAGGGTTAGTTTCACCCTTGGCTATAGATAACCCCCATTTGTACATGCAAAGCACTTTTCACCTCAGCTCCTCCCACATAGCCAAGAGAGTCTTTGATCATTTCTTTGAGGAGTAAGTAGTGGCTCCAATGCCCCACTGACGGGGTTAGTGATGTATGGTGTAATGACGTGTCTTGGAACTTTTTCTTAATTCAGAAGCATGTTAACAGGCCAACACATTTTCACACATGTATTGTATTTGTTGTAAGAGTAATCTTTAACACTTTTAATTCATGTTGCTTTAACTTGTGTTCTACATCTAAATCGTTTCATTTTTTGTAATTCATAATATGTTAATGGACACGTGTTGTATATGTTGTTAATGTTGTCCCGTCCATGACGACTTCTTTGTCGGACATCAGACAGACCTTTCACCTGAACCTTGTTGTAACAATCGTTGCACTCGTTCAGACTGTTCCATGAGTGTTGTATGTGTTATCTTACCTTTTATGTTTTGAGTGATGCATCTGAGTGGATTGCTCCACTGGAAGCTGTGTATGTCCTTTTTTGTTGTGTGTTCCTAGCCGAGTTGGGATTGATCCCTTTCAACCTAGAACTCACCTTCGCCTTCTTCCCCTCACAGTAAAAGAACCATTAACCCAAGTACAGTTACACTCACTAGGCATGCGAGCCTCACTTCTCGAAGACAAAGCGAACCACTCTCCTATGCTGACAAGAAAGAGTTGAGGTAAATCCTTAAGATAATGGAAACCAAGCCATCATATCAGGGTGATCCCCTGAATGTTGGCGGATCCAACACCTTCAACATTTATGGTTCTAGAAGGAGGGTAGCCAGTTGTACATGGCTGAAATTCCCCTCACACTCACTCATCAACCATCTGGTCAAGGTAGTAATTTTCACTCCCTCTCACCTACACGTGACTTTGCAGTTGGTTACTCCTCACCTCCCAAAATTGAACACAATATTCCATATCAATACCTTCGCTCTGTCCGTCCCATCACTCGCTAGTTTGCGAAAGCAGTCAGACTGGTCCCAGGCATACAACACCTTCCATACACATCAAAGAAGTCAAAAGCCACTCCCACGGGAGTTGTTGTGTCATCGGTGGAAGAAGTAGTCCTTGCCACACTTAAAGGTTTGGAAAAAGCTATTGAAGATGGAGAGGAACCTCCAGTCTTTCGGCAAGGTGAACAAGACACTCTTGTGATCTTGGGGTCAGACTTCGATATAGGAGGTAGAGGGGAAGGAATCAGAGGAGGTGGAGGTGCAGACGAACCAATAGACTCAGAGTCAGAACCATCATACTCTGAAAGAGAGAAAGAGGATGATGAAGAAGAAGAGATGGCTGAACCAAATCTTGAATGGATGACTCAGGGACTATTGGCTCTCCTGGCTGATCTACTCAAGATGTCGAAGTGAACAGAGAGAATTAACATCAATTTCAACCCTGACAGCACGGTGAAGGAAAAAAATCATTTGGACAACTTCTACTTGCAGTTGCATACCCTTAAGGTACGGCATGACGACATAGCTTGTAGATTGTTCCCATGTACCTTGGACGGTCGTGCAATTGTGTGGTATCACAGCCTTCCACCAAACTTCATATGGAACCAGGGTGCATTCAAATGCATGTTCCTTCAAAATTTTGTTGATGACAAGACCCTAGCTATGTTACTGAAAGAATTGGGTAACCTGAAGATGGAGGGGAATGAAAGGTAAAAGATTTCAACCATAGTTTTACACACATATTGAAAAAAATTGCAGCAGACCCCAAACCTCATGACTCCATCACTGTTGATTACTACATGTCCGCACTGCCAACTAGCATTGCGCAGCTCGTTAAGCAACCTGCAAAACCAACACTCTTGGAAAACTGTGAAGAGGCTATTGTTGTCAAAAAAGACCTATGCGTGATTGGACTCATCAAGGATGATGAACCAACAAAGGACTCCAAAGACACAAGCAGGAAGTCCCAAGCGATGACGTGCAAGGGTAGAGACAAGGAAGCAAATGATATTGAAACCCTCACTTGCTTCGTCAAGAACTTAACAATTGAAGTGTCCGAGCTTAAAAAATGGAAAACAGACACATTTGCAAGGAGCTATCTGCCTATATAGAGACAGGGAAGCAACTCATCAGGAAGCAACTGGTCCGCTCAAGAAAATGCGCAGAGCTCTATGTTCAATGTCGATCAGTGCACAGATCCTGATTTCTATTCATTCCACAAAGAACATCACCTCGAGAACTTCTGTTCGGACTGGAAGTGAGTCGCAAACTTGGTATATAGTCATACACTTGATGCAGAGAGTGGTATGCAGAAGTAGACAGATGACAAAGATTATGATGAAGGTATTGCACCTGTTGAAGCATCAATTTCTGGGCATGTGGTGAACACATACCAGTGCTCGCAAGCAGTGCGGAAGACAAACACCGAGAAGAATCCCCCAAGACAAAATGACCGTTATAAGATTAAGAGTAAAGGGGTCCCCCCTGCACTTGGGGAAATCAAAGAGAAGATCGGATTGCTGATAAGGAAGTTTGATCCACCAGCCACCCCAAAGCAGAAAACACAAGATAAATCCGAGAAGATAGCGACAGGCAAGAGTACTTCCATGAGCAGCAAACTGCAAAACACTTCACCGGACAACACGAACATCTATTCTACCTCAGACACCTCGGTAATTCTACCACCTCTGGACTACAACATTATTGATGACATGAAGAAAAATCAAGCAAACATCAATTTGTTCGAGTTGGCTAAGATCTAGAGTCAACAAGATATCCTGTTGTGCGCAATGGGACAAACAGTAATAAACATAGTAGCAGTAGTACCAACACGCCAAACAATCCACGTACAGACAAGTTGTGGGCTATGAGGCTTGAAAAGTCAGGAACACATGATGGCCCAAAGACTGAGTGTATCTCAGTCATCCAAAAAAATGGGCAATGCATGATTTCAAGCTTTTTGAAGATCGAAGGCACAAACAATGACATTGAGTATGAAGCACCCATGTTGAACACATGATGGACCAACACTACGAATGAACAAAGCAACCTGGGAACCTACCACGATCCAAATATGGCCAATCTTGGTACAAGCTACACACTACAACAACGACAAATTGTTGACCGCTTGATCGAACAATACCGAGATGAATCTGCATGAGTAGGAGACAAGCCATTACAATAAAGAACGGGTAACACATACATGTTGTTTGCACTCCTTTCACCGAAAATATTGACTAAAATTTTAAGTGCTTGGATTACTTGCAAATTTTGTCATCATACTTGATTTTTTAATTTAAATCATGCATGTAAGAAATCTAGGAAAATCTTCTTACACATCGATTTCATAAACTTGAGCCCCTCCCGGAATAAAAAAAAATTACCCTGTGCCATCATCTGAGCCCATGTTGCACACAGTACTTGAAACAATGGTGTTGTATTCACTTGAAGGTCTTCTGGAATACCACCAGGTTCCAGTAGTGGAACCCGGTGGACTTGCACTAGTCTACGAGAGGCTTGGCCCACACACATCTCATTTGCAATCATCGAGCAGGAGGATTGAAAACCTTCCTTCCAATGGCCAAGATCTCAAGCATTATTTTCAGTAGACCGGGCCATGCCCATACCATGTACATAGTCTACTTGCTGCTTGTTGTTTCATTTGGTTTGTTTTGCTTATCATCTTTGCTTTTGCTTTGTTTGATTTTTCTTACTATTTTTGTTCACATTCGTTTTGTTTGTTTGATATATTACTATTTTTGTTTCCAGAAATGAGTGCTGCCAACTACTATGTCCTTGCTTTTAAATAGAGTATGTGGCTAAAATTTGAGGAAACTCGTGACACTACAGGACTTGGCCAATCTTGTGCTCGCCTTCTCTTTTATTTGTTGTAACTTCTGGCCGATGAAGTCCTGACAAAAAATACGAACTGTCTGCAAGGGAATTTCGGTCCAACCATGAACCTATGCCCACACTGGGAAGCCCCATGCTTGTACTCAGCCTTTAGCTCTATGTGTTCAAGCTCATCCAACTAGTAGAAATGGAGAAGGGGAAAATCTAAATGAGAAAACCTATGTCAGAGGTCTTACATGCTTCTCTGAAGGAACAACCTCTTATGCTCTCAATAAGTCAGGATCCCTCTTCCACCCCGAATAATAAATAAGTGCCTATGCACAGTTTGCTTGAAAAATATAAAGGTGAAAGAAGAGAAAGGCTTCCTGCGCAAAGATGTGAAGCATGAAACTCCATCGGGGTACTGACAAGGCTTGCTGGCAGTGGAGCAATGTGTGTGTCCCTGTGTGACTTTTCCGAGGTACTTTCCATGCCTGTTAGCAATGGAGAAACACTAGAGATGAAAACCTATACTCTGAAAATCTTCAACTCAAGAGCTAAACTACCTTTCTCAGATTCGAAACACTGAGATTCAAGCTGAACTTTTGATTGTGTTTGACTAAGTTAGCAAAGGGTGAATCACGTATGTCCATGGGGTAAGTGGGGAAACTGAAGTAACCTGCACAACGATTCAATTCTCCCCAAAAGACCAAGGCCCTGTGCTAGAAATGAACCAAAGCAGAGAAGCTAGAGTTCTACCAGTGTGTCACTAAGTGTTATAGCGACTACAAACACCATCCAAAATTTTGACCTGCACCAATTTCCGAGCCTCCCTTGAATATTTTCACTTGATGACTACACACATTCAGGTTCAATCTATGAGTTCGTGTGAGTATTTACATCTGCCTTGCTTGTTCATTGCATTCAAGTCTCTACATGTTGATGTCTAAGTCATGCTTGTGACCATGTTTTGGTTATGCTCAAGGTCTTAACTTCATATTTGCTTGTTGTGTTCGCTATGAAAGCATTTGTCTCACTCACATACGGAGTCATAGTCACTGTCACGCAAGTGTCGTCTTGATCAATGAATGATCAATCCTGAGTGTCGCGCTTGTCACTTACACCGTCGGTCAGTCTTGTTGAACATGTGTGTCTGGATGGTTTTGCCATCTTTTCGTCAAGTCATGCGAGTTGTGTTCATATGATCACCTATTCATCTTTCGATTGTTCACACACTTACCCATTTTTGTTGAAATTTTTGACGACCGGACTCCCCTCTCACAGCCAGACCATCACCCTGCCATCAACTTGATCAACTATCAACGAGAACAATGTAGAATCACCAAGCTATTCTTTTCAAGTTGCGCTGCCTCCAAGAAATCCAATCAACTCTCATGCTAACCACTCAGACAGTCAGACCCAACACTCACCCTGGGACTGACTCTCCTCAAAATTTACGTAGAGGCCACTGACCTCAACTGATCAACTGATTGAGGAAATTGTGCAGACAGGCAGAACTGACACCAAGTGCCCGTCCCTTTCTCCCTCAGAAAATTGCATAATTTTCCTAGACAATCATCCCGATAGTCGACCAACTGTTCATCTTAGAAATTACACAGTGTTCATGAGTAAGATTTCCAATACCCATCAGTTAGCTCAGCTCAGAAATTCCGCAGAGATGATCAACAGGCCAACCTCCTGGCCTCAGTCCAGTTTTCCTTTCCAGCAACCCTTAGCAAAAGACTGCCAGTTCCCTATGGGAATTGCGCAATTTCTGCTACCAGTCTCCTGGGCAGCCATCTGGTAGTTCCCTATAGAATTGCGCAATTTTGGCTGCTAGTGACCCCAACATCCAACTGGCAGTTACCTCTGGGAATTTTCCAGTTTTGGCTACCAGTCTCCCAGGCAGTTCCATAGAAAAACTGCGCAATCCCTGCCTACTAATCCTTCATGCATCCTAACCCGTTCCTCTGGAAAATTGTGCAAATCTAGTTGTCCAGCTCCGCTGCCCATTTGTTCTAAAAAATGTGTATAATATGTCTGCCTTGCCTTCCAACATCCCAGACGGTTCCTCCAAAAATTTACGCAATTTTTCCTCCCAGCCGAGCCAGACCTTGCATACAGTCACTATCGACTCAGATTGCCTGTCTCCATCTCTCAGTGACACTTGCACAATTTTCCTCAGTAGTTTCCTAGAGCCATAATCCTGCATCACAACCTTGCTGCCTCTACCAATCACCTACATTTGAATGATCATGTGTCATAGTAGACTAGGATTTTTTGGATTTGATGTCATCTTGTCATGAGAGACTGCAGGTATAGGTACACCAACGAACATGGCAAGATGAAGAATGGGATGAACGAAGGGAGCACATGTAGAATGACAGGTTCACCAACAGATGAACGAACGAAGCATGCAAAGCGAATGAATGTGATGAACATGCACCTTCACGAACAGATGAGCCTGTCAAGCCTTCCAACATGCAAGCAAGGAACAACATGGTAAAGCTTCATCAAGTGAACCAAGGACCATTGAATACTCCTCACACTTCACCATGAAGAGGTGAAACTATGATACATCATGAAGACATCCATCATCCAACAACATTGTAGCTCGACATCCACTCTAGCAATAGCACGAATGTACCAGCATTGTCATGTCAAGTCATGTCGAGTCATGTCACCCACATCTCCACCATGGGCTTGTTGTCAATCAATGTGATGTAATGTGGAAGTCCAAGAGACCCACTTGTTGAACAAAGAGTCATGTAAGTCGAAGAGTCATGGAATTTAAACAGTCATGAGGGTAGTCGAACAACCACAAGGGTCAGTTTCACCCTTGGCTATAAATACCCCCTCACTTGTACATGCAAAGCATTTTTCACCTCAGATCCTCCCACATAGCCAAGAGAGTCTGTAATCTTTTCTTTGAGGAGTAAGTAGTGGCTCCAACACCCTGCTAACCGGGTTAGTGATGTATGGTGTAATGATGTGTCTTGGAACTTTCGCTTAATTCAAAAGCTTGTTAATAGGCTAGCAAATTTTCACACATGTATTGTATCTGTTGTAAGACTGATATTTAACACTTGTAATGCATGTTGCCTTAACCTGTGTTCTACATTTGAACTATTTCATTTGTTGTAATGCATAATCTATTAATGAAAATGTGTTGTATATGCTGTTAATGATGTCCCGTCCGTGTCGACTGCTTTGTCGGACATTAGATAGACCTTTCACCTGAACCTTGTTGTAACAACCCTTGCACCCTTCAGACTGTTTCGTGTGTGATGTACGTGTTATCTTACATCGTATGTTGTGCCTGCCGCATCCGAGTGGACTACTCCGCCGGAAGCTGTGTATGTCCTTTTGTGTTGTGTGTTCCTAGTCGAGTTGGGAATGATCCCTTTCAACCTGGAACTCACCTTCACCTTCTTCCCATCACATTGAAAGAACCATTGACACAAGTACACTTACACTCACCAGGCACGTGAACCTCACTTCTTGAATACAAAGCAAACCACTCTCATGTGCTAACAAGCAAGAGTTGAGGCAAATCCTTAAGACAATGGCAACTAGGCCATCATACTGGTCTTAAGGCAACTAGACCATCATACTGGATGGGACTTCCACACCAAATGGTGTGAGGTCTAGTTGGGACTTCATAATGGGCTGATCCCCTGAATGTTGGAGGTTCTAGCACCGTCAACACAAATATAATCTAACACAAATGTATCATATGTTCACCATTTGCATTTAAGTCATTTGTTGAATGAAAATTTTGATAATATCATGGTGCTAAGTTTAGGTTCAAATGAAGATATTTTGAGAGATAGATTTTTTTGAAGAACATGTTGATACTATTAATTTTATTTTATTATATCTTATTGTGAAGACATATTTGTAGAATAAACAATTACATATAATTAAATGTTAAAAAAATTCCATTCCATCCGACATTTTTGACATAGAGCCACTCTCTTCCTCATTAGGAGAAGCATAAAATATGTGGTTGTCACGAGTATCGAATATTTCACTTTTGTTTTATTATAAATTGAAGCAAGTTTTGTATGAGACCTCTATCTTTCAGTTTTAAAAATTTTGAATTTTAGGTTTGTGGATATAGTTTCCCTTCTCTAGGGACATTAGTGATGGAGTCAGCTATGGGTATAGGACTGTCTAGACAATTTGAAAAAGTTGTTACAATTTTTTTAATATTACGAGTTTATGCATTTTCATGTGCAATTTTAAATTTTTAATATATACATGTACATGTATTGTACAAGGCATCCATGAGGGTGCAATGTAGGGGGAACACCATGAGGTATTGCATGAAATTTCAAACTTGAGTCAGCTACGGGGATTGGATCGTCTAAAAATTTTGAAAAAGTTGCTACAATTTTTTTAATATTGCGAGTTTATGTATTTTCATGTGAAATTTTAAATTTTTAATATATACATGTACATGTATTGTATAGGGAATCCACGAGGGCGCAATGCAGGGCGAACACCACGAGGTATTGCATGGAATTTGAAACATGAGTGAGCTATGGGGATTGGATCGTCTACACAATTTCAAAAAGTTGTTACACTTTTTTTAATATTATGAGTTCATGCATTTTCATGTGAAATTTTAAATTTTTAATATACATATGTACATGTGTTGTATAGGGCTTCTGTGAGGGTGCAATGGAGGGGGAACACCACGGGGTATTGCATGGAATTTGAAACCCTTTATAATTTTGTTTTGATGATAACATTCTCATTTAATTTTAATACATTAGAATTCAATTTAAAAGTACATAATATTATGTATATATTCATATTACACATGTTATGCATGGACCCCATGATTCTGATGATAGCACAAGGATGTTGATAGATCATATATTTCAGCGAGATTCTCTTTGATGGGAATTTTTTTTGACATTCTTTTTATTATATTTACTTTTATCATGATATATATTTTGGACATATTTAAAGTAAAATGATTTATTATGAATTGATCTCTTTGATGCATATTTTTATTTGACAATTTTTTATTAGATTTACTTTTATAATGATATAAATTTTGGACATATTTTAAATAGAACTCTTTATTATGAATTGATATTTAATATGCTAATTTTGGAGTTTATACATTTTGCATGATGATTCTTATAGTGTTAGTATAAGATAATATGGTTCAAATTATTAGGTTTTGTGAAGTTGATTTGTGAAGTTGTTCAATGAATAGTAAAATTGCAAATTATAAAACATGGTACATTTTACATTCATGAACCTTATCATGGCGTAGATGTCTAAAACAATCATAACTTAAATTTGCATTATAAAACATGGTATACATTTTGCATTCATGAATAGATCATCATCTTGTATAGAAGAGCTACTATGGATGTGGCTTGTTACTAAACTTTTAATATAAAGTTGTTCAAGGCAAACATACTATAAAATTTCATTATAAAACATGGTACATTTTGTGTGATGCCTGGTTTAATGCTTAAAGGTTTTACATTTAAGTTCATGAATATGAAGCAATGAAAGTAAATTTTCATTTAGTTGGTACATTTTTCATGATGATTCTTATAATGTTAGTAGAAGATAATATGGATTTGGGTTGATTCTTAGGTTTTGTGAAGTTGTTTTGTCAAGTTGTTTAATGAATAGTAAAATTGAAAATTACAAAACATGGTACATTTTGCATTCATGAATCTTATCATGGTGTAGATGTCTAAAACAATCATAACTTAAAATTGCATTATAAAACATGGTATACATTTTGCATTCATGAATATATCATCATCTTGTATAGAAGAGCTACTATGGATGTGGGTTGATACTTAACTTTTAATATAAAGTTGTTCAAAGAAAACATACTATAAAATTGCATTATAAAACATGGTACTTTTGCATGATGCATGGTTTGATGCTCAAAGGTTTAACATTTAAGTTCATGAATATGAAGCATTGAAAGTAAATTTTCATTTTGTTGGTACATTTTGTAGGGCAGTTCTTATAATGTTAGTAGAATATAATAAGGATTTGGGTTGATTCTTAGGTTTTGTGAAGTTGTTTAATGAATAGTAAAATTGCAAATTACAAACACATGGTACATTTTTCATTTAGTAATCTTATAATGGCGTAGATGTATAAAACAATCATATAACTTAAAATTTCATTATAAAACATACACTCTAAATTACCATCTTTGTCTTAAAGTCTACTTGATACTATTGTATTTTTAATGAAATTTGAGAAAGCTTACAGATTGGGAATAAAAAATATACATGGCACATGTATACATTTTGCATTCATGAATAGATCATCATCTTGTATAGAAGAACTACTATGGATGTGGGTTGATACTTAAATTTTAATATAAAATTTTTCGATGAAAACATACTATAAAATTGCATTATAAAACATACATTTTAAATTACCTTCTTTGTCTTAAAGTCTACTTGATACTATTTTATTTTTCATGAAATTTGAGAAAGATTAAGAATTAAAAATTGCAATGTTGAATCAACAAAAGTTTCGTTAATATCAAAAGTTGAATTAATCTCAATGTGGGCCAAGATTTTGTCTTAAAGTAAATTAAATTTTAAAATATTAAATACTATGTGTGGAGCATGCATTATTAGTTTTAATAGGCTTTGTACGCATTGCATGTACATGACAAACACAATAAAATGAATTTTTTTGAGCTATCAAGATGTACAAGAGATACAAAACGTTTGAAATTGATGGTAATGTGATTTTAATAAAGTAGATAATATTACTAAGATAGCACTAACATATTTGAAAATATAAAATGACGACATAAAAGAGAAAAATGCACTGCAAACATGATAGGTATATAATCAACAACAAACAAGAAGATTGTGATATACTACATCCTTTTTTATTATAGTAGTATTTGGGATCTTTGAATTTCCTTTTAAATTAACAACAAAGCCACCATATTAATGAAAACAATTTTGTAATACCTAGTACTAGCTAGAATGGGCAACTTAAGAGTGCACAAAAAGAAAGGCAAATAATCTACTTGAACTCTTTATCAAAGATGAATACAAGAAGAAGATATTTTTGGGAAGTTAAATTAAATAAATTCTAGTGGAATTCCAGCCTCAATGATCCGTTCATGGTCAACTTTTGACATTCTCCATTTTTTAAATTTTGTTTTTACTTGATTGAACTTCTGTCAACTTTATGTGCACTGCACAAACCAAGTGACTATATTGACAACTTATGGAATCAGGTTGATAGTTTTGAAAGTAAACATGACTCTCAGTTTGATGTGTTTTTGGAAAAATATACTTTCAATATAATAGACCCTCTTTCATACATAAAATTGTTATCATCATAGTCCTCCAATAACTTCATCTTTTGTTAAGTGCACCGCATCATATAATACTTGATATTTTCTATGTTGTTAATGGGTGAAACTACATCAAAAACATCTCTTGCACAATAAAAAAAGTGTAAATTCAGATTATAATTAACAAGAAATTAGTTATCAACATGTACTAGATTTTATTACCTATTTAGATCTATATTTTGACTAATATATATATGCTTATACACAATGATTTAAAAAACATAAACCAAACACACACACATCCTTTGAAAGAAATTGAAATGTTACCTTGCAGGTTTTCCGACAACAGACTCTAGTTCCCCGCATCCACTTGTAAAGCATTTCGCCTCTCACTCTAGTTCGGCCTTCATGCTTTAGGGGGCATCTGTTACACAGAATTTTGTCATTGTCCCTGTAATCCCCATCCACAATCTTAGAGGACCTCTACAGTGAATCCTACATGATTTCCCACCATGAAGAAACTCCCAATATGTCCCTCTTCATGAGCAGAATAATTCCCCTTTACATCATTTCCCAATAATCCTCCTTTTATCCCAGTTTACAAGACCGGTGGTACTAATAAGTTTACTCGCATCGATTTGTAGAGATTAAAACTAGCACTAGCGTCGTACAAAGTGAATGAGCCCTTTTCCAATCGCACTGATCCTCTTTTGGAAAGTTATTTAAATATGGAGTTGAAGCTTCCAGGTCTAGAAGCTTTGTAACAGAAGTTTGGTATATGGTTGGGTTGGATGGAGCCAAAGACGTCAGTTTAGCCTCCTTTCCCCTATTAGGATGGAACAAAATCAAGGGATAAGACCTTCTCCCATGATGAGAGGAACCATCTCCCATCCATCCAAGCTATTTAAACCTCTCTTTTCCTAAGCTAAACTAATTTTGGAGTGAGTTTGAATGATCAGCAAGTCATCTATAGCCTGTAGCTTTCTAGTGTATGTTTGAGGGACAATAGTGTGTTTTGGTTTTGTTTGAGACTAAGGGGAAGAGGCCTTGAAACTTCCATTGTTGGGGCTATCCATTGGATTCCAGAAAAGTGTGGGTGCCCAGATATGTTGGAGGAGTCCATCAACGTCAAGGCATTGGTTGTAGTCTCTTTCTGATTTATATGAATACAACTATTGATTGATTTCCTACATGAAGTGTTATTTTAAATCTTTATGGCTTAATCTTCCTTGACTTGTTAAGTAGGCTGAATACAATATTGTATGCTTTCACATTTGTTGTTGTTGTTTGTTTGCTTGTTTTAGGTATTCGAAGGAAGGAAATGAAAGATAATTGGAGTAAGAAAGCAGGATCATCACCAAGCGGAATAGCATTCTAAGAGGCCCTCTTAATTGATTCTAACTTAAGGAGATTTTCCATAGATTGTTTGTTTGTGGCTAGACCCTCTCTCTCGGGCTAGATAAATTGTTTGTGTCTACACTGAGATTTTACCTACACCACAAAGGTCATGTTGGGTGTGGAGCCTGATTATCTTCTTTATTCAAAGGTATTGCTGCATTGGACCCTAGTTCATAATGGGGCGGGAACACCGCCCATTATTTGCGCTGCAAGGGGGGTTTGGGGGGGGGGGGGGGGGGGGGGGGAGGCGGGGGGGACAATATTCAGGAGACCCCCTGGTGGGGGATCGGGGGAAATGCCTCCGAAGCTAAAAATAGATGTAAAATTTCCTTGTAAAATGTTTTAATTTCGTAGTCAATCTAGGTCGTTCATTAGGCAGAAATCTGACGGTAGAAGTTATGTTTAATTTAGCGTTTTTTTTCCCTAGAAGGCAACCCTTCGCTATATATGAGGGAATTGTATTGCGGTTATGTAGATGTGTATTCTGAGTGAGAAAGAGAGAGGATATTGTGAGCGAAGAGGGAATTATAGTAAATCTACTAAAGGTTGTATCTCTTCATTTTGTTGGATAATATAAAAGTATTGGTTTTTTCTTTGTGGACATAGCCCAAATTGGGTGAACCATGTATATCTGTGTCCCTCTTGTTTTATGTGTTTTCTTTGTTTATATTTCTGCAATATTTTATGTGTTCCATTGTTCTGTAATATATAATTTTATAACAGGTCAAGTGGTCAAAAACTTCAGTGGGACCCAGGGGCTAGCTACCTAAGTGGTTGGAATGGTTCCTAGGAGTCTTTTAGCTGATGTGGAAGGTTTGTATGTTTTGTTTTCATTGATTCAACTTCATTAAGGTCACATAGGAGGTTTAATCTAATCATAGTAGCCTCTCATCACATGTTTACCCCAGTTGGTCGGTTACTTGGGTAGATGTGGGAGGAGGGTGTTACAGAGTGATTTATGTGCTTGTTTCATATGCATGGTGTCAGTCATGGTTGTAGTGATGTCGCCATGTGGAAGAGGATGTTGTTGTTATGAAGTATGTTGTCATGAGTTTATGATTAGTTACATGTTGTTTATGCTTGCATATCGTCAGTGTATGTTGGTATGGTTTTTGTTGTCATGCATGAGGTCATGGTATGGGTAGTGATATGGTCATTCACTAATGACTGGACTCTAGCTAAACCGATGGTTACATGGTTATGTTCTTATGTATTATATGTCTATACTCTATTATGATTATGTTTATACATGTATAACAGTTATTTGATGATCTTGCGGATGAGATATGATCCCTAAATTATGCTAAGGTGCATTGGTTTATTGTGATTTGGTTTAGCTGACATAGTATGCCTTGTACGAAAGAGATCAAATGACTAGCAATATGGTAGACTACAAAGACTCTCTCTATGAGTCAGATGAGTAACATGGTGTTGGGTACTATTCTGATTTGGAAGACATGTTGAGAAGCTTGAAGGAATAAATAAGGATTTGTAAGGCAGACAATGACAGGATCATACAAGCACAAGAGGAACAAGTAGAGGTTAATGTTATACTTCTTCAAAGTTTTTCAGAATTGCAGCAACAAGGGCCACTTTAGATTAGCCATGGAGGAGGAAAAACTAATGGGGCATATGCCAGTAGGTCTCATGGTGGTTACAAGTTAGATATAGATGACACTATTAGAGATGGCAGGTTGTTGGATACTCTGGATAGGAGAGGTGATGGATACAGGTACTATTCTAGTTCTGGTTCTAAAAGGCATCATGATCATCAAAGTTATCATCCTTACAGGAGGAGTGATAGGGGATACTTTCCAGATGAGTTTAAGAAAGCACAACCACCTACTTTTGATGGAGATGTGAAGAATATGGAATAGGCAGAGGCTTGGATACTTGGGATGAAGGCATTATTTGAGTTGCATAATTACAAATATAATATGAATGCTAGAGTAGCTATCTTCAGCCTAAGAGGTAAAGCGAAAATATGGAGGGAATATGTGAAGAGGTTTAGAGACATCAAAACATATTATTTGACTTGGCATGAGTTCCAGAGAATTTTTAGGAAGAAATACTTGTCAGAAAGGTACTACGACAGTAAGGCCAAAGAATTATATGAGCTAAAGATGGGATCAATGATGGATGAAGAGTACACGACCAATTTTATGGAGTTTTTTTTTTTTTTTAAGCTGTGGTTCATGGTCACTGAGTGGCCGCTACATCCACGGGAAAATATCGGGGCAGATCCACCCGAAGGGATCTGCCCGTCGGACAATCTTAATAGGGCTAACCCCGAGGGCGTCGAGGAGATTTGACCCCGTGACCTCCCAAACTGGGAAAGTGCTTTAGCAATGGGAACTCGACCATTTGAGCTATCCCTTGGGGCTGACCAATTTTATGGAGTTATTGAGGTATGTATTGTATCTTAAAGATGAGAAGGCTAAAGTTCAATGCTTTGTCATTGTATTTCCATTAGAATTTAGAGATTAGATTGAGTATAATGAGCCTCGGTCACTTGAGGAAGTTATTGGGAAATTGAAACATTGCTATGAACAATGAAAGCGTAAGAATGAATCTCAACAAGGATGGAAAGCAAAATATAAAAGTAATTGGCATCCAAAAAGAATAAGGCCTTGGAATGTAGATGAGAAAGAAAATGTGGCACCACAAAAGAGGTTCAATGCATCTAGACAGGGACGTGGATCACAATAGCAGCAGCATAGAGGTGAGGGTACTAGTCGGTTGCAGTGTTGGAAATGTTGTAAGGAGCATATTAAGAGAGGTTGTCCACATAATCAGGGTGGTAGGCCTCAGATATATGGTGTGCAAGAGGCACAGGTGGTTGGGGATGTTGGTTATAACATTCCTCATATTTATGCAGCATTGGATAACAAACATGCAGACCATCAGACATCTATCATTGATATGGACAATAAGATTTGTCATCAAGTTATTTCTATTTGGATTGATCTTGGACCTAATTATAGCTATGTTAGTCCTGACTTGGTGGATAAGTGTGGTTTGAGTAAGGAATTTCATGTAGAATCTTGGTTAGTGCAGTTGGCTACATGTACAAAGAAGTGAGTTCATCATTGGGTAAGAGGTTGTGCATTTGATTTGAATGGTATGCCTACCACACCGCATTTGAATGTATTACCATTGGGATCATACAGTATGTTGTTGGGAATGTATTGGTTGTATCTTCATAGAACCAAGGTAGATTGTTACGAAAACTCCATTGAGTGTGTTGATGACAATGGGGAACCAAGAGTCTTGCAGGGAAAGAAGAAATCCACATCAATTAGGATGGTGACAGCTATGCAGGAAAAGCATAGTTGCAGAAAAATATGTGTGTTATTTGTCGTACATATTTCTAGTGGCAAAGGTAAGGAAGTTGAGGACGTAGATGTTTTGAGTAGGTTCCTAGTTCTACATCAATTTCAAGATGTGTTTCCCGAAGAGATTTCATAGTTTCCACCTCACAGGGAGGTAAAAATTTATATTGAGTTAGTGCCAGGGGAAACTCTAGCATCAAAGGCACCTTATAGGATGAGTACACCTAAGTTGGTAGAGTTGAAGTTGCAGTTGAAGGAAATGTTGGATAAGGGATACATTAGTCCAAGTATATCACCTTGGGGTGCATCGGTATTATTTGTGAAGAAGAAATATGGAACTCTCAAATTATGCATTGACTACAGGTAGTTGAATAAAGTGACCATCAAGAATAGGTATCTTTTAACGAGGGTTGATAATTTGTTTGATTAGCTGAAGGGAGGAGTAGTGTTCTCTAAGATCAACTTGAGGTCAAGATACCATCAGGTACGCATCGAAGAGGAGGACATTTACAAGACAAATTTCCGGACCATGTATGGGCATTATGAGTTTGTTGTAGTTCCATTGAGTTTGACTAATGCTCCAACTACATTTATGTGCTTGATGAATAGTGTGTTGCATCTGTATTTGGATAATTTTTGTTATTGTGTTCATTGATGACATATTGGTATATTATAAAAGTTAGGAAGAGCATGCCGAACATTTAGCAGCAATATTGAGGTTGTTGAGAGAGCTTCAATTGTATACTAAGATCGACAAGTGAAGTTTCTTTCATACGGAGGTACATTACTTGGGACATGTTGTCTCCAAGAAGAGAATTGTAGTATATCTAGAAAAGATAAGTGCCATCATGGAGTGGGTAGCTCCTAGAAATGTGGAGGAGGTGAGATATTTCATCGGGTTGGTAGGCTATTATAGGAGGTTCATCAGGAACTTCTCATATATTTCTTATCCTAGTACATAATTGCAGAGGAAAGGTAAGAAGTTTGAGTGGACAATGGAGTGTAAGGCCAACTTTGAGCAGCTTAAGTAGTTGTTGACACATGCTCTAGTGTTAAAGATTGCAAATCCGGACAAGGAGTTTGTGGTATGCATAGATGCTTGCAAGAGAGGACATGGTGGAGTACTATTGCAGGATAGACAGGTGGTATGCTATGAGTCATGATAAACTAAACAAGCACGAGCAGAACTACCTAACACATGATCTTGAGTTAGCAACTGTCATACATGCATTCAAGATGTGGAGGTACCATCTTCTTAGCAGGAGGTTTATGCTGATGAGTGATCAAATTGGGTTGAGGTATTTATTTGACCAACCGAATCTGAATGCCAGGAAAGCTAGATGGTTGGCCACGATCAGCGAGATTGATGTTGAGATCATGTACATCAAAGGTAAAGAGAACAGGTGGAAGATGCTCTTAGAAGGCGGATACATGAAAATCACTTAGCAGCTATGAGCTCCTATGGACAAACTTACAGGATAGGATCTTGCAGGCAGGTCAACAAGATGTCAGGTATATGGAGATTGTGCACAGGTTGTAAAAAAGTATAGGTACATGGATGGGTAATAGTAAAGGTACATGTAGTGGTAGAGGTACAGGTGCAAGTGAACAAGATGTGGATTATTGTCTTACAACAGATGGATTGGTCAGATTCAGAGACATGATATATGTGCTAGATTGTAGTGAGCTCAATAAGGTGACCTTGAGGGAGTTTCATGGAAAACCTTATTCGGGACACCCAGGTTATCATAAGACATTGATTGTAGTAAAAAAAATTATTATTGGCCAAACCTGAAGAAGGATGTAGTAGAATTTGTGGCTAGGTGTTTTGATTCTCTGTGTGTGAAGGCAGAGTGTAAGAATCTAGATGGAGTGGTACAATAGATTGTGATTCCAAAGTGGAAATGGGAAGTCATTGCCATGGACTTTATCACAGGTTTTTCAAGGAGAATGAGACAGCATGATTCCATCATGGTTGTTGTGGATAGTTTGACAAATATTGTTGAGAATGAAACAAGATGATGGAGTTTAGTGGAAAGGAGTCGCCTTCACTAAGTGGGCCCGTAGGCAAATTATGGCGCAAAGTCTATTTTTAGACTATGTCTATTTTTAGACATATGGATCATGGTCTATGAGTTGCAGGATGTTGTTTATGGATGATTGGTCATGTTGGGAAAAATATATGGACTTTTATTTCTGGTTCACAACGGAGTGATCAAAGTCTATTTTTAGACTGCCAGGCTAAAAATAAAAAAGTCAAATATTATTGTCTCATAATAACATTTAGACTATAAACATTATCTTATCCTCTTGGAGCACTTAAGTTTGAGCTACAGATGTGGCACATGCAGCTGTCAGAAGGAAATACGCTTTTCTTGTGAGTCAGTTGAGCTATTGCATGCAGGACTTCAGTTAGAACTCATGTGGTTGAGTTTGGTGGAGTTGGTTGTGGAGTTGATGGAGTTGTGTTCAGTTTGACTTGGTTAAACTAGTTGTAATTAGTCTAACTACAGATAGACTAGCGATGAGTTGTGTGAATTAATTATTAACTCATAAAGCAACTAAAGAATACATCAGTTAGCTTAGTTTCATGTCAGTGCATGTACAGTTCAGTGGAGATAGGTGTTAGAGGTTGAGATTGCTATCAGTTGTGACTATAGTTGTGCATGAGTTCTTGCACAATCAATGGATTGAGTATGCCCATGAGGATTGCGCAGTATATGCCCAGTGATATAGCTTGTTCTCACGTGATTTTCAATATGGGTGATTTTCACTTGGTATTGTGCAATAGAGGCAGGCAAAGAAGTGGAGAAGATTTGAACCTGTGACTTGTTCGGATCTGATCTAGTTTTGTGTGTAACAGGTGGAGATAGTGCTGGATACTTGAGAGGAGTATTGTAATATGTAATGTTACATGTTCTCAATCATTAATATACATATAGTGTGGGGTTTTCAGCTATAAGCTTTCCCCGGGTTACATACTGTGTTAATGTGTGCATGCTATTGATGTTTCATTGTTTTTGACGCTGCTAAATTGATGATCAACATAGAGGAGGTTATGTATTATGCATGTATTCTGCAATAGTGTATAATCAGGATAATCTCTATGAATTAGTGTTTATTATTCAAAATTTCTACATGGTATCAGAGTTGTTGATCATCAGATCTACTATTCAGGAAGTGTTTACATTCTATTTCTTCAGGCAGAGTCTGTAATCGGGCCAGGTAGCCTCTGGATTCATCCTTCCTTTGGAAGGTGAGATATCCGGTAAAAGCCCATACATTCAATCTCTGTACGAGAAATACTTTGTTCTCACGAATTCTAGATCAGAGGCGGTTGAGTTTGGAGCTGGTGGAATTCGAATTTGCAACAATGTTTTCTTGGTATCAATGTGGCAATGTCTTTCAACGGATTGCGATTGGAGTATGCTCTTGAGGGCAGCTCAAACTATATTGCATGGAAGGACAGGATGGAGGCAGTGTTGGATGATAATGGGCTGAAGGATTTCATAGAGGCTGATGTCCCAAAGCCTACTGATGCTACTCAAGTTGATGCTTGGCAAAAGAAGATAGCAAAGTGTCGAAGGATTCTGTTGGAGGGCGTGAAGGATCACATTGTGTCCAGCCTGCATGGAAAGGCTTCTCCATACTTGATGTGGAAAGCATTGATAGATCTATTCCAAAGCAAGAGCGATCAGAGGAAGCTGGCACTCAAGGATAAACTCAGAAACATCAAATGTGAGAAGGGAGATAGTATGCCCAAGTATCTCACGAAGTTAACTCAGTGTCAGGATGAATTGGGAAGTGTGGGAGTGACTGTCGATGATGAGGACTTGGTGATCTTGGCTCTCCTTGGTCTTCCAAAGAGTTGGCATTCCTATCAGGACTCTGTCAATGGTCGGGAGAAATTGCCAGGATGAGAGAGACTTTGGTCAGAGCTTGTGCAGGAGGAGATGAGGTGGAATACTAGGGATGGATCTTCATCAAAGGGACCTAATGAAGAAAATTGCGCTTTGGCTGCCAAAGCAAAGAAGGGGAAGAACAAGAAAGCTTCTCATTCTGCTGCGAAAGGAAAGAAGCAGGACATGTCCAAGGTGAAATGCTTTCATTGTCACCAGCACAGACATTATGCCACTAATTGTCGACAGAAGAAGAAGAACAAGCAAGCTGCTGGATTTGCAGCAGGAGAGGCTCTAGCCTCGCATTTTGAGCTTGATTTTTCATTGATCGCATGCTTGGTTTCAAGTGTGATGGGATCGGTGTGGTTCTTGGACAGTGGTGCATCTTTTCACATGACAGGAGATCGAGATTTGTTTTCTGATCTGGAGGACAAATATCTTGGAGTGCACATCGATATGGGCGATGATGGTAGATACAGTGCGACCGGTATCGGTACCATTTCCTTTGAGAGGGAGTCTGGTAAACCCTTTGTATTGGAGGAAGTGATGCATGTTCCAGGATTGAAGAAGAATATTATCTCTGTGGTGATGTTATAAGACAAGGGATATGATGTTATTTTCAGCGAGGGAAAGGCTTTCCTGCGTAGCAAGACAATTGGAGAAACCCGGAAGATAGGGGTTCGAGTGAGGAACCTTTATCAGTTGCATGTAGATGGATGCACAACAATGGCATGCAAGGCAGAAGGATTGTTGAGCCAGGATGATGGTGAGCTGTGGCACAGGAGATTGGGTCACCTTCACCATGGAGCCTTGAAGATACTGCAGCAGATCACTACAGGGCTTCCTAAAGGCACTCTTGCACAGTCAGATCAGTGCAAGGGGTGTACTTTGGGAAAGTTTGTGAAATCCACCTTTCACGAGAAGGATAGTCGCACCACGATGATCCTTGAGAGAATTCACACAGACGTGTGTGGACCTTTGTGAGTAGATTCGACAGAAAAACACAGGTATTATGTGCTCTTTTTTGATGATTTCTCTCGTAAGTGCTGGATCTTTTTCATGCAGAAGAATAATGAGACATACTCAAAGTTTTGTGAGTTCAAAGCACTGGTTGAGAAGGAGTCAGGGAAGAAGGTGAAGGCTCTTAGGAGCGATAATGGTGGTGAAAACATCTCTGGTGAGTTCAAAGACTTTTGCAAAGCGGAAGGGATTTGAAGAGAGCTCATAGCTCCCATAACCCACAACAGAATGGGGTTGTTGAGCGGAAGAACAGAACGATCGTGGGTGTTGCATGGGCGATGTTGCATGATTAGGGCCTGCCCCTTCACTTGTGGGCAGAAGCATGCAATACAGCAGTATATGTGCAGAACCGTTGTCCTCACAGGATACTTGGCATGAGTACACCCGAGGAGGCTTATTCTGGTAAGAAGCCTGATCTTTCTCATTTGAGGATTTTTGGTGTCGACGTTTACATGCATGTGACGAAGGATGCCAGGAAGAAGTTGGAACTGACCGCAGAGGTTGGGATATTTGTGGGGTACACTGACACGCCCCACAACTATCGTGTGTATTTTCCAGACAGTGGTAAGACTGTTGTGCGACGAGATATAAAATTTCAGGAGGAGGAAGCCATGGAGTGTTTGCTTGAGAGGGAGCCACACTTTCATGCAGATGAGGATCTATTAGTTCCTAAGGATGAGCTTCGGGACATGGATCAGCCATAGTACGAGGTTCATGGAGTGGAAGAGACCACTCATGCAGCGCTTGACAAAAGTTGAGCGACTGGCTCAAGATGCAGAGAAAGTTGTAGGACCACCTATAACCCAACGCAGGTAGAGAGAGTCACCTGATCGGTACACTGGATACATGGCTCTTATGAGCAAATGTATTATGACTGAGCCATCCGCCTTCGAGGAAGTTGTGGAGGATCCCACATGGGTAGACGCCATGGTGGAAGAGTATGATTCGATTGTCAGAAATAGTGCATGGGAGATTGTTCCTAGACCGGAAGGGAAATCAGTGGTGGGTTCGAGATGGATCTACAAAGTTAAGCAGGTAGCTGATGGGAGTGTGGAGAAGTACAAGGCAATATTTGTTGCCTGAGGCTTTTCACAGATAGAGGGGATCAATTATGAGGAGACCTTTGCACCTGTCGCAAGGTATTCTTCCATACGGAAGATTCTTGCTCTCTCAGCGCAGATCGGGTGGCACATTCATCAGATGGATGTGAAGACTGCGTTCCTCAACGGAGTCATTGAGGAGGAGGTGTACATTGAGCAGCCCAAAGGTTTTGAGATCTTCAGTGGTGAGTCACATGTGTGCAGGCTCAAGAGAGCGTTGTATGGGTTGAAACAAGCACCATGTGCTTGGTACACACGGATAGAAAGTTATTTCACTGAACTTGGATTCTCCAAGAGTGAGGCAGATCCTAACCTATACCAGATTGTGGTGGGGGGTAAGTTGCTTATCATTGTACTTTATGTAGATGATTTGATTCTAATAGGTGATGAGCTATTGATACTTTCATGCAAGGATGATCTTGCTAAGGAGTTTGAAATGAAGGACTTGGGCCTCCTTCATTATTTCCTGGGATTGGAAATTTGGCAGCGTAGTGATGGACTATTTGTTTCTTAGGGTAAGTATGCTCGGGAGATACTGGAGAAGTTCAACATGCATGGCTACAAGCCTGTTGATACTCCTCTTCCTGGAGGTTGGAGGAAGGAGGATGCCACTTCGGCAGAAGAAGTGGATGCCACTATTTATCAACAGTTGGTGGGGTCACTTATGTATCTGGTCAATACACGACCTTATATAGCTATGTTGTTAACCAGCTTTCACAAGCTATGGTTAAGCCAACCAAGATCTTCTGGAAGGCAGGAAAGCATGTATTGCGTTATTTGAGAGGCACATCGGGATATGGTTTGTGGTACAGACAGGAGGACGAGGTGAAGCTATGTGGCTTCACGGATGCAGATTGGGCAGGGAGCCCAACGGACAAAAAGAGCACATCAGGAGGGGTCTTCAGTATCGGGTCGACAGTAGTTTCTTGGTACAACAGGAAGCAAAGATCCGTGGCACTTAGTTCAGCAGAGGCCGAGTATATGGCAGCAAGTTTGGCTGCATACGAGGCTATATGGATGAGGAAGATTCTGGTCGGTTTGTTCGGTTCTCACTTGGAGCCTACTGTGATAACCAGAGTTGCATTAAACTCTCGGCTAATCCTGTATTTCATGATAGATCTAAGCACATTGACATCAGGTACCATCATATCAGATATTATGTGCTGCGGAGAATCATGTTACTTTCATACATTCCAAAGGAGGATCAGGATGCTGATATCTTGACGAAGGCGCTCACTAGGAGCAAATTCGAATACCACCGAGGCAGGATAGGGGTTACTGATAATCCATATCTTGTTGAGAATGCAACAAGATGATGGATCTTAGTGGAAAGGAGTCGCCTTCACTAAGTGGGCCCGCAGCCAAATGATGGCACAAAGTCTATTTTTAGACTATGTCTATTTTTAGACATATGGATCCTGGTCTATGATGTAGAAATTTTGAATAATTTAACACATATTCAACAGAGATTATCCTGATCATGTACTATTGCGGAATACATACACAATACATAAGCTCCTCTACGTTGATCATCAATATAGCAGCATCAATAACAATAAAACATCAAGAGCATTCACACATTAACACAGTATGTAACCCGGGGAAAGCATCTCGCTAAAAACCCCAACTATCTGTATATTAATGATTGAGAACATGTAACATTACAAATTACAATGCTTATCACAAGCAATCTAGTACCAGCTCCACCTGTTACACACAATACAGCTCAGATCTGATCTCCAAATCTATTCCACTGCTTGCCTGCCTCCACTGCTCAATACCTGCTCAAGAACTGATGAGAATGGCTTACCAAACTCGTATTTCACCTCAAAATAATCACTCACACTTTGTTGGACATGAGAAAAGGCTACAATACTAGGCAAATATGTGAGCAAACTCATTGGCATACTCAATCCCTTGATTGTGCAAGATCTGGTGCACAACTATAGTCACAACTGATAGCAATCTGATTCTCTACCACCTGCCCCTGTTGAACTGAACATGCACTGACATGCAATTGAGTTAACTAATGTATTCATTAGTTGCATCATGAGTTAATGATTAGTTTAACAACTCACCATTAGTCTATTTGCAGTTAGACTAATTACAACTAGTTTAATTAAGTCAAACTGAACACAACTCCATCAACTCCACCAAACTCAACTGATTGAGTTCTAACAGAAGTCATGCATGCAACAACTCAACTGACTCATAAGAAAAACTTATTTCCTTCTCACAGCTGCATGTGCCACCTCTGTAGCTCAAACTGAAGTGCTCCAAGAGAATAAGCTCAAGTTTGTAGTCCAAATATTATTATGAGACAATAATATTTGACTTTTCTATTTTTGACAGCCAGTCTAAAAATAGACTTTGATCACTCACACTGTGATCACTCACACTTTGATCAAAAATAGAAGTCCATCTATTTTTTCCAAATTGACTAATCATCCATAAACAGCAACCTCCAAATTGACTAATCATCCATAAACAGCAACCTGCAATCCATAGACATGATCCATATGTCTAAAAATAGACATAGTCTAAAAATAGACTTGCGCCAAAAATAGCCTGCGGGCCCACTTAGTGAAGGCGACTCTTTTCACTAAGCTCCATCATCTTGTTGCAATCTCAACACTCCCTCTCGACAAGATATGGATTATCAGCAACCCCTATCCTGCCTTGGTGGTACTCGAATTTGCTCCTGGTGAGAGCCTTCGTCAGAATATCAGCATCCTGATCCTCTGTTGGAATGTACGAAAGTAACATGATCCTCCACTGCACACAATCTCTGATATGATGGTACCTGATGTCAATATGTTTAGATCTATCATGAAATACAGGATTAGCCGAGAGTTTATTGCAACTCTGGTTATCACAGTAAATCACAGTAGGATCCAAATGAGAACCGAACAAACCAACCAGGATCTTCCTCATCCATATAGCCTCGCATGTAGCCAAACTTGCTGCCATATACTTGGCCTCCGCTGAACTGAGTGCCACGGATCTCTGCTTCCTACTGTACCAAGAAACTGTTGTCGATCCAATACTGAAGACCCCTCCTGATGTGATCTTTCTGTCCGTTGGGCTCCCTGCGCAATCTGCATCCGTGAAGCCACATAGCTTCACCTCATCCTCCTGTCTGTACCACAAACCATATCCCGATGTGCCTCTCAAGTAGCGCAATACATGCTTGCCCACCTTCCAGAAGAGCTTCGTAGGCTTAACCATAGCTTGTGAAAGCTGGTTAACTGCATAGCATATATCAGGTCGTGTATTGACCAAATACATTAGCGACCCCACCAAATGTCGATAAACAGTGGCATCCACTTCTTCTCCCGAAGTGGCATCCTCCTTCCTCCAACCTCCAGGAAGAGGAGTATCAAAAGGCTTGCAGCCATGCATGTTGAACTTCTCCAGTATCTCCCGAGCATACTTGCCTTGAGAAACAAACAGTCCACCACTGCGTTGCCATATTTCCAATCCTAGGAAATAGTGAAGGAGGCCCAAGTCCTTCATCTCAAACTCTGTAGCAAGATCCTTCTTGCATGACAATATCAACAACTCATCACCCGTTAGAATCAAATCATCAACATACAGTACAATGATAAGCAACTTACCCTCCACCACAATCTAGTATAGGTTAGGATCCGCCTCGCTCTTGGAGAATCCAAGTCCTGTGAAATAGTTGTCTATCCGTGTGTACCAAGCACGTGGTGCTTGCTTCAACCCATACAGCGCTCTCTTGAGCCTGCACACATGTGACTCACTGCTAAAGACCTCAAAGCCTTCGGGTTGCTCAATGTACACCTCCTCCTCAATGACTCCGTTGAGGAACGCAGTCTTCACATCCATCTGATGAATGTGCCATCCCATCTGCGTTGAGAGAGCAAGAATCGTCCGTATGGAAGAATACCTTGCGACAGGTGCAAAGGTCTCCTCATAATCGATCCCCTCAATCTATGAAAAGCCTCGGGAAACAATTTTTGCCTTGTACTTCTCCACACTCCCGTCAGCTGCCTACTTAACTTTGTAGATCCATCTCGAACCCACCACTGATTTCCCTTCTGGTCTAGGAACAATCTCCCATGCACTGTTTCTGACAATAGAATCATACTCTTCCACCATGGCGTCTACCCATGCGGGATCCTCCACAGCTTCCTCAAAAGAGGATGGCTTAGTCACAACACACTTGCTCATAAGAGCCATGTATCTAGTGTACCGATTAGGTGACTGTCTCTGCCTGCGTTGGGCTATAGGTGGTCCTACAACTTTCTCTGCATCTTGAGCCAGTCGCTCAGCTTCTGTCAAGCGCTTTCGCCCTCTGATGGTTGGCGCTGCATGAGTGGACTCGTCCACTCCATGAACCTCATCCTTTGGCTGATCCACATCCTGAAGCTCATCCTTAGGAACTAATAGCCCCTCATCTGCATGCAAGTGTAGCTCCCTATCAAGCGAACACTTCATGGCTTTCTCCTCCTGAAATTTTATATCCCATCGCACAACAGTTTTACCACTGTCTGGCAAATACACACGATAGTTGTGGGGCGTATCAGTGTACCCCACAAACATCCCAATCTCTGCGGTCGGCTCCAACTTCTTCCTGGCATCCTTCGTCACATGCATGTAAACGTTAGCACCAAAAATCCTCAAATGAGAAAGATCAAGCTTCTTACCAGAATAAGCCTCCTCGGGTGTACTCATGCCAAGTATCCTATGAGGACAACGGTTCTGCACATAAATTGTTGTATTGCATGCTTGCGCCCATAATTGAAGGGGTAGGCCCTGATCATGCAACATTGCCCGTGCAACACCCACAATCATTATGTTCTTCCGCTCAGCTACCCCGTTCTGCTGTGGGTTATGGGGAGCTATGAGCTCTCTACGAATCCCTTCTGCCTTGCAGAAATCCTTGAACTCGTCTGAGATGTATTCACCACCATTATCGCTCCTAAGAACCTTCACCTTCTTCCCCGACTCCTTCTCGACCAGTGCTTTGAATTCACAGAACTTTGAATATGTATCGCTCTTCTTCTGCATGAAGAAGATCCAGCACTTACGAGAGGAATCATCAACAAAAATCACATAATACCTGTGTTTTGCTTTCGAAGCACCTGAGAAAGGTCCACACACATCTGTGTGAATTCTCTCAAGGATCGTCGTGGCGCAACTATCCTTCTAGTGAAAGGTGGCTTTCACAAACTTCCCCAAAGTACACCCCTTGCATTGATCTAACTGTGCAGGTGTGCCTTTAGGAAGCCCTGTAGTGATCTGCTGCAGTATCTTCAAGGCTCCATGGTGAAGGTGACCCAATCTCCCGTGCCACAACTCGCCATCATCCCGGCTCACCAATCCTTCTGCCTTGCCCACCATTGTTGCGCATCCATCTACATGCAACTGATAAAGGTTCCTCACTCGAACCCCTATCTTCCGGGTCTCACCAGTTGTCTTGCTGTGCAGGAAAGCCTTTCCCTCGCTGAAAACAACATCATACCCCTTGTCTTCTAACATCACCACTGAGATAAGATTCTTCTTCAATCCTGGAACATGCATGACTTCCTTCAATATGAAGGGTTTACCATACTCCCTCTCAAAGGAAATGGTACCGATACCGGTCGCACTGTATCTACCATCATCGCCCATCTCGATGTGCACTCAAAGATCTTTATCCTCAAGATCAGAGAACAAATCTCTATCTCCCATCGTGTGAAAAGACGCACCACTGTCCAAGAACCACACTAATCCCATCACACTTGAAACCAAGCATGCGATCAATGAAAAATCAAGCTAAAACTGTGAGGCTAGAGCCTCTCCTGCTGAAGATCCAACAGCCTGCTTGTTCTTCTTCTTTCCCGGAAAATTAGTGGCATAATGTCCGTACTGGTGACAGTGAAAACACTTCACCTTGGACATATCCTGCTTCTTGCCTTTCGCACCAGAATGAGAAGCTTTCTTGTTCTTCCCCTTCTTTGCTTTGGCAGCGAAAGCGCAATTCTCTTCATCAGATACCTTTGATGAAGATCCATTCTCATACTTATTGTTACTGAGTTTATCCTTGAGCGCCAGGTCACTCTTGCTTTGAAATAACATTCGCAATCCATTGAAAGACATTTCAACAATCACTGCTGCAAATTCGAATTCCACCAGCTGCAACTCAACTGCCTCGGATCTAAGATTCGTGAGAACACAATATTTCTCGTACAGAGATTGACTGTATGGGCATTCACCGGATATCTCACCTTCCAAAAGAAGGATGAATCCAGAGGCTACCTGGCCCGATTATAGACTCTGCCTGAAGAAATAGAATGTAAACACTTCTTGAATAGTAGATCTGATGATCAACAGCTTTGATACCATGTAGAAACTTTTTCTACAATTATCTAGCTTGCTCTGATACCATGTAGAAAGTTTGAATAATTTAACACATATTCAACAGAGATTATCCTGATCATGTACTATTGCAGAATACATACACAATACATAAGCTCCTCTACGTTGATCATCAATATAGCAGCGTCAATAACAATAAAACATCAAGAGCATTCACACATTAACACAGTATGTAACCCGGGGAAAGCATCTCGCTAAAAACCCCAACTATCTGTATATTAATGATTGAGAACATGTAACATTACAAAGTACAATGCTTATCACAATCAATCTAGTACCAGCTCCACCTGTTACACACAATACAGCTCAGATCTGATCTCCAAATCTATTCCACTGCTTGCCTGCCTCCACTGCTCAATACCTGCTCAAGAACTGATGAGAATGGCTTACCAAACTCGTATTTCACCTCAAAATAATCACTCACACTTTGTTGGACATGAGAAAAGGCTAAAATACTGGGAAAATACATGAGCAAACTCATTGGCATACTCAATCCCTTGATTGTGCAAGATCTGGTGCACAACTATAGTCACAACTGATAGCAATCTGATTCTCTACCACCTGTCCCTGTTGAACTGAACATGCACTGACATGCAACTGAGTTAACTGATGTATTCATTAGTTGCATCATGATTTAATAATTAGTTTAACAACTCATCATTAGTCTATTTGCAGTTAGACTAATTACAACTAGTTTAACCAAGTCAAACTGAACACAACTCCATCAACTCCACAATCAACTCCACCAAACTCAACTTATTGAGTTCTAACTGAAGTCATGCATGAAAAAACTCAACTGACTCATAAGAAAAGCGTATTTCCTTCTGACAGCTGCATGTGCCACCTCTATAGCTCAAACTGAAGTGCTCCAAGAGAATAAGATCAAGTTTATAGTCCAAATATTATTATGAGACAATAATATTTGACTTTTCTATTTTTGACAGCCAGTCTAAAAATAGACTTTGATCACTCACACTTTGATCAAAAATAGAAGTCCATCTATTTTTCCCAACTTGACCAATCATCCATAAACAGCAACCTGCAATCCATAGACATGATCCATATGACTAAAAATAGACATAGTCTAAAAATAGACTTGCGCCAAAAATAGCCTACGGGCCCACTTAGTGAAGGCGACTCTTTTCACTAAGCTCCATCATCTTGTTTCAATCTCAACATATGAGCTGCATGATGTTGTTTATGGATGATTGGTCATGTTGGGAAAAATAGATGGACTTCTATTTCTGGTTCACAACGAAGTGATCAAAGTCTATTTTGAGACTGCCATGCTAAAAATAGAAAAGTCAAATATTATTGTCTCATAATAATATTTAGACTATAAACATTATCTTATCCTCTTGGAGCACTTTAGTTTGAGTTACAGATGTGGCACATGCAGTTGTCAGAAGGAAATACATTTTTCTTGTGAGTCAGTTGAGCTATTGCATGCAGGACTTCAGTTAGAACTCATGTGGTTGAGTTTGGTGGAGTTGGTTGTGGAGTTGATGGAGTTGTGTTCAGTTTGACTTGGTTAAACTATTTTTAATTAGTCTAACTGCAAATAGAATAGTGATGAGTTGTATGAAGTAATTATTAAATCATAAAGCAACTAAATAATACATCAGTTAACTTGCATGTCAGTTCATGTACAGTTCAGTGGAGACAGGTGTTAGAGGTTGAGATTGCTATCAGTTGTGACTATAGTTGTGCATGAGATCTTGCACAATCAATGGATTGAGTATGCCCATGAGGATTGCGCAGTATATGCCCAGTGACATAGCCTGTGCTCACGTGATTTTCAGTGTGGGTGATTTTCACTTGGTATTGTGCAATAGAGGCAGGAAAAGTAGTGGAGAAGATTTGAACCTGTGACTTGTTCGGATCTGAGCTAGTTTTGTGTGTAACAGGTGGAGATAGTGATGGATACTTGAGAGGAGTATTGTACTATGTAATGCTACATGTTCTCAATCATTAATATACAGATAGTGTGGGGTTTTCAGCTGTAAGCTTTCCCCGGGTTACATATTGTGTTAATATGTGCATGCTATTGATGTTTCATTGTTTTCTATGCTGCTAAATTGATGATCAACATAGAGGAGGTTATGTATTATGCATTTATTCTGCAATAGTGTATAATAGTGATAATCTCTGTGAATAAGTGTTTATTATTCAAAATTTCTACAAATATTGTGGCACTTCATTCCAGTGAAGTACACATTCTCAAATAGTGATGTAGCATAGGTATTCATCAGAGATTTCGTCATATTTCATGGTGTTCCGAAGACGATTGTGTCAGACGGGGATTTAAAGTTCACCTCCAAGTTTTGGAAGGAGTTGTTTGCAGGCTTGGGCAAAGAGTTGGAATTCAGTACAGTTTATCATCTTCAAGTAGATGGACATATTGAGAGGGTCAACAGGACAATGGATGACATGTTGAGGATGTATGTGATGCATCAACAACAGAAGTGGGAAGAGTATCTTCCATTGGTAAAGTTCACTTACAACAATGGATATCATGAATCTTTGAAGATGAGTCTACTTGACGCATTGTATGGGAAGAGTTGCAATACTCCCAACAATTGGAGTGATCCAGTTAATAGGGTGTTGATTGGCTTGGACATGGAACAAGAGATTCAGGTTATAATGAAGAATCTAAAGGCAACACATGATAGTCAAAAGCTCTATGCAGATTGGAACAGGTTGTTCAAGGAGTTCTAGGTTGTGGAATAGGAATACTTGTGCCAAGATGGCACCATGGTTTTGTGGACCTTTCAGTATTATTGAGAGGACTGGGCCAGTAACGTATCAACTTGCACTGCCTCCGAAAGTGAAATTTCATGATTTTTTCCATGTGTTGTTGCTTAAGAAGTATGTTAAAGATGTTGATTATCTGATTGGCTAGTTTGTATTGCAGGTGGAACCAGATGGAGAACTCCAGTCAGAGCCTAAATGTATATTGCAGAAAAAGGTGCTCATGCTTCAGAACTAAGAAATCGAGTAGGTTAAATTTCAGTGGAATCACTTTGGACCCGATGAAGCTACATGGGAGATGGCGGATCATGTGTGAGCTATGTGTCCTTCATTATTTACTAATTGAGGCAAAGCAGTTTTGGTATGTTGTTTTGATATATGTCTTGGTATATGTTTTGGTACATGTTTGGTATATGTTTTGATATATGTACATATGTATATGGATGTAAATACTGCCATGAGATAAGTTATAAAGTTCCGATAAGAGGTATGGGTTTCATGTCATTATGATGTTATGCATGTTATGTTGTCATGTTGGCTTGCTTTTCAGCAAGGTGATCATTGTAAATATTACAACCAGATATGTTATAAAGCTCCATGGGCAATATGTTTGTTTTTCAACAGGTTTTTTGAGGTATAGGTGAGGTTTAAAACTAAGGACTGTTTCCCCCAAGGGGGAGGGTTCTGTAACAACCCTAGTGAAAATTCCATGTAATAAAAGTTAATAAAGGCAAAAATAATAACCATGGTTGATGGGACACTTATTCCAAGTTGAGTGTTGGGCAAGACATCATAGTGTGGATGTTCATAAGCTTATTATGGCTAAGGAAATTAGAAAAGGCAATGGCTAAGGATTTGGAAAAGAAAAATGACATTGTTGGCACATTTATTTTTGAAAATAATGGAAATTAGGAGAAAAGGAATGTGAAAGGTCACATGTTGCATGTGAGGAGGAAATGAAGGAAAATAATGGAAAATGAAGAAAATAGAGACCTAATTGATATAAAGGCTTATGAGGATCAGTTTGTAACATTTTATCAGTTCAGTTGTGGAGCTCTCTCATTATTCTCTCTCTCACTCTCTCACTCTTGGACACTTAGATTTTCTTGGAGCATTTTGGCATTGGATCAAGAAAGGAAAAGAAGGCAAGAGGAAGGAAGGAGCAAGCAAGGAAGAGAAGGATCAAATAGCTACAATAGTATTCTTTGTAGGTATCAATTTGCATGTGTGTTTTCCTTGCTAGATTTGGCATGCATGGTATTGCATGTGGATCTTTTGTTGTTATGGCATGGGTTTTTCTAGGTGTGACAGCATTTTCATCCTAGCCTTTCCATTTACGAATAACCATGGTGTGATGGGGTTCTCATGTTTTGGTTCAGCTAGATTTCCAGATGAATTTGAAGCTCAGTGAGGTGGATCTCTGAATGATAGAGCATATGGCCTAGTTGTCCCTAAACCAGACTCTAGATCAAGGTAAAGCCACTTGCCTAATGACCACTGAGTCAGACTTTGGGTTTCAATAAATCCATGATTGTGTTGCCTCTATGGGCTTAGGAATTCTTTCCGGTGAATGACGGGGTATATGGTAAACCCATGAGGTGGATTTATCTCTGTTGTTCCTAGTAATCCTGGGTTTGGGGTATGCGGTAAAGCCTAGAGAGTGGGTCTGGTTTAGGGCCTAGTGATTTGATGTGGATTGCGGTAAAGCCTAAGAGACTAGGAGACAGGAAAATTCCTCACAGTGTAGGTGGAGAAATATAGTGGCATCCATCCTTGTTTTTCCTAGTGATCGGATGGAGATCATGGTAAAGCCTGTTATTACATGTTTATTGTGTTGGCCTAGTGATCTAGGATGGAACACGGCAAAGCTTGGTTTCTATTGATTAGGGTGAGGTGGTTAGCCTCGGGATGCCCTAGTTGGTTCTTTGGGTTTGAGTCCAACATTCATGCTTGGAATATGGCACAGGGGTGAATGGATAAATAGAGATTTGGCTCATCCATTTTATCGTTGGGTAGAATGTGGTAGTTCCCATCTTGGGTTTGGATTTTGCATCGTCAATATGAGGTTATTTTTTCTTGTATTTCGATGAGTATTATACTGGTTTATATGTGGATCATATGGTTGTGATTTCATTGGTATTTCTTTTGCTATTATGTTGGTTATGTATGAGTTTTACAATAGTGGCTATGTATGGCTTTCATCATGTTTTTACTTGTGAATGAATGGACAATGTATCTATGACCTAATAGATGATAATGCATCAAATGACATGAGGGAACAATGGTTCTTAGCAATTCTTAGATACGTATGAGACCCCTATGCCTAAATATCTTGTTTTGTATCATCGTTTGCTTGTTATATTACTATTTTGAAAGTGTCATTCAATTCTGGGAAGTGACCTAGGCTTTGGGCCGAAAAAAGTGGCTCAACTCCAAGGGACACTGGCACAACACTGAGAAAAATAGTACAGAGCCTCCTGGATGCTAGCAGACCTACAGCATGAGAGTGTGTAGAGGTCAAGTTGTCAAAAATTTAGTGGGACCTAGGGGCTATCTACCTGAGTGGTTGTAATGGCTCTTAGGAGTCATGTAGTTGATGTGGAAGGTCTATATGTTGTGTTTTTTTATTCCACTTCCTTAAGGTCAGATAGGAGGTTGAATCTAACCATAGTAGCCACTCATCAAATGTTTACCCCGGTTGGAGGAGGGTGTTACATCTCCTTTTCTGTGCAACATGATCTTTCAATTTTAATCTTGTACCATTATCCTCCACTCTTCAGGATTTCTGCACTAAGAGAATATCGACATGTTGTCTTCAGCAATTTTCACATATTTGGCATGTCAAGATTCTTGAGAAAACACATGGACTTGCAAACAAACAGTTGGTCAACCAAATTCTACATGAAATACATTTTTGCATGCACTAGTCTGCCTACACCAGTCTTCCTACACTAAAGAGCAATCAATTTGGGACTTTGATAGATCGACACACTTTCAGGGAAAACCAAAGAAGGTTTTTGTCCAAAATAATGTTTTAACACCCCCACATGAGTTTGAATACACCTAGGTTGAACATGTGGGTTTCTATAAGAAAAATCAACAATCTGCTTAAAATTCACACATTTTTCAAACTCCCAACTTTCACCTCGATTTTTGTGGAGATGGAGGAAAATATTGCAATTATGGCTTATGGATCTTTTCGAGTATAGAAAGTTATATAAATCTGAGATCGTTTCCAAAAGTTCATATTGGTCTATGAGATACATGATATTTTTTGACGCAGTTTTGTAAAAAATGAAGTTTTTTCCAAAATTCTAGGATGATGCCCATAATGCAAAATTATGCACCAGATCTTGTTTTTTTTATTGGATGATGGCTAAACTAGACCTCCATCAATGGAAAATTGTTGTATCTTCAGTTATCTGATTTTATATTTAATTTATAATAAAAAACTTATATAAACAAGGTTGTGGCTCCAAACCTAGTTAGGAGAGAAATCCATTCTTTATACTCTTATGCTTTTAGAGTAAATTGTAGGGGGATCTCCTCCCTTCCCTATGATCAGTTGGAGCTAGAATACTGAGCTCAAATGTATAAGGGCTGATATTTCCTTTAATAACAAGCATCAATGGAAGGTTTCATTTTCTTTTTTGTTACATTTTGTTAATGCTTCTCTCTGAACTGTAATTTAATACTTATATAAAGAGGGTGCAAGTTGGTTGGCTTGGTGTCATCCAATCTAGCTTGTCAGACCTCTGTTAGTTATTATTTTTTGCGTATATTTTGAAATAGATCAGTGTGGTGTGTATGTTCATTTATTGATCATTTTATTCTTTCAAAACTTATCCAGAGCTCTGTTATTTATTTTGAAGTGCATTGTCTCATTCAAGGACATAGACTGTGTATGCATTTTGGGATGTTCTCAACTCAAATTTGAGGAGTGATTTCATGCATTAAAGATTTTTTTTATGTATTTCTATTTGAGTAAAGTTAAGTATGTTAACACTCAGATTTTCCTAGAAGTTGTAAGAAGAGGAAAGGGGTCCGAGATAACCAAAAACCAACTTTTGGGTATAGAATCTAGCCAATCTATACCTAGAGGGGGCTCTCCCTTTAAGTTTTAGCTTTGTTTTATAAGGTTATAGGCTAGTTATTAGAGCTTGGGGATTTTGTTGAATTTGGTGGTGAAATTCAATAGCAAAAGGTTGGAATTAAATAGTTCAGGCCATTGGGCTAATGGAGTCAAAAGAAATGGCTCAACTAGATTTGGTTTCTCAGCAAAGGATGGTTTCACAGAGAAAGATAGCTAAAACAGGGATCAAATTGTTAAGGGATAAATTCCCCTAGGGTCTTGGGTTGGTAACCTAGCATATCAGAGGTTATCTACAAAGAGAAACACACATTCCACATAGCCATGATGCTAATATAAACAAACTACATGAAGAGGGGTGCACCTGGGGGTCCTTTGTTTGAGAAGATCCAGTTAGGGTCCAAACCCTCTTAGAGTTCCTTTTAGTCCTTCAACCTGTAAAACAAACAATTCCAGAAAGTACAGCAGTATAGTGACCAAGCATCATAAAGAAATCATCTTCATAGCATAAGGAAAGGTAGTTAATTATACAATTAAAAACAACCATTCATATGTGAATCATAACATTGATATCATAAACATGAAGAAGATTTATATCAGGAACAAGACAAGTGTTTCTTTTATTATAAATAACTAAAGTATAGAAAGGAATAATTTCACCTGAGTCTTCCTTTTGCAGGCTCCAAGCGGAACCGTCCTCCGGATTCGTCCAGTCTCAAGCCTTCAACAAACTCCTTCCATGACTTACTCCAAGATATCTCAAGTAGTAGAAAGACATCATAACACAAGGAAACAAGGGTTTCCTGCAAATGGGGGAAGTGCTGGAAGCACAAGGATCTTCAGACCTGGTCAGGGAAAATCTCAGCAGAGTGATCTTTCTCTCTCTTCTCTCCTCCCTTAGGCCTTCCCATTGAAGCCTTTTATACTTCTCCCAAAGTAGTTTTTTAGTTGGGAATTCGTTGGGAACAGTTGGGCCATGGGCACTAATAGGTAATCAGCAGGTAAAACCCGCGATCTCTGCCCGAAATTAAGGAGTTTTAATTTTTTAAAGTGTTTTAAGACATATACGCGGGTTGGGTATACATAGACCCGTGTACACACGCATTTATCTCAGGGAAATGTCGTGTATAGGGAGTAAAACACTGTTTTTTTTTAATATTCTGACCAGGTCTGGAACGAGGGGTTGCCCTAGGCCATGAGCGCAGCATCACAAACATCACGAGTGAGATTTGGAGCTATAACACAAATGATAGCTTGATAGGATGGGATGGGCTTAAAAGGGATGAAGGGCAATTAAGAATCCTTCAACATGCTTTAAGAGAAAAGAACTTGAATGATCACCAGTAAAGAGAAACTAAGAATTCTTTAATAAATGATCAAAATGATTAAACTACGAAATAGGAGCAATTAAGAATTCACTGTTTATGCTAGTTTAGAAGAAAACATCAAGAATATAAATGATTGAAAATAGATTGCACTGAAGCACTTTCTGAATTAAGATTTTTCGTTTAAGTATTCAGATATGAAACATAATTGGAATATTTAAACAAGAGAACAGTAACACTTGAGATATAAATACTTATTTGTCCGATGTATTACACATGAATCCTGTGAAAAGTCCTTTGTATTAATTCTTCATCCAGCCAGCCATGTATGATTTGTCCAACAGCACTTTATTCCAAAATAATCAGTTTTACAGCAATGTCTAAGAATCCACCCTCAATATTTCGAATGGGGGTGTATTTATACAAAAAAATTACAATAAAATATCTCATAACAAGGTGAGATATAATCTGAGATGACTAACTAGAAGTTACATGAAGATAGGGCCAGATAGTTTCGTAGATAACAGACAGAGGAAAATTGATTGTTTGTTGTCCCTATTTTTGAGAGTGTGCTGGAGTTAGGTCCTCTGATTTGGCATCTTGTTGTCTTTGATGTAATTCTGTGCTGGCTACTTTGCTTTTCATCCTCTCACTGATACACTTTATCCTGCTCTGATACTCTTTACCTATTTGCTCTCTGTTCATCCTTTTTACCCTCATTGATTGTAGTAAAAAATAAAAATTTACATTTTACCAAGGATAAATTACAAATTTCAAGCATTTCTTCCCACCATTTTGGCTGTGGTATTCTGGTTTTTTGAAGTTTTCTGAGGGTCTCATCAGTCTCGGTATATCTGAAAAAGGTAGGTTGAATTGGAAACAAGTGTTTTATTTCATGCTCAACATAGAACAGGTTCTCTAGACTGTCATAGAGAACTCTGCCTGTAGGCAGTGCCTTTGATCCTGATGCACTTGTTGATGAACTTTCCTAGTTTCCTGCATATTGATTCAACTTGTCCACATAATCTATATGCCTCATTAATTTGTCATTGATAACTAAAGGACTAGGTAGCCCCTTGCTCTGCAAAATGGAAAATTTCTCCATAAAAGCATTAATCTCTGCCTGCATGTCATGGCATCTTCTTTCTAAATTTTGCATCAAAGTTCTTTTGGTTAATACCCTTTTGATTTCTAAAATGGTCCCTGTTCTTTCTTCAATGCCAAGTTCTTCAAGCTGGTACTTATTCTTATTATTCAAAAAATTTATGAGCCTGTTGGCTTCCTCAGGCATTCTTCCTAATTCTGCTCTTGTCCTTTGAATTTCTTCTTGGGCTGCCTTTACTAAATCAATCTGCTAAAAAATTATTTGGATTGATGGCCAAACATCATTTATTGATTGAGTGATGTTTGCCCACAGAATTTTTCTAATATCTACCAGAGGCTTGTCAAATGTAAGGTATTTTTCTAATGATTTTATCTTATTCCATAACCCTTTAATCTCCCTTGTCTTTTCTGCAACATTTATTTTTGAGAGATCATACCTCTGCTCTAAGTTGGCATACTATTTTTTTACCTTTTTTAGCTCTAAAACTTGTAGTTTTATGTCCTCCATTGATTTTATCAGTTCCTATGTGCACAAATTGGTAGTACTGTCCTGTGTTGTTCCTGTTGTCGTTGTACCTGTGACCAACTCTGCTGTGGCTGCTGGAATGTTTGGTGCCAGAGTTGTTCCAAGGGTTGATGGGACTGTAGTTGAGTCTACTGGTATCACATTGGGAGGCTGAGAGGTCAGCTCTCCCTGCTTGTCCTTCAATACTTTTTTCTATTTCTTGCTCAGTCTCATTTAGTCATTCATTAAATTTTAAGAGTAAATCCATCAACGCTTCTTTAGATTTTTGCTTTATGATATCAACAGTCTGTGGATGGCTTGAAGGAGGCAACTTTAGCTGCTTCCTTAAGGCAATAATATCTTCATCTTTCTGTTTGATTAAGGCTTCTATAGCCTTCACATCCTTGGGATCATGACCCAATCCAATAATTATTTCTTCTAAAGATTTTATTCTATTATCTTTAGCCTGTGAGGAGGCTTTCTCCAGCTGTAGTTGAGCAGTTGTATTATTCAAAGAATTTTCCAGCCTTTGGGCCACCATGGCCTTACCAGTCAAGGTGGAATAAATCATCTCCAGTTTGTTTGTGCAATTCAATTTGATCCAAAGCATGAATATCCTTTGCCATGACCTCAAAACTAGTCTTGAGATAGTTTGTTGGTGATTGAGGCTGTTGCACTTTAGGTTTGAAATAACTCACTATCATTTTACCTTCTTTGATGTCATAGGCTAACATCAATCTGTTTTGATTGGTTGGAGCCATTTTCAAATATTGATTGTAAACTTGAAGCCTTAATGGATCATTTCTAGCTTTTATTTCTATAAATGTTTTCTTGATATCTGAAGTATCTTTCCCTGGTGGCCTGAAAGATGATACTTCTGCACTTTGTTGTCTCTCTATCTCCTGTCTCTATGAGCTAGTAGATGTCCCACCTACTGGGAATGTTTGATGACTATCTACTCCTTATTTCTTTTGACTATCAGTAGTATCTTCAAAAAATTCCTCCTCGAAAGAGGATTTAACCTTTTCCTTTTTGCACCAGGCTGCTTTGAGGGTCCACTGGCAGGGGTAGCTACTTCCCTGTCTCTTTTTTATTCCTTTCCTCATTCAGAGGAGTCTGCAAAATTGGAGATTCTCCCACATTACCTTGAGTTGGAGGAGTTTTCATTTGAGCCTATTCCTTTGAAGTTTCAGGCTGCTTAGACATTGTAGACTGCTCTGTGGCATGAGTATTGGTCTATGGTTGCTTTCCCTTGGATGTTTCTATAGCTGGTATCTTGTGAATGCTGCTGAGAAGTTTCAGCATTAGAGGCACTGATCCCTGACCTCTGTGAAGACTCAAATCGTACCTACCCAAAAGAATCTAGGTCAAGTGTTTTCTCAAGATATCTCATAACATTTTCTATATTGACCTGTTCACTATCAGCTTCTACTAGGGTCCCTTCCCTCCATTCATCCATATTGGTAAATTTTTCAATCTATAGGATTCTATGGTGTATATATGGTGACAGTTTGTTCTTCATTCTTATATCATAGATAAAACTATTAGGGTCATATGGCCTCCAACCAAAACTTTTGTGCAACTTAAGACGATCTTCTAGAATTCTCTCTGCTTCTCTCCATGCTTCCCTATCATTGCAGACAAAACAACCTAACTGATTTTTGATTCTGAGTTGAACTTTCTTTTTGGCTTTATGAAAATGGACAAAGTCTGATTGTATCATTTGTCTAAAATATTCCAATGCAAAGAGTCTCATTGGAACATATTTTGGTAACTTGAAAGGGCAGAGCTCACACCCATATATCCTGATTTCGGTATGGTTCTTGTATAGGTACCAATCACCTATTATGTATCACTTGGAAAGTTGTAGGATCCTCTTAATTTCACCACTGATCCTGGGAGGGGAAACCCCTGTCAATAAGGTGGTTGCTAGATGAAAAAATTGATCAATGAACTCATTGTATGAGTAAGGGGAATCTAAGGAAGCATGGAAAATGGGACTCCAAAAGATGACAGACCTTGAATTTCCTTTGGTATCAAGTTTCATGACAGGGAAAGGGAAGTGCTCTGACTAGTAATACAACATAAGATGATAGATGAAGGTGGTGTATTTGAAAACTCCTTCATTGTCTAGTCTTAAGAACTGGTCATGAATCTTATTAGCAATATAGGAGGCATAATCATACTTAACAGTGGGGGGCTGTCCAAGAGTAAAAATTGATAACAACACTATGGTTACCTCCTCAAAAAACTCACTAATGTTGAATCCCATAATTAAAGATATCATATCAACAATAAGTCTTCCTATATCTGTGAAGAAAGTCTGCAAATAAGGAGGTGGACTCTTGGGCTGATGTTTAGGTAGAATGAAAGTTTGACAGATGCGATTCAGTTCTGATTGGGATAATTCAGTTGATTTCTCGAGTAAATATCCCATGGAGATGGGAGTGAGAGCTTGACTGGAGTGGAATTGCAACATTTCATTGATGGTTTGAGCAGTTATTGGGAAGAGGACTGTTTGGCTTGGAGACATAACTACTCTGTGGTTAGGGTCATAATTGGCCTGTCATTGGTGTTATAGACATTTTTGGGCCCTACAACCCCAAGCATGAAATGTCCATAAACCAAGGGCTCCTAAGTCCCTAAAAGTGTTGTTCTAACCCCTAAAGGAACAAGGTCAACAGATTACAGCTTCTCCTAGAAGTTCTCCATGAAAACCTGCTCAGAATTGGTCAAAACAGGATCATTTCAGCTGCTCCACTGGCTAAGTTCGTTGCATCTCACCTAAATACACTGTGTGGGTGCGTTGCATTTCAAAAATCCCTTCTGTGGGGTGCGATGGGCGAGAAATGACAAATGGCAGCGTCATTCTACGAGGTGGAGAGGCAATGGAAGCTTCCAGAAACTTCTCCTGTGACACTTGCCTCATTGAATTCGACCAAGGATGAGTAAGAGACCATCAATCTCCAAGTGGAAGCAAGAACTATCAGAGGGAAGACACTAATCAAAACACAAGCTGACTCATTCCCCTTACAGATATCTATATATGGATCCCTCATCGCAGAGATCCAGAGGATGGAATTTTGCATATTGTAAGGAATTGTTGTTGGTTTCTTGAGACAAACATCAGATTGTTGGGTGATCTAAGCTTTGTTTGAGGTGAAGAGGGGCTTCTTTGCTGGGAGGTTGATGCTGGGTCAGAAAAACTGGTTGTAACTCCTCTTGGCTCTTTTCTTGTTTATCAATAAAAGCTATTCAAGTTTTCCTCCATGCTTTTGTGTCATTGATGCTTGCTACATTTGTATGGTCAATTTACATCTGATCCTAGATTATTTATGATTATAGATCCATGTATTTGTATAGTGCTATGCTTCTGTGATCTTACAGGTACTTTGTGAAGCTGGGCGTGCAAGGGAGCAGGTAGCTGAAGACTATCAAAGAAGAGAGGAATCAAATCAGGAGATTAGCGCAAGACAGAGGTTGGTCTTTCTATTCCTCTCTATCTATAATTCATAAAGGAAAAACGAAAGTAGCTTTTCTCTGTTTGTTTCTAAGGCAGCTGTCACACCTTAGTGGGATAGATAATTTCTATATAGACACTTTTCCCTGTAACAAAATGGCGACTCCACTAGGGAGATAATTAGTTTGTTTGTTTATCATTCTTTGTTGTTTGTTTCATAAACTTACAAGTAGCATTCGAACTGCATTTGCCATAACAAATGCAAAGTAGATAACTGCTATTTCAATCCATCTACTGGATATGTTTATGAGTTAAACAACTGATTCACAAACTATCTGATTGCCCTTGTGATATCTCTTAGATCCTCCTTAGATCTACCCCTGATTGTTGCATTACTGATTGCTTTTTGCTCGGCCAAAACCCAAGAACTAAACTACAAACTATGACCCGGAACCCGAACAGATTCTCATTTCTGGCCTAGCGCAGGTACTGTTCAGATAATCTAAACTTCAGCGCACTTCCCGAGTGGACAAGCTGCGCTGCATTTCAAATTCTCTGTGTTACAGGTGCGCTGATCATACTAGCTCTGTGCAGTTTTGGCTTCTGTGATTCATTCTTTCCAGTTCTATTCCTGAATTTTGCTGCCTGTGAACAATATATGTCTATTAAAAACCCCTTTTCCTTGTTGTTATTCTGCCTCCTTTGTACAAAATAACAGTAGATGTTTTTGTGTGTTTGTTGAGTCATTTACAGTTCTCCTTTGCAAAAGTAGCATAATCGTACTGTCGTCCTTTGATTTGAAACTGTCGCAAGTGTCGATTTCAATCGTAGGAAAGAGTTTGATTGCTGTTGATGGTCGATTATCCTATTACTATTGCTCTTGGTCTGAATTTTTAATTTTCTAGTGTCAAAAACAAGTATTCATTTCAAAATCATAAGGTGTTGTATTCGTCTTCATTTTTTATTTCGAAAAGAAACTTGTTGATATTTGTCGCTTGAAAAGAAATTCAGATTTGTGCATCAACTTTCTTTTTAGCATTCATATACTAAGAAATTCGAAAACAAATACATGCATGTGCATTTGCATATAGACAGTCTGATTGGCTTGATTTAGGAAAGTGCATTTAGAGTGTGCTCTTTGCTCGTTGTGAAAAGATTATGTCTTTCTTTTCCTTAGTAGCTAGGATTTTCATTGCACAAAGAAGATAAAAAGTTTTTTTATCATCTTATATTGCATTTTAGGAATTACATCTACATCTCGTGGCGAACCTGAAAGGAAAACTTCATAAACAAGATCAACTTAAAATAAATTCAATGAATCTAACAACGCTTTGGAACTTAACCCACAACATTTAGATGTCTAGGCTAGAGACGTATTCCGACGTCGTAAAGCCTGGTAACTGTTGTTCTCACTGATGGTTGGGTGATTCCTCCACTTTGAGACAATAAGTGCCAGTACAGACTTGTGGTCCCACGTACCGTCGAGTATATTTTGGGAGAACTAAATAGGCTTAATCCTTTATCCATAAGAAGCCGTGTCTGCCGCCCTATCGATCGCAATTCACTGAACACAGCATTCGGGAGGATTGACTGTCGTACCGTAAAAAGTATTATGCAGTTTTGTGATTGGTTTGGTAATCCCTCTACCTAGATTTCCAGAGCAATCCCTTTCGTTCCTTTTTAGACTCCTTAACAGAAAAGGTCCATCTAAGCACTTGTCACTTCAGGCTCATTAAAAATCGAAGGAGACTAGAGTCATCTTTTGTTTTTTCTCAACTCTTAAAAACTAAAAAAACAAGTTGTGTCAAAGCGTCTAAAATTCATTTAATTCGGAAACATACTTCCCATTTATTTTAGTTGATCGATTAATCCGCAATCGTGGAAGAAAGTCAATTGAAACCCCGTCATTCGCGAAGTCTTACGAGTCAACCGTCTTTGTCTCCGGAATCGAAGCTAGTATGGACAAAGTGAACTCGTTTAACCGGTTCCAAATCTCCTATTAAAGTTAGAACAAGTGTTCCAACAACATCAGAGATTCTGGTTACTCCAAACATTTCTGGAATCCCTGCCTCTACAGAAGAAGTTCAGCAGCCACAGAAGGACAGTAGTACTGATCCTAGTCTGAGAGTAAACACTTGCGTTACCGAACCAGTTCCATCTACAACCGGTTCGGAGAGTCTTGCTCTTCAAACATCTGTCGCTGCTGATTCCATACCTTCTTCGGCACCAGGAATATTCTACGAACTTGACGGTCTTCCCCTTCCACCTGGTCTGATTGCCATAGAAGAGATTGTGGAAGATCCTCCAACTAGTACTCCATCACAATTTGGAGTCGGGATCACTCTATATCCTTCTTCATCAGAAGTTAGTCTACCGCTAGCGGAAGCTCCTATAGAATCGCTAGGTAATCTTTTGGATAGATTGGAAATGTCTGAACAACCGCCAACATCTAGGACTGTGTCGTCTGACACAGTGATGGAAGAACTCCCTGCTATCACTCCAACAATGTTCGCCGGTATACCATCTGTCCCGACTAGCTCTCAACCGCTAGAAGGAACCCACTCAGGGACCATTTCGACAGTATGGTCAGTTCCTGTTTGTTCATCCGGAATAATATCCGGAAACGCTTATGTTGAGTCTCAACAAATTGATATATCTGGAGGTCAATTTGGGCAGTCTGGCCCTCAAGGGAAAACCATTCCCTTGAGTTCTGGATTACCACCGTATGGGGGGCAGTATACCCTTTCGTTATCCCCTCCAGGAGGATATCCATACGAGAGTTCACAACAACATTCGGGTTATACTGGAATTACCTCAAGCGGTTGGGTATCGATACTACCTCAACAACCAAGAGTTGTATATTCTATGCAACAATGCTTACCTATGTCGAATATACCGACTACACCAGCTATTGTGACGATGTCACAAGTTCAAGCGCTGCCTGTTGTATGCCAACCTCAGGTTTCTCAGGTTGTAATGCAACAGCCCCTTGTCCCTGCAAATCAACCAAAATCGCCGACTGGTGAAATGACACAGGTTCAGACGGGTACAATTACCCCTCATCTTGGCCAAACTTTTAGTATTGGGCAACAACACATGGCTTCACAGCCATGGCTAGTACAATACCAACAACTGCAATTCCAACAAGTATACCAAGGTTCTGAGCAACAAATCTTTGTGAATAGTGGACAACCGTATATTCAAAACGGTCAAAATCAACCATTTTACAATGTTCATGCCCACCAACCTTACCAAAGTTACCAGCATCAAATGCATTATGCCGGTATGCAAAGACCAACTGCTCAGGAAATCCCATCTTATCCTGGGTATGCTTCGCCTAACCTGAATCAGCAGTTACCCTTTGTGGCAACTCTAGAGTTACCTGATTTAAATCAGTTAACAAACGATCCAATCGCTTACGCCCCTTGGTGGCCAACAATTCCACGTAAACTTCCATCAGATATTCCTAAATTTAATGGAAATCCGGGTGAATATCCATCAAATCATGTGATGACCTTTCATCTATGGTGTTCATCAAACACCCTAAATGATGATTCGATAAGACTTCGCCTCTTTCAGAGGACGTTAACGGGTCCAACGGCAAAATGGTACATTGAATTGCCTAGAGCTTCGTTCGACAACTTCAGTACCTTAGCCACAACCTTTTTAACCCATTTTCAGTTACCAATAAGGTACAAAACGGGAACAGAACTTTTTACCAACTTCAAACAGACAACGGCCACTCACATATCTGATCATATACATGAGTGGCGACGTCGTCGTAGAATGGTAAAAATGTATGTTCCCGATCAGCTCTTAGCTGAATGGTTTATCAAGTCATTACTACCTTCCATCACGGAAGATGTGGCAAAGGGGGGAGTCGTAACAGAAGAGCAAGTTATCGCTCGTGTGCAATATTTGGACTTGATTTACACTCAGTCTGACACGCTCTACGATAAAATACCTGACGCCCCTAGACTGGAATTCGCAATTCGTCCTCCTCCTAAATCAAACAATGACTCTCATGCCGACGATGGCGTGATTGGCACGACAGACACGAAATCGACAAAGGCTACATCCAAAAAGGCCCGTAAGATTTCAGGTCAAAATGAAAAATATGAACTTCTTGCCTCGGAAGTAAATGCCGTATAGACAGATAAAGGCAAAGAAACGAAACAACCAAGGGGCAAGAAGAAAGGCAAAGGGAAGAAGAAGAAACAGGAAGAATCATCACCTAAGAAATCTTCTGCAAACCCTCCTGGAGATAGGAAACCAAAAAATCCATGCTTTATATGCGATGAGGATCATTGAACCGCACATTGTCCACATAGAGCTGAGCTTAAAAAATTCTTCAAGAATTCAAAAACCTCCGCAGTGTTAAATGATCCGTTTCCGAATCCAGGAACAAATCTAGTTGAAAGTGGAAATGCTTCCCCGTCTCAAGTGCTAATGTTGTCGGTTTCAAAATAGAAAAATGATGCTTTGATATCGACAAGGAACAAAGATTATGGGAATCCACAGCTATCGAACAACAAGGATAAAGATCAACCTAGTAGTTCGACAACAACTTCAATAGAAGTTGTGCCGCCCATCATTCCTGAATTGACAATAAAACCGCCAAAGGGAGTAGTACACAAGTTGACGTTTAATCCCCGCGCTAGAGCGGCACAGCATTATAATATAGTGGAAGATTTGGCCCAATCACCATCCGCTATGTCGACTCTTGAAGTACTACAGAATTGCCCATCCCAAAGGCAGGCTTTATTATCAGCCATTGGTGGGATAGACCCAAAGGATTCCAATCTTGTATCCTTCGATCATAAAGGATACGATCCTCAATTACCAACTCAACTAGCTTTCCTTGTTCAAGTGAAAGCCCTCAACAAAACTGTTCATCGAACGATTATTGATGAGGGGGCATCTACATGCATTATGTCAATGAGTTGCTGGAAAACTTTAGGATCTCCAACCTTGTCACGATCATCGACAACATTAAAAGCATTCGACGGAAGGACACATACCCCATATGGTATTTTAAGTAACTTGAAAGTTCAACTAGGAGGGAATACAATAGAAATAGATGTTGAAGTAATCGATGGGAATCTTGATTACAACATCCTACTAGGAAGACCATACATATATGTTATGGTTGCTGTTGTGTCGACCTATTTTAGGAAGATTGCATTTCCCCTTCAAGGAGGGATTACAATCGTCGATCAACAAAACTTCCTACCCAATGGTTCTCAAGTTACAGGAATCATCCCTATGATCCATGGAAGCCCCCATTCGCTTCAAAATATCGGAGTAGGCCTACTAAAAGATCCTATATTAATGGGAACTTTTGCCCTTCGATCTCCAATCAATGTGGCGGAAGTAGCATCAGTAGGAACCTGCAATATGATATCTTCTAAAAAGATCTCAGAAAACGATATCAACATGGATCATGCAATGGTTTTGCCCCCAAGCCCAACGAAAATATTGTAGCAATCAATGTTCCTAGCCTAGATGGAAAACCCAAATCAACGCTCATCAAGCGTTTGGATAGATAGGTCTAAAGAATATGGTACCCCTTCAGATCCTTGGTGGCGAGTGCATGTCACCGACGAAGGAATTGTCCAATCAATGGTAATTGAAGGGGCACCATGGAATGACTCCCACCATCGTTCCCTTCTTCCGGATTGTGGAGAAGATACTCAAGATGACCTTTATCATCCTTCAGTTTTTGATTTTCTATAAAATACTGTAAACACGGTGGATTCCGAGCGAAACTTGTCCAACATTGAAGAAACTATCACCATAAATATCTCGACCAAGATAGATGTTGTAGAGAATATTTATGTTGGCAAATGTTGTTCTCCTTCAGAACTGGAGATATATGACGCTCTTTTTTCGCGAGTTCAGAGATGTCTTTGCTTGGTCATATAGTGAAATGCCAGGCATTGACTCGAGTATCATTGAACACGAAATTAAGATGTATCCAGATGTCAAACCAGTACGACAATGGCTACGGCAGGTGCACCCCAAGAAAGCTGCTGCCATTAAGGCAGAAGCACTCACACCTGTTCAAGCGATACAGAGATTTCGACACTATGTCCTCTTTCGAAAAACTACCATTCTGTCAGATTGCAACCCCATGACTTATATATTGTCGCGACAGTTGCTGGGGGGCAAATATTCAAAATGGATAGCAATCCTGCAAGAGTTTGATCTGGAATTTGTAAAATCCAAGTCAAAGAAAGCTCTAGTTTTCGCAGAATTATTGTGCGATCTCCCATCGTCGTCCAACGATGAAACAATCGTGGACGAAAGTTTGTTTCTGATATCTTCAAGCAATGAGTGGTATGGGGATATAATCATTTATCTCCAAACCCAAAAATATAGGCCAAACACCTCCCGCTCCAAACAAAAACGTATTCGATACCAAGCAAGAGACTACATGATCGTCGGTGATACACTTTACCGTCGTGGTATCGATACAATTATGAGAAGGTACCTCACCCATGAGGAGGCCGAAAAATTCCTGAATGATTGTCATTCAGGCACGTGTGGGGGGCATCAATCCGGTTATGTTACAGTGCAGAAAATCTTACGAGCATGATACTTCTGGCCAACAATGTTCAAAGATTGCATAACCGCAGTCAGAAGTTGCCATGCTTGTCAAATTTTCGATAGCAAAACCAGAAGACCACCCGCACCTCTACAACCAATAGTTGTTGTTGGGCCATTCGCCAAATGGGGCATCGATTTCATGACATGTAACCCCACCTCGACCGAGGGGCATGGGTATATCATAGTCGCAGTTGACTATTTTACCAAATGGGCCGAGGCGATGCCTACATTAGATAATACCGGTGAAACAGCTGCCCTCTTCTTTTTCAATCATGTAGTCGCTAGATTCGACGTACCACAAGCTATATTCACAGATCATGGATCGCATTTTCGCAATCACATGATGTTCGAATTAGCTGCCAAACTAGGGTTGTCTCACGACAGCTCTACTCCATATTATCCGCAAGCTAACGGACAAGTTGAAGCAATCAACAAGGTCCTGAAGCACATGTTGCAAAGGATGATTGGAGTTCACAAGAGAAGATGGCACCTAATCTTGTACTCAGCTTTGTGGGCTTACCGAACATCGGTAAGAAATGCAACCGGGTTTACACCTTTCCAACTGGTATATGGCCTGGAAGCAGTCTTACCAATCCAGTGCGAAATCTCGTCTCTCAAACTCGCAATTGATCTCCTCCTCGGAACTTCAGAAGAAGAATCTCGTTTCTTGGAATTAATCCAATTGGATGAAACCCGTTGTGATGCCGCTTTGGCTAACGAAGCCCATAAGAAACGAGTCAAGGCGCAGTTCGACAAAAATGTCAAACCCCGTGTCTTCTCAGAAGGTGACTTGGTCTTGCTTTACGACCAAGAATCCGATAAATTGGGAGCAGGTAATTTAAGTCTTTATGGATGGGCCCCTATATTGTTAAACGAGTGTTAGCAAAAGGAGCCTACGAGTTAATGGATTATGACGGAATTCCATTGGCGCAACCTCGTAATGGGTTGTACCTCAAGCGTTACTATGCGTAATGGTAACCTTTACGCTTTTGTTATGTTTTTGTTTTCGCTAAAGTGTTTATTTTGGTCAAGTAAATCCACTTTTTACATTTATTGCAAATGCCAAACCTATTGGAGTCATGTGTTGGATATGCCGACGGAGCGAGTCGTAGTTCACGGAATCTATCTTTCGTAGCCTGGGCCATTTTTTATCCAAGTGGCGAGTTAGTAAGTTTCAGAGGGGTATGTATTGGTCGATCAAGAAATAACATCGCTGAATATAGCGCATTGATAGAACTTCTCTCTGATGCCATCACACATGGTATACGCCGGCTAACTGTCAGGCTAGACTCACAACTCGCAATACTACAACTCACTGGTATCTATTTTGTCTGAAATCCAGCTATCTATTGCATGTTCCTAAGGGTTAATATTTTGGAAAGACAATTTGATTTTATTCAATATCAACATATTTCCAGAAACTTAAACACATTAACTGACTCATTGGCAAATTATGTGTTAGATAGACATTTGCAACATTTATAAAAAGAAACATACCATCAATGTTTGCATTTGGATCATGTAACTTAACCAAAATAAAACTCCGAAAATCAAAAATATATATAACTGTTTGTGGTTTACACATAATGTTCTGTAACCAAGACAAAATCGGTCAAATGACCAAAAAACTCAAAATGCTAGGGGGCACCCTAGTCTAATGATGCTCGTGATAGCAAGTCACAGCCTATGCGATCATGCGTAAGAGATGAGTCCATCGTCTTGGCACACCAGTAGTATGTCGTTGTAACCTCAAAGGTAGCTCGTCAGTCCTCACATCTGGAATACCAAGAGTGAGGCCCTCAACTTGCTCCTGTAATGCTGTGAGAGTCTCGGCCACATCAAGGTCGCGAAGGATGGCCCTTCCCACAGCCTCTCCTGCTGGGGCAGCAGCTGGTACTCTCAGGCAAACTACTGGACGAACAAGACCAACATCTGCATGTACACATGACTTTGATTAAATTCTTGATAGAATAAAGCACAAGAACATTATAAATGAAAAAAGATAAACAGGAATCTGGTCAAAGATTTTACCAATGGCATCCCACTGTTCGCCATCCGGAAGTACTAAATCTGGATCACCCCGGAAGTCCATGCCAGCATATGGATACTCGGAATAAACCATTTCCTGACGATCAAACCACCTGAAGAAGGTATCAGAAAATGAAATCTAAGACTGACCAGCATGCCTAGACATATGGTCAACCCATCTTTGCATACGTGGTTCAGTAGGTGAAGGTAAATTGAGTGCAATATACTGTGGCTGCATCAGTGGTATCTTCTCCAAGGCAAAGGCGGTCAAAATAGAACCATACCCAAAGTTCTTCAACCTCCCACTCTTTGTCTTGGTCAACTGTTCTTTCATCACAAGAAGTACTGTGTCACACCAATTGAACACCTTCGGTTGGAGGCATTCCAAGGCATACTGCATATAAGATCGGTTGGCTACATGAAGAGCCGCACCACTCGCCATCCTACCAAAAGTAAATAGAATAGTCCTGAGGGACCTGTCAGTGACATCACGGATGATGATCTTGTCGTCTTTACTCAGCTGAGATCCTTCTATGCAGTACCGGCGAACATAATCTCTCACAGAGTCACCTCCCCGGGCCGAACCTGATAAGGAGATGGGGGCACCCCGCCTCGACAAGTCAGTCAAGAAATAGATGTCTACTACAGTCAAGGGAATATATTTGCCCCTGATCTGGAAAACCTGGTTGGTAGGATCCCAAGCATCGAGAAAATACTGCAGTAAGTTGATCTGTTGACTCATGCTAGAAATGTGGAAAAACTTCAGCAAGCCACAGTTCCGCAGTGCGTTTACTGTAACCGGATCACGTAGGGCAAGCATGTCCTCTTCTTCATGCTCACTTTCTCGCCATGTAATGGTCATCTTACTCCAAAGATCTTTGAAAAACAAACAAGAGAAGAGTTAGATCTTGATTTTGGTAAGAAACAGGAAAAATTTCCATCAAAAATTGTGAACAGAATTCCTTCTCTGCGCCCAACGCACCTACAGTAGTGCTTTGGGTGCGTTTCATGTCAGATGGCCTTTAGACAGGCCAACATTCAACGCACTTTTCGATACAGAGAGGGTGCGCTGAAGGCAGAACGAGTTTTCAAAACCCCAGAGGCTCAGAAAAACTAGGAATCAAGCTCAGAATGTAAAATGGAAACCATGAAATGAAAGAGCTCAGGTTTAGCTCCTACCTGGTCCAGACGGTGCCAAGAATCGTCCACAAAATCTCCCAAAATCAGCTGATGAAAATCAAAGGGGGAAAGCACCTCCAAAGCTCTAATAAACCAAAGTTCAAATGAAATGGTAAAATGAGAGGTAAAAACACTTTTTCATTACTTTTACGTAGTTCAAAGTAAAATATTAGTGTTCTAACACGTTTTCAATGTAGGTTTTAACCCTGTACAGAAATTACCTGCATACGAATTCTTAAACAAAGAAAATAAACAATGCGAGAGCATAACCCATAAAACACATATGCACAGAGATTTTTCCCTCGATCCCAAAACCGGGACTACCAGCTTGATTTTTCATTATGTTCCTTTCAATGTTACAATACATATTTATACATGCCAAAGCATCCAATACCATGGACCGAAATCCATTGCGTCCAATACCATGGACCGAAAACCATCGCATCCAAAAAACATGTGCGAAAATCATGCACAAAACCATAGGTGGGTCCGCCCAACCTAACATATGGTCCAAAACCAAAATTTTCCGGGGCAAGAATATAACACAACCCAACATTCAAGCATATATTGTTCATTTTTGACTAGTTTGATGAAGCATTTGAAAATACAGTACAATCTTTGAAAGAACAAAGCTATTTATGGTAAAATCAAAAAAAGGACCATTCAATCGAGCAGTGTTACCGCAAGGTTCAAGCTCGTTAAAAAATAAACCCGCATCGAGCAGTTTTAGCACATAGTTCAAGCTCATTAAAAAATAAACATAAGCCATGAGCAAATGTTTCCCCCCGCGTTTAAGCTCGTTAAAAAATGAACTATTCCCCGGTAAATAACCATCATGAATGTAGTACTTCAGCCATTAAAGCCTTGGTCGTGTTTGCACCGTCACCTCCACTTTTGCATTGGCTGATCATTCACCCCCATTTGATTGTTTACCCATTTTGAGGAACAACTGCGAAGAGTGATTTCACTAGCCATCCTTGTGACACTACCGTGATTGGAAAATTCCAAACCTTACCTGGAATCAGCTGCTACCCATTTTATCACTCGTTCCTCAAAAGACGAGTCTCCTTTAAGCTCTTTTCAACTGACTCGTAAAACATGAAAAGATTGCCAAGCCATTGGCCTTTCCAGCTCGTTAAAGGGACAGGAAGTGCTATCCCTCCTATAGATTTTAATCTTTTTGGACATGAGGGATTATTACACAAAAAGATCGAGCGCTTGTTCTGTTCGGCTCGTTAAAAGTATCGAAAATTCATCCCTTCTGTATTGTTTTATACTTTTTCAGACTTAAGGGATTAGATGACGAAAAAGGAATTTTGGAGTTACCTTTACGTTCCTTTTCAGACTCTCTAAAATTGAAAAGGACCGAGTTATCTTTGTCGTTAAACTCGTTAAAATTTTAATAGCGACAAACTTGTCTATAGACGAGAACGAGTTTCACTATCGCTAGGCTCGTTAAAACATAGCGATGGGTTTGCCCGAAGGGAAAATTATAGAACAAGCATATGTTATCCTCCTCAAGCTTGACAAAAATAAAGAGGTACTGGTCAGCAATGACTGGGGAAAATTGGGAAGAAAACTTGAAGAAAATTTGTTGGTAGCAAGTCGCTCTTGAACATGACACTTCCACTCCATGTCCGAGTCGGGTTGGGTTGTTTCATTCATCGGTCACATCACCATGGTCCCATCATACCATCCACATTTGGGGTTAATGCTACCAATCCATCACATCAGTGTCGCCGATATGTTCAAGAGAAGTCATTCAGAGAATTCACCTGTGTCTCACCCACTACCATACAATTATACTCCATTCTTTCATGACCGCCACCCTGAACCTTATATCACCAGATCCTTTTCGCCTCCATTAAAATCATTTGCTCTGTTCCATGTCATTGATGTGGGATTCATTAAGGCCCTCTTGTGACGGATCACTTCTTGTCGACATCAGCTCATTATCCAAGAAGTTGATCTAGGAACACCCCATTCAGTACTTTGAAGCTTGCATGCCTCAAGGGCAAGTTTCTCACTTCCGGCGACAGGTTTACATCAATGGCCTTCGATCGAAATAGTTTGCGTGGTGTTCGACACCAAGTCCTTTATTCACACCACGTGAATTGTACTGTAGTACCTTGAGGGTCATTATCATTATCGGTGATTCCTCTCGCGCTTGTTAACAGTTTACATCATTGACTAGTAATCAAGCGATGTCTTTCCATGTTCGACTTTAGAACATTTCTCACATGGATCGACTTGTACTTCGAGTGAAAATCGAATGAGATTGAAGACCCCGGATCTAGTTTCATCCATCCGGGTTGCGATATATATTCAGGGAAATAGAGAAATTAAATGTACATAATTGTTGCACAGATAATTATCCAATCAAAAGGATGATGACTCTATCAGAATCATCAGTCTACACTCGGACGATTGTCTGTCCTATGTACATGAAAATGAATTTATAAAGCTGAGCATGGGAATTCCTGCCTCAGCTAGATCATGAAAATATTATGAAGATAATGTATTGTATTGTATCTTATTACAGGTCTCCTCCCAGCATTGGAAGAACTTCAGATCCTCATAATAAAGCATTTCACCCGACATCAAAACATTAACAAACTCATGCTTTAGGGGGCAACTGTTATAGAAATGTTTGGGCCCTACAACCCCAAGCATGAAATGTCCATAAACCAAGGGCTCCTAAGTCCCTAAAAGTGTTTTTCTAACCCCTAAAGGAACAAGGTCAACAGATTACAGCTTCTCCTAGAAGTTCTCCATGAAAAACTGCTCAGAATTGGTCAAAACAGGATCATTTCAGATGCTCCACTGGCTAAGTGTGTTGCATCTCACCTAAATACACTGTTTGGGTGCATTGCATTTCAAAAATCCCTTCTGTGGGGTGCGATGGGCGAGAAATGACAAATGGCAGTGTCATTCCGCGAGGTGGAGAAGCAATGGAAGCTTCCAGAAACTTCTCCTGTGACACTTGCCTCACTGAATTCGACCAAGGATGAGTAATAGACCATCAATCTCCAAGTGGAAGCAAGAACTATCAGAGGAAAGACACTAACCAAAACACAAGCTGACTCATTCCCCTTACAGATATCTATATATGGATCCCTCATCCCAGAGATCCAGAGGCTGGAATTTTGCATATTGTAAGGAATTGTTGTTTGTTTCTTGAGACAAACATCATAATGTTGGGTGATCTAAGCTTTGTTTTAGGTGAAGAGGGGCTTCTTTGCTAGGAGGTTGATGCTAGGTCAGAACAACTGGTTGTAACTCCTCTTGGCTCTTTTCTTGTTTATCAATAAAAGCTATTCAAGTTTTCCTCCATGCTTTTGTGTCATTGATGCTTGCTACATTTGTATGGTCAGTTTACATCTAATCCTAGATTGTTTATGATTATAGATCCATGTCTTTTTATAGTGCTATGCTTATGTGATCTTACAGGTACTTTGTGAAGCTGGGCGTGCAAGGGAGCAGGTAGCTGAAGACTATCAAAGAAGAGAGGAATCAAATCAGGAGATTAGCGCAAGACAGAGGTTGGTCTTTCTATTCCTCTCTATCTATAATTCATAAAGGAAAAATGAAAGTAGCTTTTCTCTGTTTGTTTCTAAGGCATTTGTCACACCTTAGTGGGATAGAGCAGTTCTATATAAACACTTTTCCCTGTAACAATTGGTGAATTATATCAGGGAAAACATGGACTGAGGGGAGAAAATACATGGAAAAATTAGATTCCCACAATCCTAGGATATCAGAGCCATTTAGATAGTTGTCTCTACTTTGGAAAAAGACTTTAAGGTGGTTGTCATAAGTAGATAAGTCTTTTATCTGGAAGTCTTTATCCGCAAGAGGCAGATAGTCTAAATCTTTATGAGGAGCATTCATGGGTGCAACATTCAAAGCCACATGGGTTTCCATTTCTGGTTCTTGTGGATTCAGAAAGGGAATTTAGGTTTTCTGTGGGAAATGGGCGAAACAGAGGGTCTGGGAACTTCTATAATGAAACAAAGACTGAATTATATTGAATTTGGGTCTTTTCTGTCAAATTACAGTGTAAAACGAGAACTTGCAGGGTTTCTACGGGAATTGGATAAATACCTGTGTTTGGGGAATGTTCAGTGAAATTATAGGTGCTGGTAGTGGTTAACAGGCTCTGGGTTGTGTCGACTACAAGTTTTTTGAGCAGGTTGGCAGTTGAAAACCTCGGACCGTTGACCTCGATGTTCTTTGCATGGGAGCATAGGTTTGCAGTACAAAGCAATGAAAATGACGTTTGTTTGTTTTATTAAAAAATTCAAGGGTTGGCGGGGATTTTTGGTTTTCGAGGGGTGATGTTAGCGGGGAGTGAAGTGACGTTTTTGTCATATGCGGGAAAGCGGTGAATGGTTTCATATCGCACCGCTTTTGGGGATGGGCGGTAACGGGCCTCGGAACAACGATTCCATAGGTTTTGCGATGCGTGGCAGAGATGTTATGCAAAAACCACTTTGTGATCGTGTGCTAACGCGTGGTCATAAAGGGGTGCGTGATATTGATAATAGCCGTCAGATGTGGAAGGTGTGATCGGATGGCTGACGGGAGGCGTGATGCGAAGGGGTTTAACAAAGACGGGCCCAACACAATTAGGGATTAATTAATTGTATCGGGGGTGATATGATAGGTCGGGGAGGTTCTTAATTAACCGTGATGGTTAATTAATTCCTTACTAATGCGGCGAGGGATTAGGGTTGTTAACTAGTTATGGGTTAACTAGTTAATCCTGTTTAAAATGTATTTATGGTTATAACTAACCAAAGGGGAGGGATATATACAAATTTGGGGTTTTTAATAGTTTAAATAATACGAGAAAGGGTGATTTTTTTTGCGGGAGTTATATAATATAAGTTAATAGTTAATGTGGTAATGTAATGAAAAAGCGCCAAGTAAAAAACGTTAAAATGTGTATTTTAAACTTAGGCTAAGGTGAAAAAAGGGTTTTTATGGGGTATTGTGTAATTTTCCTAAGTGAATGAATGATTTATGGATGGTTTTAAGTACTTAGGCTTTTAAATTAGTGGGCCGAGGGTCAGGTCCCTCCAGAAGTCAGAGAAATGCTCTGAGCCCCTCCAATTTAGCATGCCTTAGTCCTTAGGGGAAATTAGTGAATAATTAGGGAAAATGAGAAGGGGAGTTAATTATTCAGACTTTTTTTTGCTTGAGATGCTTTCCGTGTACTATATGCCTTGGCCTTGTGATGAAAGTGAAAGACTAATACATTTAGAGATATTATTCATCGCATATGATTCTACAACATCATCTACCTACCCTACCTACTTTAACCTAGCATTTTTTCTTCTTTATTAGGGTGCACTTAGACTGGCAAACCCTTATCAAATCTTCCTTTTCTTTTACATGGCAAAGCCTATCTAAGTCTGCACTTATTACATCCAAGGGCTCAGATTAAACTGTTGAGCTCCTTTTATTTACTCTACCTATCTACTTATCTGCCAAGATTACACTGTTTGGTCAGATATTTATTCTCTATTTCTAAAATATGAAATTGAAAAATGAATTAGCCAAGTTTAAACAATTTGACTATTCATGAATTGTGGCATAAGTGACAAGCTACCCACAATTGTTTATTATACAAAGTGAAAAAGTAGTGGCATTTAGACTTGCACACTTTCCTGGTCTTTTCTTTTTGTTTGGGGTTCATTTTCTTTCATTTTTTGACCAATCTTTTATTCTTTTACCCTTTGATTTTTCTTTTGGGGTATGCCCTCTTTACATTTTAATTTTTTTTTGATTTTTTGAAAATATGGAAAACCTTTGCAACAAGAAAAGGTATGAACATATTACATAGCTCATCAAGTCAATCATGACATATGACACCTATTGGTATAGGGGCCTAACAGTGGCTCCACTTGGGGATGGCTTTCCATGGTGGAAAGTCAAGAACAGTAGATCAGATGGCCTCTGAATGACTTTTACTATATTCTGCAATCTTCTTTTTACTCCTGCTTTATTATATGTATGACAATGGTACTTCTAAAGCTTAGGGCCTTCTCTTCATGCTTTAACTCCAAGGGTCATTGTCCAATCAAAATTGTGACATTACAAAGAATATAGTATGTACATGTTAATCATCATGATAAATCCTAATAAGTAGGATCAAAGTAATGTTTTAACGTTCGACCATTGACTGGTCCTTCTTCTGCTTTTGTGCCATCCAAGTTTTTTTATAGAATATGTGTTGTTTCCTTGTAGGGCATGGATAATGTAAGGCCTTTTCCATAGGAAGTCAAACTTCCCATGTTTCCCCTTATCTTCTCTTCTGGAATTCCATCTTAGCACTTTATCTCCAAGGTGGAAATCTTTTGCCTTGGTTCTTCTGTCAAATATCTTCTTGAGCTTTTCTTGCCGTATTTGGGATCTTGGTACACTTCCTCCCTAGTCTGTTGTAAATTGATTGTCTGATTTATCCTCCTTTGGATATCATTAGGTTCCACTTGAGCTTCTTGAAGTAATTTCATAACAGGAACTCCTAATGATGAAGGAAATACAGCCTCCATACCATACACTAACTCATAGGGACTGGTGCCAATGGATTTTTTGGTTGTCAATCTATTTGCCCATAGTGCATTTATTAGTTTCTTATGCCAAGTCTTTTTATTTTCTTCCAACAGTTTCTTAATGATATTAATAAGGCTTTGTTGGAAGACTCAGCTAAACCATTCCCTTGTGGATAATAGGCTATGGAATGGCCTAGGGTAATGTGGTACTTGTTGCAAAAACTGATCATCTTTCTTGATTTAAAAGCTGCAACATTATTAGTTATGATTTTAGTAGGGCAGCCAAACCTGGACAATATGTTGGTTTCTAGGAAACTTATGATTATGGTGTCATTGGCCTGTCTGGAGGGAATAGCTTCTATCCATTTGGTAAAATAATTAGTGGCAATGAGAATCCATTTATGTTGGCCAGAGGATGGAGGATGGATTTCTCCAATGAAGTCAAGACCCCATTGTTGAAATGGTTTTCAGTAGAGATTGGTTTCAGGGGTAAAGGTAATAGTTTTCTCTTGCCCTAAAAAATTTGGCATTTATGGCATGAAGTGACAAATTTATTTACGTCAGCAAACAAGGTTGGCCAATAGAAGCCAGCCCTTAAGATCTTATCTACAATTGATTTCCAGTAGAGGTGTCCACCACAATCTCCTACATGAAACTCTTGAAGAGCCTTGTTAGCTTCATTTTTTAACAAAAAATTTAATAAGATTCCTTCATGATTCTTCCAAAAAGAGCATTATCTAAAATACAAAACTTTAAAGTTTTCATCTTCAAAAACCTACTTTTTGTTCTGGATAACCCTGGAGGAGCTTGCAGGTTTTGTAACACATAGATTATATCAGCATACCAAGGTGAATCTAAAAAGGCCTGGCTGATTTGTGGAGTCACCATCTCCTGTTCGTCATCCAGTTCATTTATATCCAGGGCTTGACAATTTGTTTCTACCATGAGTTTGGCCAATCCCTGTCCTTTTATCAGTTTTGTAGGTTTTATTTCAATATCATACTCCAATATGGTAGCAATCCATTTTCCCCTTTTGCCCTCAATTCCATCCTAAGTCAGGATGTCCTTGACAACAACATTTGGTACATAGGCTATCACATGAGAATATAATATATAAACTCTAAAGTCCTTAATTGCTTTAACAAGGGAAAATGCCTATTTTTCCGTGATTTTGTATTACATTGATGCATATCTTAGTGCTTAAATAAAAAAGGCTATAGGTTTTTCACATCCTTGGTCGTCCTTTTGTAGTAAAATAGTTGTTATAGTGTGCTCTGAGGCAAAAGAAAAAATTATGAAATCCCTACCAAATTGGGGACTTGTAAGGACCGGTGTTTTGGTTAGAGCCATTTTAATTTATTCAAATGCTTGTTTGGGTTTTACTGTCCATTTTATACTTGAATCCTTTCTTAACATGTTATTAAGTAACCTAATTAGTTTTACTAAATTAGATATGAATCTTCTCAAAAAATTTATCTTTCCTAAGAAAGCTTGAAGTTCTTTGATACTTCTAGGATGAGGTATTTGTAAAATTGCATATATTCTGGCAGGGTCAATTCAAATTCCATCCTTTGAAATGATGTGACCTAAGAGCTTACCTTCTTCCAAGCCAAATAAGGACTTCTTAGGATTTAAAGAGATACCATATTTTCTGCATTTGAGAAATACTTGTCTGAGATGGTCCAAATGTTGCTTATCTGACTTAGAAAAAACAGTTAGGTCATCCAGATATGTGACAAGAAAATGATGAATCTCTTTAGCAAATGCAATATCCATTGCTCTCTGGAAAGTAGCACCTACATTTTTAAGTCCAAATGGAATTTTTATATACATAAATGCGCCTCACGGTGTGTTAAAGGAGGTTTTTTCTTGGTCAACAGGATGAACTAGAATCTGGTTATACCTTGAAAATCCATCTAACAAAAAAATTCTTGAAGAACCTACTACCCTTTGCAAAATATGGTCCATCTTGGGTAAAGGGTAATTATCCTTTAGAGAAACCTCGTTCAAATTTCTTAGATCTACACATAATCTGATTTCACCAGTTTGCTTCCTGGTAGGTACTAAGTTTGATACCCACTCTGAAAATCTTATATGTGCAATTATCCCTAGCTCATACATATGTTTAATTTCCTTTTCGATCAATGGTAGCAGTACAGGGTTGATTCTTCTGAGTTTTTGTTTGAATGGTTTCTGGTCTTCTTTCAAAGGTATTATATGTTGAATTATTGAGGTATCATATGATTTCAAATCCTCCTAACTCCAGGCAAAAACATCCTGGAATTCTCTCATGAGTTCAACATATTTTAACTTTTGGTCAGGAGGTAATGACTTTGAGAGTTTTATCATTTTTGGATTTTCTTATGTCCCTACGTTATATTCTTCAATGTCTGCCTTCAATGGTTCCATCTTTGGTTTCTTAGGAATGTCATTAGAATCAAAGAGGTCCTCTAGAGTGGTTAACTCCTTAGGCACATGACTATCTTTTAGATCAATTACCTCTATTTCTTCTTCATTTATCTCATCAAGGTCCATTTGTTTTAAGTCTTGAACTTCATGCTTGGTGAAAGTTGTGGGGTGAAGCATTCCTATTGAAATTTCTTCTAAAATATTGGCATCTACCTCATCTATTTGTTTAGTTTTACTGTCTATATCTATGTGACTGTGAGAAAAATCTTTATCTAAAGTTAGAAAGTTATTTATCTATTCATCACTTTCGAAAACTTACCAGTTTTTCAAATTGTCAGAGATAGTTGGCCTATGCCTAATATCAGCAGTGAAATGATAATAAGGTTCGAAAGGTAATTTACAGGTGCTGGCAAACATGGCCAGACTGTGAGCATGTAAGTTTTGTTTCCTAGGTAATACAGCAAGCTTAGTTTCCAAAAAAGTATTAAGAATCTCTATAATTGTTCCTCTGTAGTATCCTAATCGATACCTAGTTAAGTACTTCCCATTGATATGCTTTATGATTAACTCTGAATCCCCTATGACAGATACCCTAATTGCTCCTAATCATTTTACAAGTTTAAGTCCTAGCAAAAGAGCTTAATACTCTGCCATATTATTGGTGCATTTAAATTTTAACCTGTAGGCATGGCCTTCAGCATGGTCATTTCTAAGTTATGCACCCAAATTCTTGCTCCAACTCCTAATTTATTGACTAAACCATCAAATCCTAAGTGCCAAAGAATCTCATGGACATAATCTGTGTCAGGGGTCGTGGGAATTTCTTTTACAGGGGAATTTATTTTTATGTTTTCATCTGATTTTTCTTTACTGTCTGAATTATCATTGTTATCTAAGATTTTCCTGAATCTGAACACTTGTTTTTTCTTTTTTAATTTCTTTTGGTTATGCTTCTAAAACTTGTTCATTGTTGGTAGGATTGGTTTCAGCATTGTACAGAATGAATGAATCCATATTTGAGTGTACTGAGTAGATAGGGAAATTTTGTGGTCTTTCCTGACTACTTACTACATATTTCATTAATGTCTCTCGATATAGCTTATTAGGTTGGCCGAAAAAAGAGATAGTAGCATAAGACATGTCCAAATGAAGCGATCCTTGAAGCTTAGCACCCCAGGATCTAGATAATAATATTCCATATTTTGGAGGTATATCTGCTACTACTATATCCATTAGGATTTTTTTGGCAAGGTATTGAACTAAAGAAACACACAAATCTTTTATTAATCCTAAACATCTCACTTGACTTGAATCAAAAGAAAAGAGATCTTTATAAGGTCTAGTGATGTCAAGATCTAATTTCTCCATTACTGACTTGGGCATTAGGTTGTGAGATGCCCTAGAATCAAACATAGCATTGTGAAAGATTTTATCATGAATATTCAAGCTCAGATAGAAAGGAGGAAAACTTCCTTCTAAATGTTTCCTATTTACTTCAGGACCAAAGATTAGTTCTGGTTGATCATCAAAAACATTAACAAGATCTTCATCTCGAGTGATGTTCAGTGATTTGTTGATTTGACTACGGTTGGCATCATGTTTGGCTAATTCTAACAATGGAACATCAATCTTTAGCTTGCCTACTTCAGTTTCCAGATTGAAAGGTTTTTATGTTTGGGCTTTGGTGTTTTGAACAATGGGATTTTCTTTGCTTTCTACATTTTCTGTGTTTTTCTCCTTTTAAGGAGTAGGGTTATGATCAAGTATTTCTCCTAAATCAACTTCTTGGGGTTCTTACACATTTCCTTTGGTAGGAGGAGGAGGGGAAGAATGTCTGTTATATTGTTGACTATCAAAAACATCTTCAATCATAGGGTTAGATGGGTTATTATTTGATCTAGAAAAAATTTGTACATGCGGAGGGACTACTTTACCTTTGATAAGCTATTTTGGAGCTTTCTGTTTGTTGCTTTCAAGAACATCAATTCTTCTACTCCTTAAGTTATACTGCTTGTGTACTTCATAGATAGTTGTGTCATATCCCTCTCTAAAGTCAAAATATTCTCCTGACTGAGTTTGAAATTGTTTGAGAATGTGAGCCTCTTGATCATCTTGAGTTAGGAAAACTTCTTCTTCATTGTTGAGTCCCATTAGATTTATCTGAGTGTCTTCTGGTGGATCTTCGGAGCTAGAAGCTTCTACATAATTTTCCTGGAAAGGAGGTCTAATGTTTTGATCTGGGCTAGTCTTTCCAGGGTTCTGGTTTTGGTTTTTTCAAAAATTTGGATTCCTCCCTGTGTTGGATGGCTGTCCTGTTATCGGGAAAACTAGTGTCCATCCAGAGCTGCTAGTCTCACTAAGATAGGTAGTTATCTTAGAAACAAACAAACTAAAGTCACTTTTGTTTTCCTTTATGAGAAGTAGATGAGAGAGTAGCAGAGAGTACCAACCTCAGTCTTTCGCTTGGCTCCTTGCTTGTTTCCTCTCCCCTTTGACAGATCTTTGCCGCTCCTTCCTCTCTTGTTCCGCTTCAAAGAACACCTGTAAAGTTAAAGCAGCATAATACCATCAAGGTATAGAGATCTACAATCATAAACAATATAGGATCAGATATATATTGACCATACAAATGCATATATCAATTCAATATTCAAATACATACAAGAATATGGAGGAAAAATCAAATAGATTTATTGATAGAAGTAGTAGAAGAGAGGATTACAACCCATTGATCTAACCCAACGCCATCCTCCCAGCATGAAATCCCTTCTTCACCTCATGAAAAGCTAGATCACCCAAAACTATGATGTTCCACAAAGAAACCAACAACACTTCCTTACAAGATGCAAAATTCCAGCCTTTGGATCTCTAGGATGAGGTATCCATATATAGATGTTTGCAGGTGGGTGAGTCAGCTTCTGGGGTTTTGATTAGTGTCATATTTCTGATAGTTCTTGGTTCCACTTGGAGATTTCATGATCTCTTACTCATCCCTGGGTGAATTCAGAGAGGCAAGTGTCACAGGAGAAGTTTCTGGAAGATTCCATGATCATCCACCTTGCAAACTGTCTCTGCCATTTATCTACTCTCACCCATCGCACCCTATAGAAGGGCTTTCCAGTATGCATTGCACCCCCCTTGTGCATTAGGTGGGATGCATCGCACCTTGACCATGTAGCAGGTGAGATGGTCCAGTTTTGACCAATTCTGAGCAGTTTTTCATGGAGAACTTCTGGGAGATGATGTAATCAGCTAACCTTGTTCTTTTAGGGTATGAAAAACACTTTTAGGGGCTTAGAATCCCTTGGTTTATGGACATATGAGATTGGGGTTGCAGTGCCCAATTATGTCCATAACAGTCGCCCCCTAAAGCATGAGGTTGTAAATCTTCTCATGTCGGGTGAAATGATTTATCATGAGGATCTGAGGTTTTTCGAACTGGAAAGTGACCTGTAATACGATACAATACAATACATTATCTTCATAATATTTTCATGATCTAGCTAAGGCGGGCATTCCCATGCTCAGCTTTAAAAATTCATTTTCATGTACATAGGACAGACAACCGTCTGTATGGTAGACTGATGATTTTGGTAGAGCCAACATCCGTTAACTTGGATGATTATATGTGCAGCAATGATGTACATTTGATGTCTTTATTTTCCTGAATATATCACAACCCGGATGGATGAAACTAGATCTGGGGTCTTCAAAAATCGTTCAATCTTTGCTCGAAGTACAAGTCGATCCATGTGAAAAGATTTTTTGACGTTGAACATGGAAAGACATCGCCTGATTACCAGCCAATGATGTAAGCTATTAACAGGCGCGAGAGGAATCACCGATAATGATAATGACCCTCAAGGTACTGCAGTACAATTCACATGGTGTGAATACATGAGTCGATGTCGAACACCATGCAAAATCTTTCGGTCGAAGGCCATTGATGTGAACCTGATGCCAGAAGTGAGAAACTTGCCTTTGAGGCACGCAAGCTTCAAAGTACTAAAAGGGTTGTTCCTAAGTCGACTTCTTGGATAATGAGCTGATGTCGAGAAGAAGTGACCCGTCGTAGGAGGGCCTTAAGGAATCCCACATCTACGACACGAAATGGAGCAAATGATTTTGTGGAGGTGAAAACGATCTGATGATACAAGGTTCAAGGTGGCGGTCATGAAAGAATGAAGGGTGAAGGTATTGCAGCAGATGAGACACAAGTTGGGTTGGTGAATTCTTTGAACGACTTCTCTTGAACATGTCGGCGAGACTGAAATGGATTGGTAGCGTTAACCCCAAAGATGGATGGTACGGAGGACCAATGGTGATATGACCGATGAACGGAATAACCCAACACGACTCAATCCTGGTGATTGAGTGAAAGTGTCATGTTCAAGAGCGACCTGCTACCAATAAAGTTTCTTCAAGTTTTCTTCCCAGTTTTTCCCCAGTCATTTTTGACCTATACCTCTTTACTTTTGTCAAGCTTGAGGAGGATAACATATGCTTGTTCTATAATTTTCCCTTTGGGCAAACCATCGTTATGTTTTAACAAGCCTAGCGACAGTGAAACTAGTTCTTGTCTGCATGGACAAGTTTGTCGCTATTGTTTTAATGAGTTTAACGACAAAGAAAACTCGGTCCTTTTCAATTTTAGAGAGTCTGAAAAGAGTCAGAAAGGAAACTCCAGTAATCCTTTTTCGTTATATAATCCCTTAAGTCCGAAAAAGTATAAAATAATATGAAAGGGATGACTCTTCGATATTTTTAATGAGCCGAACAAGACAAGCGCTCGATATTTTTGTGTAATAATCCCTCAGGTCAAAAAAGATTAAAATATAGAGGAGGAATGGCACTTCCAATCACTTTAATGAGCTGGATAGGCCAATTTCTCGGCAATCTATTCATATTTTACGAGTCAGATGAAAAGAGCTTAAAGGAGACTTGTTTTTTGAGGAACGAGTGATATTTTGGGTAGCAGATGGTTCCAGGTAAGGTTTGGAACTTTTCAATCACGACAGTGTAAATAAGAAGGCTAATAGAATCACTCGTCGCAATTGTTCCTCAAAAGGGGTAAACAATCAAATGGAGGTGTATGATCAGCTAAAAAAGAGTGGAGGTGATAGTAAGAACACGACCAAGGCTCAAAAGCTGATAATTATGCGATCGCAATGGTTATTTACCAAAGGTGGGTTCATTTTTTTTAATGAGCTTAAACTCTGGTGGAACATATGCTCATTGCTAGGTTTATTTTTTAACGAGCTTGAACTTCGCGTAAAACTGCTCACTACTAGGTTTATTTTTTAATGAGCTTGAACTTAGCGTAAAATTGCTCATGATAATGGTCATTAATATTTGATTCACTATTAACATTGTGTTCTTTTGATGGTCATACTACATTTTCAATTGATCAAACTAGTTAGAAATGAGAATACATGCTTGCAAAATGAGTTAAAAAATTAATACTCTACTTGAATTACATGAAAAGTAACTTAAAAGTGATTTTTACCCCTCATTTTACCATTTCATTTGAATTTGAGATTGTTGGAGCTTTGGAGGTGCCTTTACCTCTTTATTTTCACCAGCTGATTCTGGGAGATTCTGTGGACGATTTTCGGCACCGTCTGGACCAGGCAGGAGATAAACCTGAGCTCTTCAATTGCATTCTTTCCTTTCTGAATTCTGAGCATGTTTTCCTGCTTTTCTAAGCCTCTGGGTTTTAAACAATTCGTTCTCTCCCCATCGCACCTAGTATACATCAAAAGGTGTGATGCATATTGGGCTGGCCATTGGCCAGTTAGTATGCATCTCACCCAGTACACAGCTAGGGTGCGATGGGCGCAAGGAGGAAATTTTTTACACTGATTTTTCATGGAAATTTTGCCCCTTTTTTGCCAAATCAGGATCCTAATTCTTCTCTTGTTTGTTTTTGAGAGATTCATGGGAGCAAGATGTGCGTTACATGGCGTGAACGCGAGCATGAAGAAGAGGACTTGGTTTCCTTGCATGATCCCGGTACAGTAACTACATTGCGGGACTATGGTTTGCTCAAGTTCTTCTGCATATCTAGCATGAGGCAACAAATCAACTTCTTGCAATATTTCCTCGATGCATGGGATCCTACCAACCAAGTGTTCTAGATTAGAGTTAAATCCATCCCTTTTACTATTGAGGATATCTACTTATTGACCGGTTTATGGAAGCGTGGTGCCCCTCTCTCACTATCAGGTTCCACCCATGGGGGCGAATCCGTAAGGGATTATATTCGCCAATACTGTAGAGATGGATCTCAGTTGAACAGGGACAGAAAGATCAGTATTAGAGACGTCACTGACCGATCCTTGAGGACTATCTTATTTACCTTTGTTAGATTGGCTGGTAGCATGGCTCTTTACTTGGCCAACAGGTCCTATATGCAGTATGCCTTGGAATGCCTTGAACCAAAGGTATTCAACTGGTGTGATGCAGTACTTCCGATGATAAAAGAACAACTTACCAAGGTGAAAAATGGAAGATCCAACAACTTTGGTTATGGTTCTATTCTGACCACTTTTTCCTTGGAGAAGATCCAATTGATGCAGCCACAGTACATTTCACTCAATCTGCCACCACCGACTGAGCCACGGATGCAGAGATGGGTTGACCTTATGGCCAGACATGCTAGTCAATCACAGGTTTCATTCTCTGATGCCTTCTTCGAGTGGTTCAACCGTCAGCAGATGGTTTATGACGAGTATCCATATACCGGGATGGATTTCCGGGGTGATCCAGATTTGGTGCTGTCGGCTGGCGAGCAGTGGGGTGCCATAGGTAAAAATCATTGACCATGTCTCTGCGTATTGCTTTTATAATTTTCTTGTGCTTTCTAAATGTTTATCAAGACTAATCAAAACTCATGTGTTCGTGTAGATATCGGACCAGTGCGCCCAAGAGTAGCGGTCGTCGTTCCAGCAGGAGAGGTTGTAGGGAGGGCTGTCCTTCGTGACCTAGATGTAGTTGAGACCCTTGCAGTATTGCAGGATCAGATCGAGGGTCTCATCCTTGGTATTTAGGATGTTATGACCAACGAGTTACCTCTGAGGTTACAGCGCCATAACACTGGCGTGTCGAGCCGATGGACTAGGCTCTTACGCATGATTGCACAGGCGGTGACATGTTATCACCAGCATCATTAGTCTAGGGTGCTTTCTTGCCTTTTGAGTTTTTGGGTCGTATGACTGATTTTGTCCTGGACAGAGAACATTATGTGAAAAACTATAAACAGTTGTATATATTTTTGATTTTCGGAGCTTTATTTTGGTTAAGTTATATGATCCTGATGCAAATGTTGATGAAATGATTTTTCTTTTATAAATGTTGCAAATGTCTATCCAACACATAATTTGCTAATGACTCGGTTAATGTGTTTAAGTTTCATGAAATGTGTTGATATTGAATAGAATCAAACTTTCTTTCCAAAATCTTGACCCTTAGGAACATGCGATAGACAACTGGATTTCGAATGGAATAGATGCCAATAAGCTATAGAATGACGAGTTGTGAGTCTAGCCTGACGACAAGTCGACGTATGCCATGCACGACGGCATCAGAGAGGAGCTCTATCAACGTGCTATATTCAGCAATGTTGTTCATTGACCGACCAATACATACCCCTCTGAAACTTACTAACTCGCTGTTTGGATCAAAGATGGCCCAAGCTATAGAAGATAGGCTTCGCGTACTACGACTCGCTCTGTCGGCATATCCAACAAATGGTTCCAATAGGTTTGGCATATGCAACAAATGCAAAAGTGGATTACCTAACCAAAACGATCACTCTTGATGAAAACAAAAACGTAACAAAAGCATATGAAGAGATTACTACGCTTAGTCAAGCATAGTAATGCTTAAGTTACAACCAGTTTCGAGGTTGCGACAGTGGAATCCCATCGTAATCTACTAGCTCGTAGGCTCCTTTTGATAATACACGCTTAACAATATAAGGGCCCATCCACAAAGAATGGAACTTGCCTACTCCCAATTTATCAGATTCCTTATCGTAAAGTAAGACCAGGTCACCTTCTGAGAAGACACGGGGTTTGACATTTTTGTTAAACTACACCTTGACTCGTTTCTTATGCACTTCGTTAGCCAAGGTGGCGTCATGACGGGTTTCATCCAGTTGGATTAATTCCAAGAAACGAGCCTCCTCCTCTGAAGTTTCGGGGAGAAGGTCGACTACGAGCTTGAGAGACGAAATTTCGCACTGAACTGGTAAGATCACTTCTAGGCCATACACCAACTAAAAGGGTGTAAATCTGATCGCATTTCTCACCGATGTTTGGTATGCCCACAAGGCCGAGTACAAGATTAGGTGCCAACTCCGTTTATGGACTCCAATCATCCTTTGCAACATGCGTTTCAGGACTTTGTTGATCGCCTCAACCTTCCCGTTAGCTTGCAGATAATACGGAGTAGAGCTGTCATGGGACAGTCCTAATTTGGTAGCTAATTCAACCATCATGTGATTGCGGAAATGCGATCCATGATCTGTGACTATAGCTTGTGGAACACCGAATCTGGAGACTACATGATTGAAAAAGAAAAGAGCAGTCGTTTCATCGTTGTTGTTTAATGTAGGCATCGCCTCGACCCATTTCATAAAATAGTCAACTACGACTATGATATACCCATGCCCCCCAGCCAAGGTGGGGTTACATGTCATGAAATCTATGCCCCATTTGGCGAATGGCCCAACAACTACTACTGGATGCAGAGGTACGGGTGGTATTCTAGTTTTGTGATCGAAGATTTGACATGCATGGTAACTTCTGACTACGGTTATGCAAGCTTTGAAAATTGTTGGCCAGAAGTAACCTGCTCGTAAAATATTTTGTGCCGTAGTGTAATCATATTGATGCCCCCCACACGCACTTGAGTGACAATCATTCAGGACTTTTTCGGCCTCCTCATGGGTGAGGCACCTTCGCAGAACTGTAACGATACCACGACAGTAAAGTGTATCACCGACGATAATGTAGTCTTTTGCTTGGTATCGAGTACATCGTTGTTCTGAACGAGAGGTATTAGGCCTATATGTTTGGGTTTGGAGATAAATGATTATATCTCCATACCACGGATCTCTCGACGATATCATAAACAAATATTCATCCACGATTGATGCGTTGGATGTTGAATCGTTGGACAACCATGGGAAGTCGCATAGTAAATCCGTAAAAATCAGAGATTTATTTGATTTGGATTTTACGAATTCTAGATCAAGATCTTGCAAAATAGCTATCCATTTCGAATATTTGCCCCCAAGCAATTGACGCGACAGGATGTAAGTCATTGGGTTGCAATCTGACAAAATGGTAGTTTTGCGAAAGAGGATACAGTGTCAAAATCTTTGTTCTACTTGAACAACTACAAGAACCAGTTTTTCAACATAGGAGTACTTGCTTTCTATATCATTTAAGTTTTGACTTAAATAATAGACAGGGTGTTCAATTCCATTCTCTTCTTGAACTAAAACCATTGTGATGGTTGTATCAGCTGCGGCTAGATACAGGTTAAAGTCCTTTTGATAGTCAGGAGCGTACGTTAATGATGCTTTTATTAGGGATTCCTTTAGAGCATCAAAGGAGCTTGCGCAACCTGATCCCAGTTGAAGGGCACTTCTTTTTTGAAAAGATGCATATAACCTTTAGCAAGTTCGACGTAATTTGGATGAACCTCCTCAGAAAGTTTGCTTTCCCTTGGAGTTTCTGAATCTAAAGCAAATTTGAAGGTGGAGGCATATCGATGATCACCTGAACCTTATATGGGTCGAGACGAATCCCGTCCTTTGAAACCACAAAGCCAAGTAAATGACTAGAACCGACACAAAACACACATTTGTGCAGATTGATTCGTATCTTATAGTGTTGGCAACGTAGAAATATAGCTCTCAAGTGCTGCGGATGATCAGTCCGCTTTCGTGAATGAGCCAGAAGATCGTTGAGATATGGTTGAACGATGTTCTTGATGTCATGGAAGGCGTAATTCATAGCCCTCTGGAAAGTTTCCACTACATTATTTAAACCAAATGGTAGCTTGCGGTACGCGACTGTGCCCCACGGACAAATAAATGCAGTCTTTGACTGGTCCTGTGGGCAGATATTTATTTGATTATACCCGGAAAATCCATCCATAAATGAAAAGATTTCGCATCCGGCGCATTCATCAATTATATGGTCGACGAAGGGTGTAGGGTAGTTGTCCTTTGGACAAGCTTGATCTACATCCCTGTAATCGACACACACTCTAATCATTCCTTGCTTTTTCATCACAGGAACAATGTTCAATACCCAATCAGTTAGAGGAACCAAGTAAATGAAACCAGCATGCAGAAGTTTTTCAACTTTTTCCTTGATGGCAGCGACTTTCCTCAGGTGCACCTGTCGAAGCCGTTGTCGTACCGATTTGACATTTGGATACATCTTAATTTCGTGTTCAACTATGCTCGAGTCAATGCCTGGAATTTCTTCATATGAGCATGCAAAGACATCTCTGAACTCGCGAAAGAGAGCGTAATATACTTCTAGTTCTAAAGAAGAACATGATTTGCTGACATGAATATTCTCTACAACATCTGGTTTGGTCGAGATATTTATGGTGATAGTTTCTTCAATATTGGACAGATTTCACTTGGAATCCACTGTATTTATAGTATTTGATAGAAAATAAAAAACTGAAGGATGATTAAGGTCGTTGGAAGAATATTTGTTATAATCCGGAAGATGGGAATGATGGTGGTAATCTTCCCATGGTGCATCTCCTATCATCATTGACTGAATAATTCCTTCGTCTGTAGAATGTACATGCGACCAAGGATCTGAAGAGGTACCATATTCCTTAGACCTATCTACCCAAATGCTCAATGAGCGTTGATTTCGGTTTGCCACCCATGCCGAGAACATTGATTGCTACAATATTTCTATTGGGCTTGGAGGCAATACCTGGCGATGATCCATGCTAACATCATGTTCAGAAATCCTTTGAATAGAAGATATCATATTGCAGGTTCCTACCGTGGCCACTTTCGCCAGATTGTTTGGAAGCAGTAGGGAAAAAGTACCCATCAATGTAGGGTATTTTAGCAGGCCTACTCCGATGTTTTGAAGAGATTGAGAGCTTTTGTGGATCATCGGGATGCTTCCTGTAACTTGTGAACTGTTGGGGAGAAAGGCTTGTTGGTCAACGATTGTAATTCCTCCTTGAAAAGGAAATGCGATCTTTCTAAAGTATGTTGACACAACAGCAGCCATAGCATAAATCCATGGCCTTCCCCGTAGGATGTTGTAATCGAGGTTTCCATCGATAACTTCAACATCAATTTCTATTGTTATTCCCCCCAGTTCAACTTGCAAGTTACTTAAAATAACGTACGGGGTGTATGTTCATCCATCGAATGCTTTTAATTTCGTTGATTATCTTGACAAGGGTGGTGATCCTAAAGTTTTCCAGCAACTCATTGACATAATGCAGGTAGATGCCCCCTCATCAATAATTGTTCGGTGAACAATTTTGCTGAGGGCTTTCACTTGAATGAGGAAAGCGATTTGAGCTGGTAACTGAGGCTCATATCCTTTATGATTAAAGGCCACAAGATTGGAATCCGCTATGTCAATCCCACCTATTGCTGATAATAGAGCCTACTTTTGGGAGGGGCAATTATGCAGTACATCAAGTGTCGACATAGTGGACGACAATTGGGCCAGGTCCTCTACTATATTATAATTCTGTGTTGCTCTGGCATGAGGATTAAATGTCGATTTGTGTACTACTCCCTTTGGCGGCTTTATCGTTAGCTCAGGAATGATGGGTGGCACAACTTCGGTCGAAGTTGTTGTCAAAGTACTAGGTTGATTAGTAGCCTTATTGTTCGACAGCTATGGATTCTCGTAATCTTTATTCCTTGTCGATATCAAAGCATCATTTTGCTTTTTCGAAATGGACAACATAAGCACTTGGGACGAGGAAGCATTGTCGCTAGCAACCAGATTGGTTTCTGGGTTTGGAAACGGATCAGTCAATACAATTGAGTTTTTTGAGTTTCTGAAGAACTTTTTAATCTCAGCTTTATGTGGACAATTTTTCGTCCAATGATCCTTATCGCATATAAAACATGGATGACTGGGTTTCTTTTTCCCATAAGGGTTTGCAGAATATTTTTCAGGAGATGAATCATCCTATTTCTTCTTTTTTCCTTTCTTTTTCTTCTTGCACCCTGGTTGCTTCGGTTCTTTGCCTTTGTCGGTTGACAAGACATTAACCTCCGAGGAAAGAAGTTCTTCATTTTCATTTTGACAGGAAACCGTGCGGGCTTTCTTAGATGTAGCCTTTGAGGTTTTCGTGCTTGTTGTACCTATCACGCCATCACCGACATGAGAGTCTTTGTTTGATTTTAGAGGAGGAGGAACGGAAAACTCTGGTCTAGGAGCATCATGGATTTTGTCATAGAGCGTGCCAAACTGAGTATAGATCAAGTCTAGATATTGTGCACGAGAAATGACTTACTCTTCCGTGACAACCCCTCCCTTAGCCACATCTTCTGTAATAGAAGGTAACAATGACTTAATAAACCATTCAGCTAATGGCTGATCAGGAACATATGTTTTTAACATTCTATGATGACGTCGCCACTCATGAATATGATCAGATATGTGAGTGGCTGTCGTTCGCTTGAAATTGATAAGAAGCTTTGTTCCTATTTCGTACCTTTTTGGTAACTGAAAATGGGTTAAAAAGGTGGTGGCAAGGGCGTTAAAGTTATCCTATGAAGCTCTAGGAAATTCGATGTACCATTTTGCTGTCGGTCTAGTTAACGTTCGCAGAAAGAGGCAAAGCCTAATTGAATCATCATTGAGAGTGTTGGACGAACACCACAGATGAAAGGTCATCACATGATTCAACGGATCTTCACCCAGATTTCCATTGAATTTAGGAATATCTTACGGAAGTTTATGAGGAATCGCCTGCCACCAAGGGGCGTAAGCAATTGGATCATTTGTTAGCCAATTTAGATCTAGTAATTTTAAAGTCACAATGAAGGAAACTATTGATTCAGGTTTGGCGAAGCATACCCAAGATAAGATGGGATCACCTGAGCAGTTGGTCTTTGCATACCAGCATAATGTATTTGATGTTGATAACTTTGATAAGGTTGATGGGCATAACCATTATGATATGATTGATAGTGATTGTTTTGAATATACGGCTGCCCATTACCCGCAAAGCTTTGTTTCTCAGGTCCTCGGTAAGCTTGTTGGAATTGTGGTTGCTAATATTGCACCAGCCATGGTTGTGAAGCCATTTGTTGTTGTCCAATACTAGATGTTTGACCAAGGTGAGGGGTAATAGTACCCGTTTGAGCCTGAGTCACTCAAGTTAAGGAGCCACTAATCGGCGATTGTGGTTGTGTCGTGGAGACAAGAGGTTGTTGTATTACAACCTGAGAAACTTGAGGTTCACATACAATAGGCAACGTTTGTACTTGTGACACCATCACAATAGCCGGTGTAGTAGGGATACTCGACACAGGTACACTTGGTTGCATTGAATATACAACTCTTGGTTGTTGAGGCAGTATTGGCACCCAACCACTAGATGTGATTCCAGCTTGACCCGAATTCTGTTGTGAACTCTGATATGGTTGTTCTCTCGGAGGGAACAATGAAAAGGCATAATAACCCCCCATATGGTGGCAATCCAATGTTCAAAGGAAATATTGGCCTCTGGAGAATGGACTACCCAAATTGATACTGCTGTGAAGGATCAATTTGCTGAGACTCAACATCAAAAATTCCAGATATTATTCTGGACGAACAAACGAGAACAGACCATACTGTCGAAACAGTCCCTAGGTGGACTTCCTCTAGCGGTTGAGAACTAGTTGGGACAAATGGTATACAAGTGAACATTGTCAGAGTGGTGGCAAGAGGTTCTGTTGCAGCTGTATTGGACGACACAGTCCTAGATGTCAATGGTTGTTCAGACATATTGAGTCTATCCAAAATATTTCCTAGCGGTTCTACAGGAACTTGCGATGAAGGGAGACTGCCTTCTGAAGTAGAAGGATATAGGTGGATCCTAGTTCCAAAATGAAATGGAGTACTGGATGGAAGATCCTTCGTAATCTCTTCTATACCAATCAGTCCAGGTGGAAGAGGTAGACCATCAGGTTCGTAAAATATTTCTGGTGCCGAAGAAGGTATAGAATCTGCAGCAACAGATGTTGGAGGGGTAACACCTTCCGAATCAACCCTAGATGGAGCTGGCTCGGGAATAGAAGTGTTTACTGTTACACTAGGATCAATTCTAATGTCCTCTTGTAACTGCGGAACTTCTTCTATAGAGGCAGGGATACTAGAAATAGTTGGAGTAACTAGAGTCTCTGAGGATGTTGATACACAAGTTTCAAACAAACCAGGAGACTTTAACCCAGTTAAATGAGTTCGCTTGGCCCGGAATGGTTTCGTTTCCAGAGTCAAAGATGGTTGACTCGTTAGTCTTCGCGAATGACGGGGTTTTGATTGACTTTATTCCACAATTGCGGATTACTTGATCAACTCAAAATAAAAAGGGGAAAATTTTATTCCAAATTAAATGAATTTTATGACGCTTTGACACAACTTGCTTTTTCAATTTTTAAGAGTCGAGAAAAAGATAAAGATGACTCTAGTCGCCTTCGATTTTTAATGAGCCTGAAGTGAAAAGTGCTCAAATGGACCTTTTCTTTTAAGGAGTCTGAAAAGGAATGAAAGTGACTACTCTAGAAATATAGACAGAGGGATTACCAAACCAATTGAAAAACTACAAAATACTTTTTACCGTACGACACTCAATCTTCCCGAATGTTGTGTTCAGTGCCTTGCGATCAATAGGGTGGCAGACATGGCTTCCTAAGGATAAAGGATATAGCCTATTGTGGTCTCCCAATATATACTCAACAGTATGTGGGAGCACAAGTCCGTACTGGCACTTGTCGTCTCAAAGAGGAGGAATCACCCAACCTATGATGAAAGCGATAGTTACCAAGTTTTACGATACCAGAATACGTTTCTAGCCTAGACTTATAAATGTTGTGCATTAGGTTCCAAAGAATTTTTATGTTCATTGAAATTTATTTTACAATTGATCTTTCTTAAGAAGTTTGCCTTTAAGGTTCACCGCGTGATGTAGATATACAATTCCTAAATATGCAATCTAAGATGATAAATAATCATTTACTCTTCTCTTTTTGCAATGAAAATCCTAGCTACTAAGGAAAGAGAAGCGAAATTCTTCCAACAAAGAGCAGAGAGCACACACTAAGATGCACTGTCCTAAATCAATCTTCACAAGTAGTCTAAATCCAAATGCACATGCACATATTTGTTTTCCACTTTCTTAATGTGCGAATGACAAAAAGAATGCTAAGTACAAATTTGTACTATCTTTTCTTTCAAAGCGACAGTACTAACAATTTTCTTTTCAAAAGACGAAAGGAAGACAAGGACGACACTTTGCGATTTTGAATTGAAAACTGCTTTCGACACTTGAAATACTATTAATTCAAATAAAATACAAGAGTAACAGTGTAATTGACTATCAAAAAGAGGAGGATTCTTTTATTTGACTGAAAGCGACACTTGCGACACTTTCAAATCAAAAGACGACAGTTCGATTAAGCTACTGTTTGTAAAGGAGAACTGTAAATGGTGAAAAATACATAAAAACGTTCACAATTCTTTGTACAATGGAAGCTAAATAATGCAAAGGAAGGGAGTTTCAACAGTGGTATACTGATCACAAATAGAAAAACTCCTAAATAAAGCTGAAGACAATGAAGAAAAAGCCAAAATCTGGAGGCAGAAACAATCTTATCTGATCATCGCACCTGTAACACAGGGAAACAGGGATGCATCTCACCTACAGCACATGGGAGGTGCGATGAATCCAGACTGTCAAAAGGAGATAGTGCGATGGTCTAGGGAGGAGACTAGGCTTGGTTTTTTGGTCATACTTTGCAGCTTAGTTCAGGGATTTAAGCTGAGCTAATGATAGTCAGTAAATACAAAACATAGGGGCTGATCTAATGAGGTTATTTGAGCCACCACCAGGGCACTTAGGACGTTTGCAAGTCAGATGTTTAATTCATAAACTAACCCGGAGATTGACTAATGTAGCATTTATCTACTTTGCAGTTGCATAGCAAAAGCAGTTCGAAGGCTAGCTAGCATAACTTCAGGCTCCGTCTATAGTTTATAAAGTAAACAAAACTAGAAACAAGCAAACAAGCTATTCGTTCCCCAGCAGAGTCGCCATTTTGTTATCGGGAAAACTAGTGTCCATTCAGAGTTGCTAGTCCCACTAAGATGGGTAGCTATCTTAGAAACAAACAAACTAAAGTCACTTGTGTTTTCCTTTATGCGAAGTAGATGAGAGAGAAGCAAAGAGTATCAACCTCAGTCTTCTGCTCCAAAGAACACCTGTAGATTCAAAGCAGCATAATACCATCAAATCATAGAGATCTAAAATCATAAAAAATATAGGATCAGATATATATTGACCATTCAAATGCATATACCAATTCAATATTCAAAGACATACAAGAATATGGAGGAAAAATCAAATAGCTTTATTGATAGAAGTAGTAGAAGAGAGGATTACAACCCATTCATCTGACCCAGCGCCATCCTCCCAGCATGAAAACCCTTCTTCACCTCATGAAAAGATAAATCACCCAACACTATGATGTTCCATAAAGAAACCAACAGCACTTCCTTACAAGATGCAAAATTCTAGCCTTTGGATCTCTAGGATGAGCGATCCATATATAGATGTTTGCAGGTGGGTGAGTCAACTTCTGGGGTTTTGATTAGTGTCATCTTTCTGATAGTTCTTGGTTCCACTTGGAGATTTCATGATCTCTTACTCATCCCTGGGTGAATTCAGAGAAGCAAGTGTCACAGGAGAAGTTTCTGGAAGATTCCATGATCATCCACCTTGCAAACTATCTCTGCCATTTGTCTACTCTTGCCTATCACACCCTATATAAGGGCTTTCCAGTATGCATCGCATCCCCCGTGTGCATTAGGTGGGATGCATCGCACCTTGACCATGGAGCAAGTGAGATGGTCCAATTTTGACCAGTTCTGAGCAGGTTTTCATGGAGAACTTCTGGGAGATGATGTAATCAGCTGACCTTGTTCTTTTAGGGTATGAAACAACACCTTTAGGGGCTTAGAAGCCCTTGGTTTATGGACATATGAGATTGGGGTTGTAGTGCCCAAATATGTCCATAACATGTCCATCCCAAGGAGATTTTCTTTCTATTGTTTCCACTCTATCTCCCAATATTTCCATCCCTTTAATTATAGCATCCAGTTTCTGTTCAACAGGTGAAGCTTCTTCTTTCAGTGATATCCTTCTTTCACTTCTAACCTTAGCATGTTTGGACAACAAATTAGCTTCCACACTGACAGCTATACTTTGCATTTATTCTAAAGTTCTAGGAGCTCTTTCCCTTAGCTAAAAAGCCATATCTGAATCAAATCCATCTGAGAATTTGATTAGGGCCAAATATGGTGGGGGTATGAGGTTTTGAGGAATGGCATTGTATACAACATTGAACCTAGTGTAGTAATCTTGCACAGTTTCTTGGGTTCCACTCTTGAGGTTTTCATACTCGGATAATATCTGCAGAGGGTCTTTCTTTTTCTCCAAATGATTCAAGAATAGTGTATAAAGGGCTTCCAGGCTATCTATGATGTTTTCTCTTAGAGCCCTATACCAAGTCTTGACGTCACCAGTTAGACTCTGAATAAATTTCCTCATTCTAACATCATCAGTATCAATCTCATATATTTCAAAGTAGTCAGTCATTTTCTTGGTATGTCGTTGAGCAGTGTAGGTACCAGTACCGTCAAATGGCGTGATTTTACTTTGGTAATCTTGAGGCATGGCACCTAAGTTGGCTGGTAAAACCAGAGGGGTATACCTGTTTGCCATGGCTACAGGTATTGATGTAACAACAGATGGGGTAGGGGTAACAATGGGAATGTGAGTTGTGGATGGAGGGGTAGAAGGAGGTGTTTGTGGTGGAGTAGTTTGGGGTTGAGATGTGTGAGGGAAAGGTGAGGAACTTGCAGAAGCAGTAGTGATTGTAGAGGGATCAGGTGTTCTTTCAGAAGTAAGCTCAGATTGTATTGAATTTTGTAAATGTCTGTCAATTGAGGTACTGACAGCTTCAAATTGTAACTCTTCAATAAATACTGGGTCTGGAACCAAGCGGGGCAATTCAGAGTCAGAAAATGTTACAAACAAAGAGGTCTCAAATTGCTCATCAAAGGGTTCGTCCTCAAGATAAATCCAAATAACAGGGCAGGATCTTGATCTATAGATGGGGCGAGAACTAGCAGTACTTCCTTGGCTTTCTTGTAGATGCGTCAGTGTGCCTGGCAAGTGTAGGAAGTAGTTTCCAGATTAAGGTTGAATGGTAGCTTAGGTCTTTACATAAAATAAACTGCCAGTATTTGAAGGATTGATAAAATAGTGTAGGATTAGTTTTTTATGTAGTTAAGGGTTTCATATCTGATGAATGCTTTTAAGTGCAAAATTAATTAGTGTTTGTAGGAATCTAGAAGGGTGTTGATGAGCAAGTTATTGTACGATTTTGATTTGCAGGTCGCTAGGGATCCTATCTAGCATTTACAGTGTTTTGTCTTGAAATCCACAAAACCATGATTAACATTAAATGTTGGTCCATTGATATACCCTATTCTACACCCAACATTTTGGTGTCGTTTTTGGGGAGGCGATTAGGGGATTGACCTTGGTGACCTGTTGCAGTTTTTTTTGCTCTTTTCCTAGTTTTTCTTGTAATATTTTGTTTCTTTCTTGAAAATTTTGATTTCATTTCTAGAGTGTTGTAAGAACTCCCCTATATATATTTAACCATGTTCGAATAGAATATACCAACTATCTTGTTGAAGACAAAGAAATGGTATTTCGAGGAATTTTTCAATGGGGTGTTTGAGGTTAATTGTTGAAACATGTGTAACTAGGTTCAGTCTTCATTAATATGAAATTTATTCTTGTACATATAAAATGAAAATGAAATTATTATTATTATTGGAGCATGGGTTTCATGCTCAAGTTCTTTTATTTTATAGGTCAAGCACCCATTGAGTGTTTCTAGGGTTTGTCTTAGGTATAATAGTCATTGTCATATATGGAAGACCCTATGGGCACGTTGTAAATTGTAAAAGAAAAATTATTTTGTTTTGAAAATGTCAAATTATCTCCAAGATCAAGTCGGCCTACATATATATAAGAGGAAATCATCCTCCATTTGGAACATCCACTCACTCATCTCTCATATGAAGAAGGAAGTAGTAGAAGGACAAAAAAGGAAGTACGAAGAGGAAGGACAAGAAAATTCGAAGTGTTTTGGTGTTATATAGAAAAATTACCCCCTCATCAGCTCAGAGGGGAAAGACATGATAGTTGAAGCAAAAACCAAGATCACATGCCTTGTTTCCACACTATTGCTGGCTATACAATGACAACCTGCTTTATAAAGGTTCTCTGTAAGCCCAAGGGTGCGTTAGTGACCCTACTAACTCTAGTTGTTAGTTCAGGAACAACGTTAGTGGATCCTAATGAAGTTCTAAAGGTAAAAGGAGTGAATTGACTCATAAATATGTAGATATTTGCTCCTAAAATCCACTCAAGAAAAGCAAGGAAACATCTCAAGTTCGACCTATTTGGGGGATTTCTAATCCTAATGAAGGATGCAAATGGGAAAGAGTTGAAAAGCATGGAAACTTCATTGATTTTACCCTAAGGAACTCATGGAGGAACTTGGAAACCCTAACTCAATTGCTACATAAGCAAAGCTAGGGCTATGGTGATAGAGGTCAGATCATTTGAAAGGATAGCTTACTTGATTATTGAGGATAGTCTCAAATCTAAGCATAAGAAGTTGGTAAGAAGGGAGAGAGAGAGAGAAGCTGGAGGGGTAAGGGAAGGTTGATGCAAAATATGGTTGTAATCACTCTTCCGACATTAATATAGAGTTGCAGTTGTACTGTCTACTCCGTGGTGTTGGTACTATCATTCATTTGTTTTTTTGTCCAATACCTTTTAGCATGAGTAGCTTAGTTATGTGTAACTAGATGTCTTTTATGTATTCACGTATTAGTTATCAAGGTTGTATGCTGTGATTATGCTTGTCTCTTCTATGTGTAGTACTTGATCTAGAGCTGGCTCGAGGGACTTCCACCTAGTTACATTGTGCTCTCCAGCAAATCTACACAGAGGCTTGACGTGATCCATCTATTTTTCTTTGATAGTTAGTTAATTTTTATGGACATGCATGTAACTTTGTGATGGTTGTAGATAATCTTACAGTCTACCAAGGGTCCCGGGAAGACCCTTGAGGGTATCTCCATTCTCCATACACCGTGCATTTTATCCTATAGCAGAATTGGCGACTCCATTGGGGACTATACATCTAGTTCTCGGTTTACCCAGACAGTTCTCAGTTTCCTCCTCCTTTATGACCTCCCTAAACTTCTGCATTCCCTTTCTAACCCACCAAAACCTTGATGCATTCTATCTTCACATATTCAGCCTTGAATCTGATCCAAAAGGCCCTGTTTTGAGTTGTTTTCCCACACTAATGCAGGTTAGCAGACTACACAGTGCTTTATAAAGCTCTTTGTCTGCATACACAAATCGTTTGTGGACCCAGTAACTCTCTGTGGCCACTGCTACAGAGCGTTAGTCCCTTAAATCTTGATATACAGCTGTGTCTGCAAACTCAAGGGAATAGGAAGCCTGCTCATGAACTGAAAGAGGGTCTGAAACTGCATTTTGTTACCAAGATCAGTGTCCTGAAAGAAATGTTTTCTTAGGAAATAAGTTTTTTTTCTTTCTTAAAACATTTTTATGAAAGAAAGATCCACATTTTTTTTATCTATTCTTCTATTTAGCTGGTTAAAATCTACTTTATTTTGGTTTCAAGTAGTTGTTAGGAAAGCATTTGAAAGATTTTTATTGGTTATGCATGTGTTATAATGACTAGGATGCATGGAACAAATATGAATATGTGAAAGACTCTCACCTGTAGAATACATCTTGTTTTCATCGAATTGAATATCTTTTAAGCATTGTATTGTGCATGATTTTTGAGTCACAGTCCCATCACATTTCGTATGTCAACTGCCCTATTGAAGACACTAAAAAAGTACACATAAAATTTACCTAAAATCAATCAGTAACTCTTTATTGAGCAAACAAACAATAGTTCAGGCTAGGATCTTGGGATAGGTAGTGTGAGTAAACTTCCCAAGATCAGAAACCAAAACTAGTGTCATTAAAAGAGAGAAAATTCTTGCTACACTCATACTACCGGGACCACTCCAATCAAAGCAGAGCTAAATATGAGACAAAATCAGACTGTAAGTGAAGGTAGCCCACCTTTTCTTGCAACTCCTTTGGGTATTTTGTGTATTGGGGATCCCTTCAGGGATTTCAGAGTTGAGTAGAGGACTCAGGTATCCTGCCCACATAGTGTACTATCTATGACTATGTCCCCCCTGGTAGTGTCTGTGATTTGAGGTGTCCTTAGTGGCCAAGATTTTAGGGACTTACACAAGGTGACTGGGGCAGGCTCCCTGGTACCTAACATAGATGGACCTACTCTGTCTTCAGTTTTTGGGAGGGTGCTCGTCTTCACAAGAGTACTTGGCCCCTCAATCTGAGGTTCGAGAAAAGCTCTAGACTAACCGTAATTGTACATTTGACCAGCCTTCTCTATTATTCATTGTGATATTGGGTTTCATCTCTAATGATCAGTGCCTATCAGATAGGGTCATTTCCCTATGTTTTCTAATTGATCAACTTAGTGTATTTTTTATGTTTTTTAGGTACCTGTGTGTTATCATGAGACTTTAACAAATATCACGATAAAATTTATTGATAAAAATTAACGGTCACCATGGCTACATCCGGCCCTCGTCGTCAATCTAGACGATTGTTAGGACTTCCTCCACTCATTGAGGAATATCCACTGAGCTCTAGTGAACCAGATTCCCCATATTCGGGGAATCAGTCTCCTAGATCACACACGGAATCTATTTGGACAACCGAGGATTCAAGTTTTTTGGAGGATTTCTTTACCACAGGATTTCTTCCTCCCTTTAACCCTCCGCTCATGAATCCATTGGAACTACTCTTGGTTCCCGTGGCACCTGTACTCCATGTCTCTTTAGTTGGAACATTTCCATCCATCCCGTCGATGACTAATGGGTTGTGGAACTTTGTGGAAACTTTTGGTCCTCCACCACTTCCCTAGTCAACAGTCACCACCACACCATTGATCGTGAACCCTGCTATCCCATTTTCCCAGGTACAAACACTCACATGACAACGTCCACGAGTGGAACCCAACCGATGTTGGGTTCCACCCCTTTAGTGTCAAATTGTATACCTTCGTAAAGTGCCACATACAGTGCTCCTTATAACGCTCAATATAGAACTATTAGCATGGTTCAAGCCCACCAACAATATGGCTGAAAACCATTGTATAGTTCAAACCCTCAGATCCAAGTATCTGGGGGCATTCCCAATATGCTCATGCCGGTTGGGAATGTAACAATTCCCCCTCCATTCTCAAGCATGCATGGTCAGTCACTGATTGACATGAGTCTTCCTTATGTCAATCAAGGACACATGGTTAGTTCTGTGGCAGGCAGGAATCCTCGAGGAGGTCCCAACCAATCCATGGGGGCACCCTACTCACAAATTCAAATGAGTCAAGGGGGCATTGCTTATCCTGGGGGAAATTCGATACCCCAACATCACAATCCCCATGGAAATCCACATTACAACGCCATACCCCAAGGCAACTACTATACCATGCAGCCTATGTATAATATTGGGACTCAAACGATGGGAGGACCGCAAGGGTCCTCAAGTCATATGTCATCGCCTTGGTTTGAGTCAGGGGCATCATACACTCTACCTTTCTTGGCAACACTGGATATCCTCAACTTGTACAAACTTACAAATGACCCCATCTATCATAACTTACTTTGGTTGCCGATCCTGCATAAAATACCAACAGACATCCCCAAGTTCGACGGAAAACAAGGGGAGGATCCGGGCTCCCATATCACCACCTATCATCTTTGGTGTGTTTCTAACTCCATGGTGGAAAATAGTGTCCAGTTACATCTTTTTCCCCGCACCCTCATTGGAAACGCAGCTAAGTGGTACATTGAGTTACCACAAGCATCAGTAAATACCTTCGACGCTCTCGCGATGGAATTCCTAAAGCACTCCCAGCTACCCATCCACTATGAGACTGGGACAGAGCTCCTCACTTCACTACGTCAAGATACTGCCACCCACATCTATGATCATATACATGAATGGAGATGTAGGCGGAGGTTAGTCAAAGCTCCCTTCCTAGAGTATCTCTTAGCGAACTAGTTCTGCAAGTCCCTACTCCCCCAAATCGCTAAGGATGTCGCCTTAGGTGGTGCAGTCACAGAATACCAATCCATACATCATGCCCAACACTTAGATCTGATATATTCACAATCTAGAACTCTTTACGACGTAATCCCCAATGCCCCTCACAACTCCAATTCTTCCGCTATTGAGCACCCCGGAACGCACGCCGATGGGATTCTCGGCACAACCTTTGGGGCTACTATAAAACAACTCAGCAGCCACATTGCCCAAATGTCAGTGGACCCCTCTACCAAATCAATTGTTCTTCCTACCACTGTGATAAACTCTATTTAGTCTATGCAAAAACCCGGTGGTAAGAACAAGAAGAATAAGAAAAAGACCGCTCCTTTTGAGGAGTAGTCAACAAAGCAGCAAAACCCAAAGCAGAAGGCCGATGCACCTCCTGACAATGGAAATGATAAACCCACCTGATTCCCTTGCAAAATCTGTGCTGAAGACCACATGACCTATCGTTGTCCGTGTCTTCAGGAATGCATAGAATACATTGCTAAAAAGGATACTGGTAGGACCCCCGTTGTCCTTAATAATCCTTTCCCCACTCAGTAGCAGCAAAACCTTATTGCAAACCAACCCCAACCCCCACAAGGGGGCAATGATGGTTCGCAACATCCTTCAGCTGGTGAAGGATCCTCTACCGTTTACACCTTTGAAACGGTAGATCTATAAACAAGAGCCAAATCCTATGGAGCTCCTGTTGCTCATGCAGAGGAACCTTCCTCAAGTCAAAACCCACCATCGCCTAAAAATTTTCATATCGAAAGGCCAGTTGTTGACATTGTAATTTTCCCCCCTAAAGGGTCACTTCGACGCACAATGCATAATACATATGCACATGCCGCCCAAAACTACAACATTGTAGAAGACTTGGCGCAAGCGCCGTCGACTATGTCGATGCTCGAAGTATTACAAACATGCCCAACATAAAGGAAATCTTTGCTTTCAGATATTGGTGGTATCGACCCACATGATTCCATGCTTGCAATTTTCGACCTGGAAAAGCGTAAACCTTCCCTTTCCCACCAGCTTGCATTTCAAGTGCAAATTTTTTCGAAAGGTAAAGGTATACACAAAACTTTCATCGATGAAGGTGATTCTACCTGCATCATGTCGACTTCATGTTGGCTCGCTTTGGGTTCTCCAACCCTATCCCCATCATCAAATTCCCTTAAAGCTTTTGATGGCCACAATTTCATCCCAAAACGTTACCTAGCTATATACCCCATCACTTTGTATGGAAAAATGGTAACGGTGGACATAGAAGTCGTAGATAAAAAACTAAACTATAATCTCTTGCTGGGTCGCAGTTAGATGTACACCATGACAGCCATTGTATCTACTGTCTTTCACATCATCCTATTTCCATTGGATGGAAAGGTAGTTACAGTGGACCAGCTATCCTTCTGCACCCCTGATTACTCCTCGTTACCAAGCAGCTCTATACCCCTAGTAGGTGGCGTACCTGACTCTTACATCAGTATCGGTACAGGTCTACTGAAGGATTCTTCCCTCATGGGTTGTTTCCCTCTTCAACTGCCTCAGGTTTCACAGATGGTCAATATGCTTTCATCTACTCCTCATGAACAAACCGATCCATGGATCCTACCAGCTCCTTTAGACATTGACACATATGGAGAACAAATGCCACTGTCACCAGCTGAATTGGCTTACCAAGCCATTCAATCTGCATCCACATCTCCAGTCACTTTGGTTATGGCCAATGGTACCACTGCCCCTCCCATAACCGCTCCTTCTTTCGATCCACTCAATCAAGTCCTACCTACAGAAGAAACTATTCAAGAAATCATGAGTTAAAAGAGTGACCTTGGCAGGACTCGCACCATTGTGTTTTGATATCTAATTCAAACACGATGCCTCTTCAAATCTTGTCCCCTGACATAATAGAAATCGTTTCCTCACCCTATACGACCATCCAAACTTTGGAGGTAGAAGGAAACATGGGCAATATTTCAAATACATTGCTCATTGATATTTCTGTCAAGACAGGCATCGTGGAAAACATCTAGATTCGAACAGATTGCAATCTTGAGGAAATTGCAAGCTTCACCTTCCTTTTTAAGTAATTCAGCGATGTATTTGCCTGGTCTTATGAGGAAATGCCCAGTATAGATACATCTATTGTCGAGCATGAGATCAAGCTTTATGACAATGCTAAACCTGTCTGTCAAAGGCTTCGACTAGTCCATCCCCGCAAAATGGTAGCCATAAAAAAACGAGGTAGAAAAGTTGTTACATGTTGGTTTTGTCTATCCTGTTCCTTTAATGGAATGGGTTTCCAATCCAGTTCCTATCGATAAAAAACAAGGAACCATCCGCGTATGTGTCGACTATCGAGACTTGAATGTCGCGTGTCCCAAGGATAATTATCTGACACCGTTCATCGATCAAATCATCGACAACTGTGCCGGTTGTGAATCATTTTCATTCATGGATGGATTCTCAAGTTACAACCAGATTTCTATAAAACCCAAATACCAACACAAAACCGCCTTCGTTTGCCCATGGGGCATCTTTTCCTATCGAAAACTCCAATTCGGTTTAAAGAATGATGGAGCAACTTTTCAAAGAGCTATGGACTACGCATTTCACGATATCAGTCATATCATTCAAGATTACTTGGATGACCTTCCAACCCATTCCAAGCAACAAACGCAACACCTAAACCATTTAAGAGCCATCTTTCTTAGGTGTCGGTTTTAAAACATCCGCATAAATGTGTTTTCTTTGTCAAGTCTGGATGCTTACTTGGATTCATTGTCTCCAAGTATGGGATTAGGGTTGATCCCAATAAGGTAAAGGCAATTACTCAATTGCCTGAACCACAATCTGTTCTACAGCTCCAACATTTGCAAGGGAAAGCAAACTTTTTACGACGGTTCATCATAAACTATGTTGAGTTAATGAAAGGCTTTATGCACCTACTTAAGAAGGGAGTGCCATATCTGTGGGATGATCAAGCTCAATGATCATTTGATGCCTTGAAAAAGGTGCTTATATTAGCCCCACTCCTTAGTGCTCCCGACTATGGTCGCGACTTTCTTCTATACCTGGCAGCCTCGCCATCCTCTCTCGGAATGGTCTTGGTTCAGACTCATGATGACCGAAGTGAACATGTGATCTATTATCTGTCAAAAGGCCTGGCTGGTCCCGAACTCAAATATTCACATGTGGAAAAACTGTCATTGGCAGTTGTCTTTGTTGTCAACTGATTCCGACACTACATCTTGCTGTGACAGACTACTGTCATCGCCTTGGAGAATCCCATGAGACATATTTTGTCTCGTCAAGTAATTGGAGGAAAATATTCAAAATGGATCGTGATCCTCCAACAATTTGATCTGGTTTTCACAGCTGCCAAGGCGAAGAACTCCTTAGTCTTTGCCGAACTTTTGTCAAACCTTCCCATCGTCGATCCTAATGAGATATCCCATGATCCTCTTCCATATGAGGCTATCTATCTTATCAACACCACTGACCCTTAGTACGATGACATTCTTGTCTACCTCCAAGCACAACGGTTCTGCCCCGAACTATCAACAAGTGACCGTTGTCGCATCTGCCACCAAGCGTGACACTATCTAGTGATTAACGATATGTTATATCATTGTGGTGCGGATACAGTTCTTTGACGTTGCCTCACTCATGAAGAGGCGGAACAAGTTTTAAATGATTTCCATGCTGGGGCATGTGGCGGTCATCTTTCTGGCATATCTACTACACAGAAAATCTTGTGCGCAAGCTATTACTGGCTGACCTTGTTCAAAGATTATGTCAAGGCCATCCGGCAATGCCATCCTTGTCAAGTATTCACAAAGAAAATGCGCGCTCCTCTGGCCCTACTGCACCCGGTGATCTCCGTTGGCCCCTTTGCCAAATGGGGGATAGACTTCGTAACCTGCAATCCCATTTCCTCTGCTGGACACAACTATATCATAGTAGCTGTGGACTATTTCACGAAATGGGTCGAAGCCCTTCCCACCTATAGAGCCAATGGAGAAATCGTGGCACTATTCCTGTTCAATCAGGTTATCTGTCATTTTGGTGTACCCCGCACGATTGTTACAAACCATGGATCTCATTTCCAGAACCATATGATGTCTGATTTAACATCGCTACTTGGTTTTTGTCAGGATCAATCATCCTCCTACTACCCCCAAGCTAATGGTCAAGTAGAAGCTGTCAATGGCGTCTTAAAAACCATGATCCGTAGGTTGGTAGGAAATCATAAAACCAATTGGCACCGAATGTTATATTCAGCGCTATGGGCATACCAAACTTCAATAAAAACTGCCATGGGCTTTACACCTTTCCAACTCGCTTACGGCCTGGAAGCAGTTTTACCCATTGAGTGTCAGATCCCTTCCCTGCAAATAGCCATTGAACTCCCAGCCGACACTATTGCCAAAGAAGAATGCTTACTATACCTCAATCAACTGGACGAAACCTGTCAAGATGCCAAATTGCCACTCAAGGCTCACAAGCGTCGGGTAAAAACCCAATATGACAAAAAAGTCAAGCCTCGTTCTTACCAAGAGGGAGATCTTGTTTTTCTCTATGATAAATGACCTCTTGGGGGCAGGAACACTTCAACCCTTATGGCTAGGTCCTTATGTCATCAAGAAATTCCTCTCAAAAGGGGCATATGAACTTTAGGACTGGGAAGGAGTCCCGCTCGCCGAGCCCAGAAATGGGCTCTATCTAAAAAAGTATTATGCCTAGTATTACACTTGGCATGTGCTTTGTAGTTTTATGTATTTATAGGTTTTGCTTCCCTTTTTGGTGTGATTGGATTATTTTGATATTTATTGGAGTATTTGTCTCATACATCCTTCTCGCAATGCAGATGTCTTCGTTGCCCTTAGCATACATAGGATACGCGGACAGTGCCAGTTGTCACACACGACACATTGCATCAGCTGCTTGGGTCATCTACACACCTGAGTCAGAACTATTTTGTTCAGGAGGAGCCTTTCTTGGTACCTCCACCAACAATATTGCCGAGTACATGTCCATAATTTCACTTCTCACGAAAGTGTCATCAAGGGACATCTCCAATCTGGTGGTCAGGTTAGACTCCCAGCTAGTTGTTATGCAATTGAAAAATCGTTATCACATTCGTAATCCAACCTTGTTACGTCATTATTTAAGGGTACGACTCCTGGAACATCAATTTGAAATAATCACATATGAACACATTCCTAGAGAATTTAATGCAGTTGCTGATTCATTAGCTAACTATGTATTAGATTGGCATCTGTCACATTCACTATAGGAGCATGCATGAAAAGTAAAAATTTATTGAGTTAAACATTTTACAAAAAACATTTACGTCATCAAAATACCAAAATGTCTTTATATATATAGATATATATATATATATATATATATATATAGATATATATATATATATATATATATATATATATATATATATATATATATATATATATATAGATCAAATCTAGTCTTTTACATTGAAATGCTCCAAAACTTGGATGTTGTAAGTACAAAATGGCTACTAAGCCCAGCTATAAACACCCATTGGCTACACCAAAACACCTGCTAAAAAGAACCTATTGCCCCTGAAATGCTAAAACCACTCTAGTTATCCTCCGAAGAGGAACCAGAAACGACTCAGGTACATCAACTATGTGTCGCTGCATATGAGAGGGAATCTCCCTCATATGAAGGGGGGGGACACCCATGCTCAAGCCCTCCAAGTTCCTTAAAACCTCGCAAAGACTGTCGGCATCACCTCCCCAGCAAGTAGTTGGCCTCCTCATCGCATATGGCGGGGTGCGCCTGCAGGTCGTAATGGCGCCACTCTTGTGTTAAGCATAAAGCTTCATGTCAGTACTTATTTTTCTTATAAAAACATTACATAAACATTCAAAAGCTAATAATATTTGAAGTACTTTCAAAATAATTCTCACCTTGAGGACCCCAGTTGGTCCTGGGCGGCAACATCAAGTCAAGGTTGCCGGTGAAGTCCATGCCCTCATAAGCATAGTCATCAATCATCACAATTTGGCCACGAAGCCACTGGAAGAAATCTTCCTCGAAGAAATGCCGAATCAATCCTCCTCCTGTGCGAGGATCGAGTGATGACCATCGCTCCTATCTCGGCTCCCTCGGATCAAAGGGACCTAAGCTCATCCTTGGGTGCATAATAGGTACCCTCTTAAGAATGAATGAGACTCTTATAGTACCATACCCAAATCTTTGTTAGGTTCGAGTCTTGCATGTAATTAATTCTGCCTTCAAGTGGCAAAGCATCACTTCACACCAATTGAACATTTGCGGCTGGACACAGTCAACTGCAAGCAACAGTTGGGCCTTTGTTGCAACGTGGGGACTCTTTGACCCTGCCAACCGCATAATCAACCATAAAATAGCCCTCATAGACCTGGACCTTATCCTCTCTATGGGGACTCTGTTCTTGACTAGTTCGCTCTCAAGGATGCAGTAGGATTGCACCAGCTCTAGGGTAGATCGTGGATCTGGCCTACCCCCGTGAGGTTTGCATGTGCCCCATGGTATGACAGACCAATTAAAATGTATATGTCATCACGGTCAATAGCCATCTCGTGATTCATGCCAGCACTAGATAATCCATCTCAATAAATCCTCTTGTCCTTTCATCAGCTCCAACTTTGCATACTTCAGCAAACCATAGCGGTGCAATTCAAGTATGCATGCTAGATCATTTTGCATCAGCAATTCCTAGCTATCATGGGCCAGTTTTCTCCATAGGCTAGTCATTATGGCCTAAAACTTGCCCAAAATAACCCTAAAAATAGTCAAAATGGGGCAAAATAGTTTCAGGAATCCTTGCATGAAGTTTTAAACTGTGCCCTTAAGCTCTAACACTCCCCCCAATAGTATAGGGAGGATTAACGCCCTCCAGTAGGTTGTACAGGGCATTTAACGCTCCCTACAGGCCATCTGGAGGGCGTTAGTGCGCAAACACTACTTTAGGACACCTCAAATCTGCAAAAATCCACCCCTGAAATTGTCAAGAAAGGTTAAGAAATGCATAGAGAAAGGTTTTAGCCTCTACTTGGGACTAACGGCACGTCAAATGGTCACTCGGATCTCCTACAATGGTCCACGGAAAATCTACTCCACTTTAGCTCCAAAACACTCTCATAATTCTCAAATAGTGAAAATGGTGAATGTGAAAGCTCAAAACACTTCCTTATATTTATTTTTGGAGACATGATTTTTTGAAATCATTAAAGAGGAAGTAGTCTATTCCCCATGATTTTTTATCATGCATGAACTGATATGGATAAGAATTGGTGCTTTTTAGACTTTTTCTGCTTTTGATGTAAGTACCTTCAGGAATGAAAAACAATAAAAGTTGTATGCAATTCTCAAGGAGCGCTTTTCTTTTATGGGATATTTTCTCGCTCTAAAAAACTGAAAAATCCTTGAGTTTTTCATCGTTGGGCTCATTAAACACATACGATGGCGGTCTGTGAAACTCTCTTTCGCTCTTTTTCTAGCTCATTAAACTGAAAAAAGACCATTAGAGCATTCTTTTTAGGCGCTTTTTTCTCGCTCATTAAACTGAAAAAAAAAATAAATAAATAAATAAAAATAAAAAAAAATCCTGAGTTTTTTCTTTAGGCTTGTTAAATATTTATAAAGATAACCCGAGCATTCTTTTAGGCACTTTTCTCACTCATTAAACTGAAAAATCCCAAGTTTTTGTCACCGGGCTCGTTAAAAATCTACGGCAGCAACAAGAGCACTTGATTTTTTGTGACCATTTCTCGCTCTTAAATCGAAAAAATCCCCGAGTTTTTTCCCTTCTTTGGGCTCATTAAATCTATGAATAAGGAATGAGCAGTTCTTTTCCCTCTTTTTCCTTTCTCAATAAATTGAAAAAGATACCTTGAGTTTTCTTCATTTGACTCGTTAAAATTTGATGAAGGTATTGAGTTTGTCGTCGTGTGACTCATTAAAAATTCACGATGAAAAATGAGTTTACTCCATCTCCTCGTACTCGTAACAAAATGAGGTCAACATCTATTGAACATAGGTTTCTCTTTATCCGGATTCAATAGATTAACTCACGGAAAAGTAACCGATCCAGGTATACTATTAACCTTTTGTCACACCCGGTTAACAACTATGACAAAGGGACCACCATGGAGTCATTATTTACAATCTTTTCAGACTCTCTAAATATGAAAAGACCACTGAGTTGTCTAGTCTAGACTCATTAAATTATACAGACAAGATATAAAGTCGCTCTTTTTACGATCCTTTTCAGATTCTCAAAATATGAAAATATCGACGAGTTTGCCTATCTGGACTCATTAAACTAATCAGATAGGGAATAGAGTCGCTCTTTTCGTGGTCCTTTTCAAACTCTTAAAAAATGAAAAGATCGACGAGTTTACCCGTCTGGACTCACTAAACTAATCAAACAGGGAAAGTAGACAATACAATTGCATTCAATATTTGAAAGTGTGGTTTGGCAGCAGTTGTTCCCTTGAACATGGCACTCCCTCAGATAAACCTTCCTTGTGATGGCCTCTCAATATGAATCCTACCATCCTATGAGTTTAGCCTAAATACCCCAATGTTCTTGCATCTCTGTATCCTAACACTCTTTGGTGTTCATGAGTCTAGTGCTGCATGGTTAAAATCATTGTCATGCCTTCTATTGTCAAGGGTTAACCTTTTGTTTCCTCCATTAACCCATCAAGCATATCCTTTCATCATGCCCTCTGTTTTTTAGACCCAATGCTAAAAGATTCCTCAAAAAACAAATCATTCTTGTCCCGTTTCGTGTTGATTGATGTAGGACACATTATTTCCTACCTTTCGACAAGTATCTTCCTATCGACTTCAACACTCTATCTAGGAAGACAACCCAGAAACACATTTAGTGCCTTGGTACTTGCAGACATTAGTGGTAGGACTCCTTGTGTTTGATCAGGGGTTCTCATTATTGGCTCATGGTTAAGTGATTCTACAGGTGTTTGACATTAAAAACATCTTTCACACTCGTTAGATTGTACTGTGCATCTTGGATACCATCACCATCATTGGCGGCCTTCCTCGCATATGTTAATGGTCTCCATTATTGACTGGTAATCAAATGATTTCATGCATGTTTGACATCAACGCATATATTCACATGTATCGATATATGCTATTCAGTGAAGCAGAAATCAAGACCTTGGGTAGAGGCTTGCGTCAATCAGCCTTGCTTCCTCTCCCAAGTTGCATATATTTTTTTTGGAGATAGCTCATCAGAATGATCTTTTTATGACATCAAATCTGCATTATGCTTATCGGTGGCCAACATCGTCATATCTATCTTATGAGAAAATCACTCTGACATAGCTACTGAGCATGGGAATGCCTGACTCAAGACATGATTTTAGTAGTTTTATATATATGTGTTGTATCAGGTTTCCCATACCACTCGAAGCTCTGATCCTCTCTCTCTCTTTTTTGAAGAAGGAAAATTACAGTTAAGTAAAGTATTTCTGCCATCATAATTGCCTCTGATCTCACACTTTAGGGGGCATCTGTTATAAAACAAAATGACCCCCTCATCGGCTCAGAGGGGAAAGACATGATAGCTGAAGCAAAGACCAAGATCACATGCCTTGTTTCCACACTAACGTTGGATATACAATTACAACCTGCTTTATAAATCTACTCTATAAGCCTAAGGGTGCGTTAGTGACCCTACTAACTCTAGTTTTTAGTTCGAGAACAATTTTAGTGGATCCTAATGAAGTTATAAAGGTCAAAGGAGTGAACTGACTCATAAATATATAGATATTTTCTCCTAAATCTACTCAAGAAAAGTAAGGAAACATCTCAAGTTTGACCTATTTGGGGGATTTCTAATCCTAATGAAGGAGGCAAATGGGAAAGAGCTGAAAAGCATGGTAACTTCATTGCTTTTACCCTAAGGAACTCATGGAGGAACTTGGAAACCCTAACTCAATTGCTACTTAAGCAAAGCTAGGGCTATGGTGATAGAGGTCAGATCATTTGAAAGGATAGCTTACTTGATTCTTGAGTATAGTCTCAAATCTAAGCATAAGAAGTTGGTAAGAAGGGAGAGAGAGAAGATGGAGGGGTAAGGGAAGTTTGATGCAACAGATGGTTGTAATCACTCTTCCGACATTAATATAGAACTACAGTTGTACTGTCTACTACGTGGTGTTGGTACCATCATTCATTTATTTGTTTGTCCAATACCTTTTAGCATGAGTAGCTTAGTTATGTGTAACCAGATGTCTTTCATGTATTCATGTGTTAGTTATCAAGGTTGTATGTTGTGATTATGCTTGTCTCTTCTATGTGTAGGACTTGATCTGGAGCCGGCTCGGGGGACTTCCACCTAGCTGCATTGTGCTCTCCAGCAAATTTGCACTAAGGCCTGAGGTAATCCATCTATTTTGCTTTGATAGTTAGTTAATGTTTATGGAAATGCATGTAATTTTGTGACGGTTGCAGATAATATTACAGTCTGCCAAGGGTCCTGGGAAGACCCTTGAGGGTATCTCCATTCTCCATACACTGTGCATTTTATCCTATAGCATTTGGGTCTCTCTACTTTCTTTTAGGAACGCGAAGTTAGGGTTTCTGCACTAGGCAAGTCTAAAGTTTGATTTTGAAGCAAATAAGAGCAAGAAGTAAAGCAAAGGTCTCTTAAAATTTCATACTAGACCTAAGACTCAAATCAAGGTAACAGAGGTCAAGGGAAGAGCTGTTAGAGGGAGATCGAAGTCTCCTAGAGAAGCAACAACAGTTGCAACAGTTGCTGGGGGTAGAATTTCATATTTCTTGGGGAGATCGAAGATATTTCAACAGAAGGTTGAGGAAGACTTGATATTGGAGGGTATTTGTCTGAGTCTAGGTTATGGTATTCTTCAATTGAAAGATATGAAAGATAAGAAGAGATTTTACAGGTTTTCCCCTCAAGAGGAGGGGTTTTGGCCCTGGTTTGTAGCCTATATATTCTGCCATCATTATTACTATTTTGGTAGTTGTTTGATGTATTTCACTTGAAATAAGAAAAATAAAAGCTAATAAGTAAAAATAGTACACAATTAGTTATAAATTTAAGAGAATTAACATATACATTTCCCTATTGAATTCTCAACATGGTTTCAGAGCTTTGGTTATCTAAGGGCATCATGAAGAACTCCTCTACAATGAAGAAGGCCATCAAAAGGATTGTAAACCATCTCAATAAAAGAATCAAAGAGGTATGGAGTCTCATATTCTCTTCAAATAAGGAATCAATCATAGAAATGGATGAAGGACTCTTCTTTGCTCTCTTTGGAACATTTCAAGATGAAGATAGCTGGGTAATTGATAACGGTGCATCAAGGCACATGACTAGTCACTCTCACCAATTGAAGACTTTATCAAAAGGAAAATTTGCTTACTCTGTGGAACTCTGAGACAACAAGAGATATCCCGTGAAAGGAAATGGATCATCATCCATAAATCTAGAAGATGGAAGCAACATCCACGTCAACAATATTATGTTTGTTCCAGGTTTCCACAAAAATCTACTTTCTATTTCAAGCTTAGAATATAAAGGAGATAGAGTATCCTTCATTGATGGAAAGGTAGTTGTATGGGAAAAAGACTCAAGCATAGAACAAGCTAAAGTGATTGGTATCTGAGAAGTAAGGATTTACAGATTAATATCTCCCATAAATCATGTCGTAGTTCACACTAAGATTATTCCATGTGAGATTTGGCATAGAAGGTTTGGTCATTTACATTTCAAAATCCTTCCAACCCTAAATTCCATAGTAGATGGAATACCAAATCTAAAGGAGGATCATGAAGGTGTCTGCAAAGGATGTGCATTAGGTAAAAATACCAAGAGACCATTTGGAAGCAGTGCTTCATGGTCAAAAGAAATCTTGGATCTCATTCACTCTGATGTATGTAGCCCTATGACTCCAAAATCAATTGGAGGACAGCGTTATTATGTCACATTCATAGATCATCACTCACGAAAGACCCGAGTTTACTTAATGAAAACCAAGGATGAAGTATTTACTAAATTTCAATAATTCAAAGTCGAAGTGGACAACCCTACAAAAAGAAGGATCAAAATACTAAGATTTGAAATTGGAGGCGAATATACATCCAAGTAGATCATAGGATTCTGTAAGGAATCTAGGATTAAGAGGGAATTGATAGTTCCATATAATCCCAAATAAAATGGAGTTGTAGAAAGAAAGAAAAGGTCCATTTAAGAAAGTGTAAAAGAAATGATACAGAATCAAATGTCTAACAAAGTTTCTGTGGGGTGAATCAACTAAGATTGTTGTCTACATACAAATTAGATGTCCTCACAGATCTCTAAACAATAAAACTCCAAAAGAAGTGTTCACTGGGAAGAAGCCATCTGTTGATCATCTCTGAATCTTTGGATTTCCTGTGTATATTCATATACCGAAGGACAAAGGAAAGAAGTTGGATCCTTTCAGCATGAAAGGTATATTTGTTGGGTATAGTAACTCATCGAAAGCCTATATAATCTATATGAAAGATGGAAATCACATTGAAGTTAGTCGTCATGTCATATTTGATGATAGCATAGCATTCAAGAAATCGAAAGACCTTTCTATAGATTCTAATGATGAACAACTTCCTATGTTTGAGGAAGAAGTTGACAGGGAAGAAGGATCTCACCATGATGAATAAAGACCTAGTGAACATATTCAACCCATGGTCACTCAACAAAGTTACAAGGAAAATACCTAATTGGTTGAAATCTACACTACTTGATGCAAAAGGTCATGGGGCAGCTCAAGGATCATTTAGAGAAATTAAAAGACCCAAGAGATACTCTAGGTATGATGCATACATGACAAAATTAATAGAAGTAGAACCATACACTTTTTAAGAGGCTATAGAACATGGAGGATGGAAATATTCCATGAATGAAGAATATCAATCTATAATGAAGAATGGAGTCTCAGATATCATACCTAGGCCTAAAAACAGTATCTACAATATATCTCCATTGATGAGAAGGTAGTTGACATATTGATAAAATCACTTCCAAACAACAAGCTTGTATACTTAAGGGACAAGCTTGCTTTGGTGGATTTTTCCTCCTGAATTGAGATGAAGGGATAGATACAACATTCTTGTCTTCACTTGGGAAGAAAGAATGTATGGTTGGGTAGCCATCTGGCATTCGATACTCTTTTAGAATGTGGTAGGGAATTCAAGACAAGAGTAGCCATGGACCAATATTCTTTGAGTATTAGCTACCCAAGATAATAATAGTCTAATGAGAGGTCATACTGTAGGAACACCTAGGTGGGGTATGTACCTTGCGGAGACAATGATGATGGTGTCTACACATCATTGGTATTTCTAGAATTGTGCTCTAATCTTGTGGATATATAGATTTGTTAGTCAAGGCCTTGCTATATAACAATGATGGTTAATATGATGCTAGACAAATGGGTTACCAATCTGACTCTTCTTATGAGATCTATTCAGATCGAGAATGACCACGTACCTCCTATGAATACCTCCCTATTTAAGAGGGAGTGTTGAAAAATGTGTAAGTAGGTTCAGTCTTCATTAATATGAAATGTATTATTGTATATATAAAGTTAAAAATAAATTATTATTATTATTGGAGCATGGCTTTCATGCTCAACTTATTTTATTTTATAGTTCAAGCACCCATTGAGTGCTTCTAAGATTTTTCCTAGGTATAATAGTCATTGTCATATATGGAAGGCCCTATTGGCACATTGTAAATTGTAAAAGAAAAAAATATTTTGTCTTGAAAATGTCAAATTACCTCCAAGATCAAGTTGGCCTACATAAATTGTCAAGTTGGCCTACATGAAGAGCCCAATCCACCCTTGAAGGAAGCCTATATATAAGAGGAACTCATCCTCCATTTGGAACATCCACTCACTCATCTCTCATATGAATAAGGAAGCAATAGAAGGATGAAAATGGAAGTACGAAGAAGAAGGACAAGAAAAGTCGAAGTGTTTTAGGTCTCTCTAATTTCTTCTGGGAATGCGAAGTAAGGGTTTCTGCACTGGGCAAGTCTAAAGATCAATTTTGAAGCAAAGAACAGAAAAAAGGAAAGCAAAGGTCTCTTAGGATTTCCTACTAGACCTAAGACTCAAATTAAGGCAAGCGAGGTCAAGGGAAGAGAAGTTAGAGGGATATTGAAGTCTCCTAGAGAGGCAACAATAGTTGCAGCAGTTGTTGGGGGCATAATTTCAGATTTACAGGGAGATCAAAATATTTCAGTAGGAGGCCGAGGAAGACTTGATCTTGGAGGGTATTTGTATGAGTCTAGGTCATGGTATTCATGTTACACAGTATTTTTTCAAGCCTCCTGCACTTCCCTATGACATACCTTGAAGTTCTTGAAACATTGTCATTATATAGTATACTCATCCATGTATGCAGCTCAGATCCCTCCTTTAACTTTGTTTGGAAAATTTCTTGAGCTTTCCCTGAAGAAATAGCTCTTAAAACCCTAAAATGAGGGATATCACTCTTATGAAGCTCACAACCATGATGGTCACCTGTTGCACTGTGTTTGACCCGCGATGGCATCGCTCTATTCCTTGTCATACTCGTGATGATCCAAAAAAGGTAATTTTCCCAAAGAGGATGAGAAGCTTCGTGATCTAGAAGCTTCCAGAGCGACAACCTGGAGGTGGTTTCACATAGATGAGGTCAAATCCTCCTAACTTGACCTCTTTGTCTTGTCCCTATGAGCTACCTCCTTGAGATGTGGGCCTAATCCTATATTTAGAGGAGTCATAACTCCCTATAACAGCCTATAAATTCCTCCTCTCCCATTCCAAAATGGTTGGTATATGTCCATTTGCACCCCTATGTTGAACTTGTGCTTAGAGGTTATTCATTAGACTTTGAGAAGGAGTGTTTAGAGAGTTTCTTATCTTGGACTTGGATTACCACTCAAGGAGAGCCTTTCAACATCAAGTCTATGGTTGTAAGCTTCCCTTTATTCTTTAACTAATATACAACTCCTAGTTCATCTTCCAAAAATATATATGTTCAAGTATGTATTAGCTTGTCATTCCTTGATTAGTTAAGTAGGTTATTATTGGATTTGCTATTGGTTTTGGCATGCTTTGTTGTCTCTTGATTACTTGTGCAGTAACATAAGTGTTGAGAGAAGTAGGAACAAATCCGTGACGCAAGCAGTTTGAGGATCTCAACAAAGGAAATTGGAATAGCATCAGAACAAGGTAGGTCATCTATCTCATTCTACTTTTCAATTATAATATAGGAACATGTCTAGTTGATTGTCACTTCAGTTGCTAGACCCACTCATTGGGCTAGAAGGATCTTCTTTGTCCACAGAGAGGATTAACCTTGTCAAAAAAATGGTGACTCCACTGAGGAGCCTATGACCCTTTCCATCCAATCTCTCACCCTGATATTTTGTCTAGTTTGACAAACCGTCAATTTCTCGGCTTGTCTGCATCAGTCTGGGTTTATACCATCATTGATTACTGCCTTAGAGTGCTAAGTCTAGATTGTTTCTTGGAATATTTTTAGTTTTTTCCCATATTCCTTGCCCATCACGGGTTTTACCTTTAAAGTCACGATGGCATCATGGTTTTTACCTTTACAGTCACAATCATCGCGGTTTTTACCTTTACAATTGCGATGAAAAAAAAATCTTCATTTTTTGGTCGTGCTGAAATCATCACTAATTTTCTATACAAAGTAGTGATTCCATTGCGGGTTTTCCTCAAAAGTAGCGATAATCGCAGGTTTGGGTATGTAAAGTAACAATGATCCTTGAATATGAGAATTTTTAAGATTTCTTCCTCAAAATCTAGTGTGTCTTGGCCCATGAGGTCTTTTCCCATTGTGTATGCTTGGATTTGTCAATGTTTTGATTGATTGCCTTGATTAATTTTCAAAATTTGTCTCGTTGGCTTCGAAGTGAAATTTAACTGAATTATAGGGTTTCTAGTCATTGGTCATTGCTTGCTACTTTTTGTCGTTGAGATGCTTTTTTTGCTAATTGATTAAGTGTTGTTTTCTATGGAAATAATTGAAAACCTCAATTTGCATATGTCTTAGCTTGTATTTCGAAATTTACTTTTCGTGAAAATGCATTAGATTAGTTGCATTAAGAAGTTATTTTTTGAGATTCATCATTGAGAATAGATCACATTTTTCGATGATTGAAAGCTAAAAAGTTGTATTAGGCGCATTAAATCATTCAAAACGAAACGAAAATCATAATTCATATAAGTGCATCTTTGTAAAGTCAAAATCATTTTTCTTTCAAAAAGTTTCATTTAGGATAGTGAAAAGTCAAAATTATTTTTACTTTTGGCATTGCGTTTTGAAGACGAAACTGAAAGTTAGTGGAAGGTATTTTTCATGATGCATTTTTCATGATGCATGTTGTTTGATGCATTATTGATTGAAATTTCTTCCCTTGGTTAGTCTAGCTTTCAAAAAAACAAAAGTTTTATTTTTCTCATATAGTTGCATCATAGGTGTTCAGGTGACATCGTTAAGGACTTGAAATTGAAACATAATTTCAAGATAAACATTAAAATCTATCATTTAATCTAAGGATCATTTGAAACATTAACACTCATACTTAGTGGTCTAGGATAGAGATGTGTTTTAGCGTCTTTAAGAACTTGGCAATTGTTGTTCGCTCTTGAATTAGACAGTGCTAGAACACACTTGTGATCACAGTACCATCGAGTATATAGAGGGAGACCCTCATAGGTTGCAAAACTTTATCCATAGGAAGCCGATCCTACCTGCCTGTAAATGTGATACACTGAACACAACATTTGGGGAGATTTCCTACACGTACGTCAAGTCCTTGGAGAATTTATTTGCGAAGGCGTATATTGTAGTTCACGGTTACTTGGTACTCCTTTGTATCCTGAGTAGTCATTTCAATCTTTTCTGACTCCTTAAATTTGAAAATATCATTGAGCACTTGTCCTTTCAAGCTCACTAAACCAACGAAAGTGACTAGAGTCACCTTTTCGTCCTTTTCTCAACTGTTAAAACATGAAAAGGCCAAGATTTTGTTTCAAATTCTAAAATTAATTGACCATAGAAAAAACATCCTTCCTGTGAAAATACTCCTTCGTATATCTTAGGTTGATACCAATGGAAACATTTCCTGAGTCTGCCAGTCAAAGAAACCCCTCTGATGGGAATCCTAGTCCTTTTCCTTCTTTTGGAAATATTGGTGCTCCTTATATGGTGACATTGTCCCTTCCTAGATTGACCATTGGTCTGCTAGTTTGGTTCTTTGTGACCTCGGTGATTCTGAGTGTCCTAACTTATTTTCAACCGAGTTCTCCTCCACCTGAACAACATCAACCTCATGTTGAACCTAAATTTGACCCCTTGCCTTCTTCACCTATTTCTTCACCACGTTCTTCCACTTCGCCTAGTGAAAGTCTATATTATAGTAACGAGGAAGCTAAGAAGAAGAAGAAGAGGAAAAATAAGCAAGGGGGGAACCAAAAAACTATTGCTACTGATGCAACTAATGAAGGAAAATCTTCCAACCAACCCCAGAAAGTAAAATTCCCTTGCATGTTATGTAAGGGTGGCCACCTTCTTCGGAATTGTCCTGGTATTCCCAAGGTCTTAGATGTGTGTTCTATAGGTTCACATCGACCTTTGTCATCAGCCTCTGGCAATCATGCTGGTGATAAACCCTCAACTAGTAACAATAAAGCTCATGGGAAAAAGGGAATAGTCATATTTCCTTGTAAGTTGTGTGAAGGTAATCATCCCACTCACCTTTGTCCTCTTATGGATGAAGCTTCCAAAGTGTTGGAAAACCTTATAATTTCTCAACCTCGTCTTCCGACTGGGTATTGAAAGCTTTCCCATGATCCTCCACTAGTTGATCTAGTGATTGATCAAAAGTCATCTTTGGTCAACCCCAATCTCTCTAAAAGTGAGTATCGTAAGTTCGTTCTCAACCAACCATTGGTTGAGAAAATGGTATACTTACCTCCACCTTCAATTAACCGTACCTTTCTGATAGAGATTGAACCTCGTACTACTCTAGTACTTCTGGTTTCTTTAGTTTTGAATGAACTGGAGGTAAATCCTCCTGTTCCCGAGGTGCATGAGAGAATTTCTCCTATTCCCATGGAGAAAGAGAGCATAGATCACATTCCTATGACACCCCCTTCGAGTAGTTTGGTCACTTCTTTTGATTGGAGTCGACTGACAAGATATCGTCTTCTGTCTTATGTGCCTTTCCAGATTACAGTACAGGCCTACCATATGGCCATACCTAGCACAGTCATAGATAATGGCGCATATGTTAGCATTATGTCTTCAACTGCATGGTAACCTTTAGGTTTTCCTCAGCTTGTCCCCATCACCTAGAATCCATTAGCTTTTAACAAAGGAACCATTCAGTCATTAGGGATCCTTGCTAAGTTACCTATTACTTTGGGAGGAAAGATTGTCTATATAGACGTGACGGTTATCCAAGCCCCGTTGGATTTTAATATACTCCTTTGCTATGACTATGTTTACGTCATGGGAGCTCTTGTTTCTTCCATCTTTCGAGTGATGTGTTTCCACACGAAGGAAGCATTGTGATCATTGAACATCTTACATTCATTGGTCCTGAATCAGCTCCCACTCAACCATCATCCCTAATTGGTTCTTATTTGGAAGCGGTATCACCCCCTGTTCCATGCCCACATCTACTGATAATCTAGTAGGTGATGTAGTACACCATATACTGGGGACATTGGAGCCCAAATTTTCCATTGGATCCCTGGATATCTATCCCTTCAAGGGTGTTGTTCTCCCATCTAATGAGAAACTCTTGGAAGCCATGGCCTCTTTTGATCTGTGATCAAGGGATAGAGTAGAGTTCCTTGTCTTGTGTCAAGCTCCTTAAAAAATGAAACAAGGGATGGAGCAGAGTTCCTTGTCTTCTGTCAAGCTCCTTAAAAAATGAAACAAGGGATGGAGCAGAGTTCCTTGCCTTCTATCAAGCTCCTAAACAAGGGATGGAGTATAGTTCCTTGTCTTCTATCAAGATCCTTAAAAAATCAAACAAGGGTCATGAGGATAGTTCTTTTACTATTACAACCTCGTTAAAAAATGAAATAGGTTTCCATGATCATGGTTCTTTTCTTGTGTTAATGTCATTAAAAAATGAAACGAATCCCATTCCAATTCGAGTCTTTGATTAGATCTCATAAAATCCCAGTCGAGTCTTTCACTTGATCTCATAAATGAACCTTCATTCCATCCACCTGTTAGTAACCAACAATCTACTTAGGTGAACGAAATGAAGCTTGGGGGGCATGTACCTCGAATTTAGTCATTATGCTAGGGGCATTCAACCTTATTTCAAGCATAGTTTGTTTCCGTTTCAAGCTTCTGTAAAAATGAAACCAAATTGAAGCATAGCTTTTTCCCATGTTTCAAGCTTGTGAAAAAATGAAACCATTTTCATAGTATACTCAAGCATAGTTTCTCATGTTTCAAGCTGTGTACAAATGAAACCATTTTCAAAGTACACTCAAGCATAGTTTATCATGTTTCAAGCTTGTGTAAAAATTAAACCATTCCCACTTTACATCTCGTGATTTCTATCGGCCGATTTTTTCCAGATGAGCCTTGGTTCTTTCACTCCATCGTCACCATCTCTTTGGCCGATCATATGCCTTCACTTGGTTGTTTTACCCTTGCCTGAAGAACATATGCAATAAATGGTCTTATTAGCCAACCTCTTGACCATTACATGTTTTGAGCAGTTCCATCATGATCGAAACCAGTTGCTATCCTTTCATACCACTCGTTCATCTAGGTGGAGTCCTCTTTTAGCTCTTTTTAGACTCGTTAAATTGTCGAGTACTTGTCTCTTATAACTCGTTAAATTAAATGAATTGACGTCGTCTCACTATACGTTTACCCCTTTTCCAAGCTGAGATTGACTATTTACGAAAAAGGTACACCTTGATTGACATGGTCACGAGGTTCTCTTTGATATTATTTTCTACCCTTTCGGATTCGAGAGACACAATTACAAAAAGGGACATGATGGAGTTTTCTTTTTCATCTCTTTTTCAAACTCTCTAAATGTGAAAAAGATACCAAGTTATTCTTATGTCAGACTCATTAAAATTTTACGACAAAAGACTTGTAACCATGACGAGCCCGAGTTTCTCCTTCATAGGGCTTGTAAAACTTACTGGGATGGATTCATCTAAAGGATGAAGTTATATGACAAGCATATGGTATCCTCTTCAATATTGTGTAAAAATAAAGAGGTACTCGCTAGAAATAGTGGGGAAAAATGAAGATGAAACATCCTTTATATAGGCATCATGTCGCTCTTGAACATGACACTCTTCTACTCTCGTGTCGAGTTTGGGATATCCTCACTCAATCACTTGTCCTTCCGGGTTTGGGTTATCCATTTTACCTCTCATCTAACTATTCCACTTCATTATTATGACCCTTGGTCCTATGTTGACTCTAATGTTGCCACACTCTGAAGTCGTGTCTCCAATATGTTCAAGACAAGTCCTATCTGTAGTCTATTACCTATACATTGTTTGAGTCATTGTTATAGTCTTGAAAATTATTCCACTTTATTCCTTGTTTCATATCGATGATGGGAGAATCATTATGACTCTCCTTCGATGGGTCACTTCCTATCGACTTCAGCTCATTATCCAGGAAGATGACTTAGAAACTCCATTTCAGTACCTTAGAGCTTGCATGCCTCAATGGCAAGTTCTTCGCATCTGACGACATGTTTTCGTCATTAGCCTTCAATCAGATGATTCCACGAGTGTTTGACTTCAGCTTCATTATCACATTCACGAATTGTACTATCATACCTTGAGAGCCATTGTCATTATGGGTGATTCCTCTCATGCTTGTTAACGGTATACATCAATGGTTGGTAGTCAGGTGGTTTTCTAGCATGTTCGACTGTGACACATTCATTCGCATGTTAGAATTCATACTTTAATTGGGTCATGATGGAGCGCGAGACTCTGAGTCCTCTCTGATATGACTCATGCTATGTGGAGTTATATGTTATTCATGATTGTACACATGTTTCTGCTATACGGATGGTTGTGACCATACCATGGGACTTTATATTTATGATGATAATCCTTATGTATTGCATGGCTATGCCCATGCCATGCATCTTTTCATATAATCCTCATCATCCAGATGGCTATGTCCATGCCATGGATTCATGTCTTGATCTCATATATGTATATGTATATGCGTCCTTTACTTGCAGGTCTCCTGACAGTGTGTGTCCTCGTCCTTACCAAAATCTTGTAAAGCATCTCAGCCGTCACTCCTTTTTTTTCCTTCATGCTTTAGGGGGCATCATTTACACAATATTTTTTCATGCCTCCAACACTTCCCTGTGACATACCCTGAAGTGTCCAAAACATGATAATTATACAATATACTCATCCATGTATATAAATCAAACCCATCCTTCAACTTTGTTTGGAAAATGTCTTGAGATTTCCCTCAAGAAATAGCTCTTAAAACCCTAAAATGAGGGTCATCACTCTTATGAAGCTCAAAACTGAAATGGCCGCCTGTTGCACCATGTTTGACCCATGATGGCATCACTTTTTTCCTTGTCATACCCATGATGATCCCAAAAAGGTAATTTCCCCAAAGATGATGAGAAGCTTCATGATCTAGAAGCTTCCAGAGCGACGAGTTGGAGGTGATTTCGCATAGATGAGGTTGAATCCTCCTAACTTGACCTCTTTGTCTTATCTCTATGAACTACCTCCTTGAGGTATGGGCCTAATTCTATCTTTAGAGGAGTCCTAAATCCCTCTCCCAGCCTATAGATTCCTCCTCTCCCATTCCCAAATGGTTGGTCTGTGTCAATTTTCACCCCTATGTTGAGCTTGTGCTTAGAGGTTATTCATTAGACTTGGAGAAGGAGTGTTTGGAGCATTTCTTGGCTTGGAATTATATTACCACTCAATTAGAGCCTTTCAACATCAAGGTTATGGTTGTAAGCTTCCCTTTATTCTTTAAATAATATACAACTGTTGGTTCATCTTCCCAAAATATTTATGTTCATGTATGTATTAGCTTGGCATTCCTTGTTTAGCTAAGTAGGTTATTATTGGATTTGCTATTGGTTTCAGAATTCTTTTTTGTCTCTTGATTACTTGTGAAATAACATAAGCACTGAGAGAAGTAGGAACAAGTCCGTGACGCAAGAAGTTCGAGGATCTCAACAAAGGAAATTGGAATAGCATTAGAACGAGGTAGGTCGTCTCTCTCATTATACTTTTAATTTATAATCCAGGAAGATGTCTAGTTGATTTTCACTTTAGTTGCTAGACCCACTCATTGGGCTAGAGGGATTGTCTCTATCCGCAGAGAGGATTAACCTTGTCAACAATTTGTCAATTGAAAGATATGAAAGATAAGAAGGGATTTTATTGGTTTTCCCCTCAAGATGAGGGGTTTTGGCCTGACTTGTAGCCTAATTATTGTGTCATTGTTAATACTATTTTGGTAAGTGTTTGATGTATTGCACTTGAAATAAGAAAGATTAAATATGATAACTAAAAATACTACACAAGAAGTTATCAAGTTAAGAGAATTAACATATACATTTCCCTATTGAATTCTCAACACTAATATCAATAATCCAATGCACCTATTTCACTAACTGGTTGGTCAGAACATTCGAACAAGGAGTCTTAAAGTAGTACACAGATAATATCTTCTATTTTGGGATGAAATGGCACACATAATTACCTTTGAATTCCCTATTAAAGATCCAGAGGGAGTGGTACAAATGCATATATTCCCCCATCTTCTCTAATAAAATTTCATAGTTTGGAAAACGAAGACCCATATACATTCTTATTTGAGTTTGGAGTACTTTGTAGAGGGTATGGTTATTGAACTAATGATCAAATATTACAAGTATTTCCTCTTACTCTTAAAGGAGCCACTCTCCAATGGTCCATGAGCCTTGGAGGGAATTGCATTCAAACATGGGAGTAGATGAAGAATGTATTCTTGAGGAAATATCAAGACTACTTCCATGCTAGTGAAGATATTTTTGGAATGATACAAGGGAGATATGAAATTTTGGAGGACTATGTGTATGGATTTAGACACAACCTTCAAAAATCAAAACACGAGCATTTGGAAAAAGAGACCTTGAAAAAAATCCTACTCAAAGGAATCAAAGATGAGCTTTTAGAACCTTTAAATATGATAGGGGAAGGTGATGTTTTTCACTTACCATATTATGATATTTGTGAATTATGAATTAGGTATTCAAGAGGAATCTCCAAGATTGGTCAGAATTCTCGAGAAATTTCCTCTAAATATTTCAAATATGCTACAAAATCCTCTCTAAATTTACAATTAGGTGGTGTGCAGGAGGATAACTCGATAAATTATTTCTCATCATTACTAGGGTTACAACAAGTATTTAGGGAATAAAGTAAGGAAAATAAACTACCAAGTATAACTCAAAACGCGTCATCATTTAATACTTGGACTAACATTTATTGTCTGCAACAGGTTCCTTAGAAAATCTATAACGCTACATTTCAATGGAAAACTTGTAATCTAACTCAATACCCCACCTTATGGCCATAGTGGCCCTCTCCCTTGAGCCAAATATTCCTGCAGCTTCAAGGATGTTTTGGATCCTCCTTTCTAGGAAAATTGCCCATGCAAACTCCATTACTTGAGCCACAACAACTGAAATTCTTTTCCAATGCCCCACCATTTTATCCTTTTCTATGGTCCTATTCATTTGTGCAACCAAATCCTAAATCCAACAATCAAGTTGCACATCAATTTAAAACAACTATTTTTCCTACGCACTCCACTATCAAATGCAATGTCATATATTTTAGAGAGGGGAGAGGAGTGAATTCAAAAATTTCCCTTATTACCACACAACATTTACCTCGAGAAGAAACTTTAATCCATAAACCATTAGAGGAGAAATATATGATTGGAACTTGTTTGAAAACTATTGTTGAATCTCATGAAAAATATCAAGAGAAAAACCCTAGAATTTCCCTTAACCATCCTTGTCAATATGAAGAGAGAAAACATCAAGTTGTGGAAGACTTGTACAAGTTGGAGAACCATGAATATGTGGGTCCTATTGAAGCATGGTTCCAAACAATCATCAACACACCCCATTCCCTCAACATTCTCTTGGCATTATGATGCATATGTTGTCGTTGATGGAAACTCACTTGTAACAGAACAAGTATATGGTAAATAGATGAATCCATTGGTCAATTCAGAGGTGATAGAATCATGGAATATAATACCAAAATGATGCATCAAATGTTTATAGATCATAATCATAAATTTGAAACCGGTGAATATTTGTAAATCTATACGCGGGTTTGTCAAGGCCAAGTCATGTATACACGCGAGTTTGTTGAAGCAAAGTAGCATATGGTTTTTGCACCATGGTAATCTAAATACCAATGGTCCTTACCATGGTATTGGCCCATAGTAATGACCGTGAAAACAAATATTGATCTCGTCAAAGATTACCACCGGCACTAGTGTAGTTTTGACCCCTAGTATTGGATAAGGGCTAAAATATATAAAGAGGTGAAGATCAAAGTGTTATGTGTGCAAGTGAAAGGATTTTTTATGAATACTCCAATATGAAGTATATTTGCATTGTAAGGGCCATAATTGTCACATAGATCTGAAATAATTATGCATCAATGAATACAATGATGGATTAGGATCATGAGACCTAAAATGACTTTTCATTGTACGATCTACTCATGGATTGACTAGATCTAAGTACCAATGCATGTTTTTATATTTGAATATTATGATCTAGGTCTTTCTGAAGTTCTGAAAAGCTGTGCAATTTTAGGTCAACATTTGCAGATATATACGCTGGTTGGTCTCGAGAAAAGCACATATAGACGCGGGTTCACTTATTCAAAGTCATGTATATAAAGTAAGGGTTTTTTTTCATAAATAACTGATCAACCTTATTAGTGCTAAGATTTCATTGTTGTCTGTCAATTATATCCTCATGTTGATCTGGGTTGAGTAATAATGTCTGAAGTAGAACTGGTTGAATCATGAAGTTGAATTTATTTACATGACTATTGATTTTGTTGGCTGTATGAGGGTTTTGTAAGATAACATAATATTTCAAAATATTTCTGGTCAACTCCGTGTCTGATTCAGAATTACAAGTTTTCAGTTTTCAATCTATTAAGATCTGTAGTGGGTTTCTTTACAGAAAAGTGTGTATACACGTGGGTTGCCTTAAGTGAAGTAGCATATACATTTTGGCATTTGAATGATCAGGGTTGTGGCTAATTTCTTGTGTTGATGTAGTATTCTTAGTTCAATTATGTGTACTAGTTATAGTGATTCGACTGTTCCAATTGATTGGTTGAGTTTTTATTAAGTGTCAGTTGATTGAGTTTTAGTGATTGGTTGATTTTGTGTTTCAGAGATTGATGATTGTATTACAATGATGATTGATCATACATGTTAATATTGGATCCAATGTGAAAATTTATGAAATGTGGTCGATGGATGTTGTTGAGGGTTGGAGCCTTCACTAAGGAAGTCGAAGCTTCCTGCCTGTAGTAGCTAGTGATCATATCAGGGGGTTGGAGCTCCCTTTCAGTAGAAGCTGGAAAACGAGTGAAGCTTGTAGCCTTCAGCAAGTGGGTGCTTACATACTAGTATGAGTCTGTAAAAGTACAGTATTGTAAGACATTTTTTATATCAATAAGTTTTGAAGATAGAGATGAAACAATGATGGTTTTCTCCCACATTTGGTTTCCACCTTAAATCTTGGTGTTCGTGTGTGTTACTTATGTGTGATACTTTATTTTTTTCTTACTGCACCTATTTACTTCTTATCAAATGCCTGATAAATCGCTTACTTTTTGGTCCAAGTTTAACAAATATAGAATTAGTTGTTTTACAAGTTTACTATGAAAGACAAGAACCAGATCCTATCTTCAGTCTCTTAGAGCAGATGTTTGGGCAATTGTGGAAGGAGGTTACCAATATCCAGCTATAGTTCCCATAGATGCAACAGAAAAGAAGACATATGAAACCAATGCCAAATTTTTTAATGCATTATTGGGAAGTCTGACAGAATGAGAATGTATCAAAGTTATGCAGTTAAACACAGCAAAAGAAATATGGGACAAAATCATTCAAAGCTATGAAGGTGATACCAAGGTAAAAAGTGTTAAACTTCAAACTCTCAGAATACAATATGAAACTCTCAAAATGCATAATGATGGAAGTGTTGTCATTTTCTTTCTACATATAGATGAGATTGTAAATCGCATGAAAATTTTGGGTGAAGAAATAAAGGACACTACTTTAGTAGAGAAAATCTTAAGATCTCTAACTCCTAAATTCGAGTCAAAAGTATCTTCCATTGAAGAGAAGCAGGATCTGCAGACTCTTACTATTGTTCAACTTCATGGGATCTTGACTGCTTTTGAAATGAGGAAAGGAGGTCCCTCAGAGGTCATAGAAGCCGCATTTAAAGCATATGAAAAAGGAAAAGAAAAGGAAGAACGTAAGGAATTAGGATACATATCAAAAGAAGATGAGGTGAACTTTGTAAAGAAAATTCAACTAGGCACCGGAAGGTTTAGAGGTAAGATTCCCTTCAAAGGTTTTACTTGTGGTAGACTTGGACATTATGTTACTAAATGTCCTCATAAAGACAACCATGAAAAAGGGAAGGATACTGCAAAAGGTAATAGGAGACGGTTTGGCAGTAGAGGAATTTATTATACTCATGAAGATAGTGAAAGCTTGTCAAATAGTGAAGAAGGTGAATTTGATCAAGATCTTAAATTACTCATGGATTTTGAGAAAAATACTAATGAGTATAATGAAAAATTTGTGGATGCTTTAGAGGAAAAATATTTCTTTGAAGAAATTACTCAGCTCAAAATTTTCTTGGAAGAAAACAAAGTAGCCATCGATGCTTTGAAGTATCAACTCATAGAAAATAAAAAGCATAATGAGAAGTTAGAATGTGAAGTAGTAAGTCTAAGAAAGGAACTTGATAAAATAAAAACTGTGAATATTAGTTTTGCTAAAGGATCTGAAACCTTAGATGAAATTATCAAGGTACAACACTCTCCTCTTATGAAGATAGGTGTTGGATACACTAGAGAAACATCTCAAACAGAAAAGTCATCAGCCACCACCAGAAGCTATATAAATGAAGCAAAAACCAGTAAGCAAGGATTCAACAATGCAACAAAAATCAGTGAACAAAGCTTCAATAATCCACGAAAAACCAATTAGCAAAGCTTCAGTCCTCATCAAAAGAATAAAGGAATTCCACAAGTGAATCATGTTCACTCCAATCTAAGGATGAACAACAACATAAGCACCAGTAAAAAGGTAAACAACACTAGAATATTATATGATCACGAAAATTTCTTCTTTAATGGACAATGTTTCTCATGTCATAATTTTGGTCATAAGGCTGCTCAATGTGTTGCATACAAAACTATCATGACTAGAGAAGCAATAAAACAAAGGAATGAGACAGGAGTCAAGAAGAGCACTTACAATATCTTCTCACCTATTATAGATGAAATTGAATGCCCATTTTGCAATAACTTGGGACATGAAGAATCTGAATGTAGGAGCAAATTACAGCCAACATCTCAAAAGGAGAAAATATCAACAAATTATAAGGTATGGAAAAGGAAGGAGTTACAGTCTAAAATCTGTGGCATAGAATTGTTTGCAGAAGGAAAAGAAAATCAATGGTGCATTGATAGAGGATGCTAAAAACACATGACATGTGATAAATATAAACTTATTTCATACAATTTTTTAGAGAAATAAAAGAATTTCACTTTTGGAAATGACTCACCTGCTGTCATTAAGGGTAAAGGTTCTATTTTCCTAAAAGTAAAAGTTAAAGATGGTAATTTTATGTATGTTTATGGATTAAAGTATAACTTTTTGAGTGTTAGCGAGATGTGTGACCAAGGAAATGAGGTGGTATTCTGATCACAAGAATGTGGGGTTTGTGAACTTGACACAGAAAAGACCATAATAAAAGGAACTAGAACCCTGAGAAATCTGTATATATTGAAAGGTGGCCAAGAACAACGTTACCTAGGCAAGGAAAAAGAAAACTGGTTATCACACAGAAGGTTGGGACATCTAAGCTTCTCTCAAATAAGAAAATCAAGCAGGCTCAAAGTTGTTTGTGATCTACCCTACATCACCATACCAAAAAGTACCATATGTAAGTCATGTCAGTTCGGTAAGAAAACCAAAGTTCAATTCAATTCCAAAGAAGGATCAGTGAGTAAGCCTCTTGAAATTAAAAAATGCATACTTATTTGTGTGGATGAGTAAGTAAAAATTCACCTCATGGAGAACAATACTATATCTTATTCATTGATGACTTTTCTAGAATGTGTTGGATCGATTTATTGAAACACAAAGATGAAGCATTTAATAAATTGAAAGTATTCAATGCATTAGTTGAAAATAAATTAGATCTAAAAATCAAATGTCTCAGATCTGACCAAGGAGGAGAATACATATCAGATGAATTCTTTGATTTTTGTGAACAACATGGCATAAAAGGACAATTTTTTGTAGCTAAAACTCCTCAACAAAATGGTGTGGTAGAAAGAATGAATAGAAATGCTCAACAAATGGATTGTGCTATGCTTGATGAGTCTGGAACTCCTGACACCTTTTGGGTTGAATCTGCACATATTGCAGTAAATATTCTCAACAAGGATCATGTTCATGGGAATAGTGATAAAACTTTGTATGGGATTTGGTATGGTAAGCCTCCCACTGTAAAGAATTTTAGATTTTTTGGAAGAAAATGTTTCATAAAAAATAATGATGAAAAACTTGGTAAGTTTGAAGCTAGAGATGATGAAAGAATACTTCTTGGTTACTCATTTATAAGCAAAGGATACAGATGTTACAATAAGGGACTTCGAAAAATTGTTGAGTGCATTGATGTTGTGATTGATGAAGCATGCACAAGGTTTAAAAGGGTAACATCAAAAAAAGTGGATGATGATGATGAATGCTTTCCCACATAAAATCGCAATGATATAGAAGAAGAAACTAACAAAGTAGCAAGATACATTAGATAAAGAAAAGGCTACATCCAGGTATGTTCAAAAGAATCATCCAGAAACTCAAATTCTAGGAGAAAAGGAATCTGGGGTACAAACAAGAATAACTCTTGTAGGATATTCTAGTTATCTAGATTTATTATCCACCATTAAACCACAATATGTAAATCAAGCTAGTAAAGATTAATGTTGGGTTAAGTCCATGAATGAAGAACTTGATCAAGTTGAAAAGAATGATACTTGGGAATTGTTTCCAAGGCCTCATGATAAAAATGTTGTTGGGACAAAATGGATATTCAAAAATAAGTTGAATGAAAATGGATAGGTCATTAGGAACAAAGTTAGACTTGTTTGTAAAGGTTATGCTCAACAAGAAGGTAAGGAATTTGAATAAACATTTGCACCAGTAGCCAAACTGGAAGCCATACGAATGTTTCTTTCATTTTCAAGTTTTTGAAATTTCAAAGTTTATCAAATGGATGTAAAATCTACTTCCTTAATGGAGATCTAGAAGAAGAAGTATACATTGAACAACTAGAAGGATTCTCTTTGGGGAATGATGAAAACCTTGTATGCAAACTCAAAAAGGCTTTATATGGGATAAAACAAGCTCTACGGGCATGGTATTATTGTCTTGACAAATACCTTCAACAATAAGGTTTCACAAAAGGATCCATGGACAACAAATTGTACACAAAAATTGAGGGTGATAATCTGCTAATTATTGTTGTTTATGTTGATGATATCATCTTTGGTAGTAATGAAGAATCTATGAGCCAAAAAATTTCTTTTGTTATGCAACAATAATTTGAAATGTCATTACTTGGGGAAATAAACTATTTTCTTGGTATACAAGTGAAACAAGCAAAAGATGGCATCTTTCTCTCACGAACAAAATATCTCAAGCAGATTCTAAAGAAGTATGGGATGGAAGATTGCAAACCTGTATGTACTCCCATCATGACAAGATGTATCCTCAGTTCTAATGATGATTCTCCTGCACTAAACCAATCAGAATACAAGTCTATGATTAGAAGTCTGCTTTATCTAACAGGTACCAAACCAGATATCATGCATGCAGTTGAGATTATTGGACATTCCAAGCCAATCCAAAGGAATCACATCTTCAGGCAGTAAAGAGAATATTCAAATATCTCCAAGGAACCCAAGACTTTGGTCTATGGTATCATAAATATGCAGACCTTACCCTACATGCATACACAAATGTAGATTGGGATGGAAATGTTGATCACCGGAAAAGCACTAGTGGAGGTGCATTTTACATGGGGCCCCAATTGGTATCTTGGTTCAACAAGAAACAACATTCCATTGACTTATCTACATCGGCATCAGAATATGTAGCCGCTCCATCTTGCTGCACACAACTTCTCTCGATGATGCAAACATTATAGGATATACAAATCAAATGTTCTCCACCCATCCCCATCCTATGTGATAATACAAGTGCTATTAGTATTTTGAAAAATCTTGTTATGCACTCCAAAACCAAGCATATTCCTATTAAATATCATTTTCTATGAGTTCAGGTGCTTAAGAAAAAGGTTAAATTGGAGTATGTTCCCTCCAAAGAAAAAGTTGCTGATATATTTACTAAACTCCTTCCCAGAGAAGCATTTGAATATCTCAAACAGGAACTGGGAGGTGTCTCTACCTCATTTTGTTGGTAATTCAATCTTCTCAATATACTGGTGAAAATTCAGAAGGTTTCTGGCTATACCTGGGTTTCATGATGTATAGTTGCATATATACACGATTTTCTTTGCAGACAGTCATGTATGTTTGTCTCTGATAGAAAAACAGTGGGACAAACTTAAGACCAGCCTATGACATGCTTTTGACAACTATGATTTTATTTTTCTTGTTCCGTTGTTGATGGGTACAGTATGTTGATATTTTATTGAGTTATGCTTTTATCATTGATACTTATCTAATTGATGAAGATTCTTTGATGAATAAGTTGTTGAAAATGAACAAGTTGCACAAGTTCAGGGGTTGAATTAGCCTTGCAAAATATAATGCATTGTTGACATTCTAGTTGTTGAATTATGCTACTTTTAAGATATTTTGTTCTCAGTTATTAATGTAATATCTATCATTTCATGGAAAGGTCATGTGGAGACTTATGATGTAATAATTGGCATATCCATTCATGTATGGACTTTTGAGTTCATGTCAAAAATGTAATCCCACTTGGTTGGATGGTAGTGTCAAAAATGTAATACCACTTGGTTGAGTGGTTGAGTCAAGTATGTATCCCCACTTGGTTTGGTAATTGATGCAAGTGTGAGCCATTGGTGATAGAAAGGTCATACTCAGTTGAGTTATAGAGTCATGTTCTTCATTTGAAAAGATTTCTATAGATTCAGCATGTGCTCACGGGGAGCATGGATAGTATAGTGCAATTCAGCTCCAAAGGGGGAGCTTTGGTCTACCCTTTTCCTTTGATGTCAAAGGGGGAGAATATCTTAGTGTTTGATGTATCTAACAGGTTTCTATAGGTTGAGGTGATCAACACCAACATGGTTGCCATCAAGTCCAAAGGGGGGGGATTATTGGCATTATGATGCATGTGTTTTCCTTTATGGAAACTCACTTGTAACAGAACAAGTATATGGTAACTAGATGAATCCACAAGTCAGTTCAGAGGTGACAGAATGATGGAACAGAATACCAAAATGATGGGTCAAAGGTTTACAGATCAGAATCAAAAATTTGATACAGGTGAATATTTGAAAATCTATACGCGGGTTCGTCAAGGCCAAGTCATGTATACACGTGAGTTTGGTGAAGAAAATGAGCATATGGTTTTTGCACCATGGTATTCTAAATACCAGGTGTCCTTACCATAGTATTGGCCCATAGTAATGAGCATGACAATGGATATTGATCCTATCAAAGATTACCACTAACACTAGTGTAGTTTTGACCCATGGTATTGGATAAGGGCTAAACTATATAAATAGGTGAAGATCAAAGTGCTAAGTGTGAAAGTGAAAGGATTTTTTATGAATACTTCAATATGAAGTATATTTGCATTGTAAGGGCCATAATTGTCACATAGATTTGAAATAATTATGCACCGATGAATACAATGATGGATCGAGATCATGAGACCTGAAATGACTTTTCATTGTATGATCTACTCATGGATTGACTAGATCTAAGTACTGACGCATGTTTTTATCTATGAATATTATGATCTGGATCTTTCTAAAGTTCTAAAGAGTTGCGCAATTTTAAGTCAAAATTTTCAGATCTATACGCTGGTTGGCCTCGGGAAAAGCGCATATACACGCAGGTTCTCTTCTTCAAAGTCGCATATATAGGGTTTATGTTCATAAATTATTGATCAACCTGATCATTGTTGTTGCTTCTCTTTTGTCTGACAATTATGTCCTCATGTTGATCTGGGTTGAGTAATAATGTCTGAAGTAGAACTGATTGAATGATGAAGTTGAATTTGTTTACATGTTGATTGGTTGAAGAGATTATTGATGTTGCTAACTGTATGAGGGTTCTGTAAGCTAAAAGAATATTTTAGAATATCTCTGGTCAACTTTGTGTCTGATTCATAATTACAAGTTTTCAATTTTTAGTATATTAAGATCTGTACACGGGTTTCTCTACAGAAAAGCATGTATACATGCGGGTTGCCTTAAGTGAAGTAGCATATACATTTTGGCATTTGAATGATTAGGGTTGCAGTTGATTCTGTGTGTTGATGTAGTATTCTGAGTTCAGTTCTATGTACTGGTTACAGTGATCTGAATGTTCCAGTTGATTGGTTGATTTTTTATTAAGTGTCAGTTGATTGGGTTTTAGTGATTGGTTGATTTTCTGTGTCAGAGATTAATGATTGTATTACAATGATGATTGAGCATAAGTGTTGATATTGGATCCAGTGTGAAAATTTATGAAACATGGTCCATGGATGTTGCTGAGGGTTGGAGCCTTCAGTGAGGAAGTCGAAGCTTCCTGCCAGTAGTAGCCAGTGATCAGATCAGGGGGTTGGAGCTCCCTTCCAGTAGGAGCTGGAAAATTAGTGAAGGTTTTAGCCTTCAGTAGGTGGGTGCCTAAGTATTAGTATGAGTCTACACCAATGCAAGAATGTAAGAATTTTTTGATATTAATATTTTTTTAAGAATGAGAAGACAACAATGGGACTTTTCTCCCACATTAGGTTTCCACCTTAAATCCTGGTGTTCATGTGTGTTACTTATGTGTGATACTTTATTCTATTCTTACTGCACCTGTTTACTGCTTATCAAATGCCTGATAAATTTCTTACATTCTAGTTCAAGTTTAAAAAATAAAGAATTATCCGTTTTACAACTTTATTAAGCATATGCCAGTTTCTTTTACAACAGTTGCGTATATACGCTAGTTCGGTTCAGTCAAGTCGCGTATACATTTCAAAAAAGAAAATTATTATTGTGAGTTTTTTAAAAATTACTAATTCACCTCCCCTCTCAGTATTTTTCCCAAAACGTTCGACATGCCTTGGTAGCATATCAGTTAAATAAGTTAGTTTCGCATGCTATGATATGTATTGATGTTTAGATTTTAAACCTAGGTGTGAGTATATTTATCATTCTATTGCGCACATGGTTACACTGGAACTACTCCTACACTTGAAGGAAAACTTCCTTTCTTTAAATCAGGGTAAGGTAGTATTAAAACAATAAATGAAAATGTCATTTGGAAGAAAATTTTTATACCAAGACCCTTGAAATTTCAATTCCCTAAGGCTGAACTATTGAAATTTCTATTATTATGCACTCTTGCGGTAAGTCTTGTCACAAGAAATTCACTCTTAATACCTCATATATTGTAAAGTGACAGTGATCATTGATTAGGTGGTTCTTCTTCATATTGTTTGGTTATCCATGGAGCCATTAAGGGAGATGTGTCATTGTTATACTTAATACTTTCCATTCACAAGCCAAAACCCTAACCCTAGCCTAGTTATTTGAACAAGTTGTCATCCAAGAAATATTTTCAAGTTTCTCTTCGAAGGTATTGATGAAAATCCTCCTATGGTGGACCACTCTTATAAAACCCTAATGAGCTCTTATGAGAACCCTAACATGATTAACTCTAGGAATATTTCAATCATTATTAGATATGCTTTCTTTAAAATGAGTATTTAGGGTAGAAATACCAACCAATAAAGATTACTCATTAACAAATTTTCACACCATCCTATGCTCTTAAGAAGTAGATTTTCCTCCCCACCTATTAAGTAACCTATTTAAGGTTAATCATAATCAGAGTTTATTTTAACATAAAGGAATTAATTGAGGGATAATAAGTCTCATTACGAGCCAACCTACCATGATCATGGGTCCTAATGAGAACGACAATATCACTACTGATCACCAAGTCATGGTAATGGCTTTTAGTTGAAAATATAGATGACAATAAGTCTCATCATGAGGCATTACATGTTCATTCTTGTTAGTTCTTGTGAATGGTATTGTCATTAGATGGTTACCAAGCCAGGATTGTGGCCTTCAATTAATTTCTAAAAGTAAATTATTTTAAATGACTCTAAATCTATATCTAATAGATGGGACATAGGCATTTCATTAGATTAAAAGGCATCCCTATTGAGGCTATAGATGCCTGCTCGCGGCAGGGCCATGCCTATGGTATTAAAGTTAATTTTACACTATGATTTACTTTTTCATTTTTGTCTTTCTCTGAACTCATTATCATATATCTCTGAGAATGGCTTTAATATCCTTTTAGTAATGTGCTTTGGAGTTCTATCTTTTAGAAATATGAATGTTTTCATGGATGTAGGAACCTTAGTGCGGGTGATTCACTTTTCCCAACAAAAGGAGCTTCAACTATACGTTTGGATAATGATAAGCTGGTCACCCTAGGAAGGTATCACTTTGTTATATTTCTTCTTCCATATTTCCATCTATGTTTAATTCCATGACTTTGAAACTATGTCACTTTTATTTGTAATGATGATATTAAGATGAAGAATTATTGATTAGGGTTTCTCTAGAGATGCTTATGGAAATTTTGACAATTGGTTATCTTATGATGACACTATCCCTACAGTAACAACATTGTTAGTATTCCTTTGGTAGCCTTGGCATTAGATACTCTTTTGAAAATAATAAAGCTCAGCCTTGATATCATTGAATCTCTGGTCACGGGTATTTCTTATTAATGCAAAGGAATTTGACATCGTATGACACTTACCTACATGCTCTTACTTAATTATCCCTATAGTTTAAGTCAATACAACATGACTCTAATATAGAAACCTTAGTCATTCAATTTTGAATAACTTTTGTATCTGTTAGAGGTTTTGCTTGCATGAGGAAATGAAATATGATCAGCATGGTGGGATGTTAGGCATCTATTTTTTATTAATTAATACATCCTTTTCCCTTGTATTGTTACATAGTTCTCATAGTTATTGTCATCATTTTGCACATTCTTGTGCTAATTCTCTTAAACATAAGCATGAAGAGGTAAATTAATAAGTTTCACTTTTTTTAGAGTATTTATATAATATCATTACTCAATGTGGATGTTTTTTCCTTTTCTATGCAGCATGACCTTTCAATTTTAATCTTGTACCTCAGCCTCCAATCTTGAGGATTTCTGCACTAAGAGAAGATCGCACATGTTGTCTTCCGCATTTTGCACATATTTTTCATGTAAAGGTTCTTGGGAAAACATATGGAGCGGAAAAAAACAATTGGTCAAACAAATTCTACATGAAATACATTTCTACCTGCACTAGTCTCCCTACACTAAAGAGCAATCAATTTGGGGCTTTGATAGATCAAAACAATTTCGGGGAAAACCGAAGAAGTTTTTTATCCAACATAATTTTTTAACACCTCCACATGATTTGGAATGCACCCAGGTAACACATGTCAGTTTAGAGAAGCAAAATCAACAAATTTGCTTATAATTCACACAGTTTTCAATTTGCCAACTTTCACCTCAATTTTCGTGGAGATCGAGGAAAATATCGAAATTATTGGTTGATGGGATTTTTCCCAATATAGAAAATTATATAAAACCCAAAATTCGCATTTTTATAGGAGATACACGATATTGTTTGAGGCAGTTTTGTAAAAAATGCAGTTTTTTCCAGAATTCTAGGATCATGCCCATAATGCAGAATTATGCACCAAACCTTGATTTTCTTTTTTATTGGATGATGGCTGAAACATACCTCCATATATGGAAAAATATTGGATCTTCATTTAGTTGATTTTATATTCAGTTTGTAATAAAAAAAAAAAACTTATATAAACAAGGTTGTGGCTCCAAGCTTAGTTAGGAGAAAAATCCATTCGTTTTACTTTATTTTATTGGAGTAAATTGTAGGGGGGGTCTCCCCCCTTCCCAATGATTAGTTGGAGTTGGAATGATGACCTCAAATGTATAAGGAATGATATTTCCATTAATAATAAGGATCAATGCCAAGTTTCATTTTCTTTTGTGTTGCATTTTATTAATGCTTCTCTATGATCTGTAATTTAATATTTATTTAAAGAGAGTGCAAGCTAGTTGGTTTGGGCCCGACCAATCCAAATTTTCACACCTATGTTAGTTATTTTTGTGTGGTTTTCTTTTTAAATAGATCAGTTTGGTGTGGATGTTCATTGATTGTGCATTTTATTCTTGCATAACTTATTCAGAGCTTTGTTATTTCTTTTGAAGTGTGTTGTCTCATCCAAGTACATAGAATGTGTGTGCATTTTTTAATGATCTCAGCTTAGATTTGAGTAGAAGTGATTTCGTGCATTAAATATTTGTTATATGTATTTCAGTTAAGTTGAGTATAGAATGACTTTTGAAATCATTTATTTATCCTTTTAAATGTTTGATTATTACGATCTTTTAACTCAAGGTTTTCCCTTTACATGTGGTAGCCCTGATCCAAAAATATTTTGAGAACACCAGGGTTTTGACATTGGCTTATGAATCTTTTTCCATCATTACAAGTTAGAGGTTGTACAAAATTTATTTGGAACAGCCATTATTTTTCATATATGACTTGGTGAACTGTAATGTTTTTATTATTATTTGGAATCATTTCTTTGGGTATTGGCAGTTTTGTTTTGAATGTTTTAATGATCTTATATTAGTGTTGATAAGGTTTCCCTATGACATCTTTGAGTTATTCTATACCTAAATATCGAGGGAGTCTTGATCTTTTATTCAAAGTTTAAATGGAACAATACAAAAAGTGCTTAAACCCTAAGTTTCATGCAATAAACTAAGTCATATTTAATAGGTATAATATATGTGTGAGTGAAAGAGTTGGTCCTGTATCTTTATTTCACCAAGATTTTCCTAACATATGATCTTATTCTCTTGGTTTAATAATAGATCATTATTTGGGAAAAGTGTTGGTACAACCTAGTATTGGAGATTACTTGTGTTTCAACAAGTTTCTTTTTGAATACAGTGAGACTGCTTAGTGAGTGTAATTAGTTATATCTTATGATTGATATTCTTAGCTGGTACAAATGTGGAGCAGGTATCTTTGTGATCTAGTATTTTTTTCTTATAGATGCATCATAATTGCATGTAACTGAGCTTATTAAAAATCATGAAACATAATCTTATAAATGAAGAGTGAAAAGACATAATCATGCATGAGATCAAGATACTGAGATTTGATTACGGAGTTCATCCAATTTCGACTACATCTTCGGGTCTTGCCTAATAGTGGGGAGGCCTTCATTCATTAAATGGAATGAAAAGAGAGGAAGTACAACCATATTTTACATAATAGCCTTATATCTCCAATCTGGAAGATAGATGACAAATGGAGAGCCCATCTCTAAAGATAGACATCACCTTTGAATTCTTGGCGAAAAATCATGCATAATCTCCTATACAAACACCCAATTCGGATATTCAAGCTTTCTGCACCTTCTCGGACCCTTTTGATTTCTAAGGCAAGGTTTTGACCACCTGCCAGGAGCAAGTGTCACTGCTCTGCTCTGTAAATATACCCTTCTCTTTGTTGCTCTCTCTCCCTTCTCATTGTACGAATAGCCTAATTTATATGTTGGTGGCAGGATCCTTAACAATCCAGGTAGTTTAAACAAAATGAGAATTTTAGGCAGGCGAGTTGTTTCAAACAGAGATTCTCAGACCCTGAAATAGCTCTGTAGGTAACAACCTATTTAATCATAGAAAAACCTCCATTGAATAGCTCATGTAGGCCATGTTGCATCAAACATTAAACTAGCATAATAATACAAGAATCGGTGCATTAATCCTTAACCGACGGCTTTATCAGTGACGACCTTAGTCTATCGGCGTCGATAACCCATCGAAAATCACAATCAGTGGAATCTGAAGGGTGGTATTATTATCGAGACTCTGCACTTAGCAATGTGCGATGTGTGATAAAAGGTGGACCCGACAAAACTATTAAACTGTAGTGTATAGCCATGTCGCATCTGCAAGCCTTTCGGTGTATCGCAATCAGCAGGGCTGGGGGTGATTCTCCATAATAGGACGCTATGCAATGTGAACTACAATCTGTGAACCAGAAGACCCGACGGGTTTAAAAACCACACCCTATAACTGTATCACATCCAAGGTTCATTGGCATATCACAATCAGCGAAGTCGAGGGTAATACATATAACGGGGAATTGTTCCTTGCGATGTGCGTGAGTGCTATATCGCAATTGCAACCTGACTCTATCGGGGCTGATTCTGTAAAATGCTTCCCTTTGCAATGTGTGATATGTGATCATCACATCACACCTTTTCTTGCTTGAGGTTGATTCTTTAACTGCGTACCTCTTCATTTTGCAATCAGCAAACTGCAGGGCCAATGGCAGCCTACCACTTGGGGCTTCCCCATTTTTTGAAGACTCTGCCACGTCATTTTTCTTCCTGCCATCAGTCCAAGTCAAACTTGAAATTTTACTTACCCTAACTTCTTCATATGAACTTCGATTAGAGTGTGGTTCGCATCGCCGGAATCAAGATGTCAAGCACTTCGATCTGAAGCTAATTTGATCAAGATTCTGTCATTTTGAAGTTTGAGCCTTTTTACCATGCCATTGGTACTTCTTGGGGATCCACTTGGATCAATCCTCCCCACTAAGAGAAGCTTTTGGTCCTCCAAAAGCATTAAATAATCTACAACTGCTCTATACATTGTCAGCACCACAAGTGTCCTAACAAGTCATCCTTCCTTCTCCTTCACCTTTGTCCTTCGAAGCCATAAGTGATTATTCGACACCTGCATCTCCTGCAAACCTATAGTAAAATATCTTGAAAATTACATGTTTATCTATATGACAAAAAAAATGATCCAAGCATCCCATACTTGCCATGATTTTATAACACATGCTCTGTAGTCAAGTTTACATAAAAATGGAAACAATACTCCAGATATCAATACAAGGCCAAACATCATTGTTGCTTCAATAAGTGATGGAAAACAAATCATCACTTTTATAGTTTAAAATGCAACACATGATTTGCAAAAATAAGGCCACGACATTCTACTACACCTAGAAGAACCATCTCTCACTTGTCAAAGTGACTGGATCAACTCCTCGTGGTGCCTTCCTTGGTCGAACAACTATTTCACCTGGTTCATGCACAGATGTTTTGTCCTTGTGACGCTGCTCTAGATGGAGCCTTCAACACGTGGCTCTTTAATGACCACCTCTGTCATCATGCAATGACTACGATAAGACTTCTTCCTTCAAATCTACTTTACCTTCTTCTTTGCCTATTGTTGAGAGGGTCTTTCACACCTCATCCTTTTTCATGTTGCTATTCTCCTCTAGCACTCAACAAACACATGGTTATGCAATCCACAAAAGCTGCAAGTTCTTCTATGCCATGATTTTCATTCATTATTAATAATATGGTTGTAATCAAAATGAACATTGTAATACCAAGACTTGTTATCCCTTTCTTGTTGGTCTCTGGTATGATCATGAAAATGAGAGCTTGCCTCATCTCTTTCTCTACAATGCATACTTCCATAGGTTGATGGTGATGTGTTCCCATCATCTTCTTTCCTCAATGGTTTCAACAATGTCATAGAAGCTTCTGAAATCTTTGAGCACTGTATTTTAGTGCACCCCAAATTTGTGAATCAAGGTCTTTTCTCATCCTCCAATGGATGAGTTATTCCTTGGCCATTAACACCAAGTCCTTCTTCTTATTTGTACCTCATCTCAGTCAGGAGTCTCATGTTTGTCCCTGTAATGGGTATCCCACAGTTCCAACATAAATTATATCATGTGAAGATGAAACTGAGGAGAAATCAACATCTTTTGCATCCACTATCGATTTCGAAAGAACTGTTGAGGGCATCTCATCCCCTGTCTTTGTTGGTTCGCTGGCTATTTTGGCGCATTCCCCAAACTCCTTCCTGACATACCCAAGTCCTACCTGACGGGGTAATTTCTCTACTTTTATGGGGTTTATGATGCCTTGGCCATTAATGTCGAGGCCCTTCCCCTCATACCCCATTCTCCTTAATATTTTGGAGTCGATTCCTATGGTATGGTTTTCAAAAATGACAAAATCATCATCAGGAAACATACATGGAGTCGAAGAATTGATTTTTACCTCACGGGGATCACGCTGTAGTTTTTCCAAGGCCTCATCCTTAGCTTGTAGTTGCCATAGTAACCTTTGTTTCTCCTCTTTCTCTTCCTGTAGAAGCCTCCTTAATTCAGCAAGCTCTTCTTGAAGACTCTGGTCATTACACTTCAACTCTTCCAGGGCCTCATCTGTGGTTCACAACTGAAGCTGCAATAGCTGCTTTTCCTCTTTCTCTTATCGCAGTAGCCTTCTTAATTCAGCGTTCTCTTCTCGAAGTCTCTAGTTAATCTCCTCCTTCGAGGAAAGTGATGAATAAGATGCATAAGCGCCGGAAGATGTGGATGACGCATCACTCTCTGATCTCTCTATCTCCTCCTCTCTTATTTTATCATATGCTTCATACATGATTTCCACCATTTTGGACTGATCCGAATTAAAAAGGAACTCAATGAATTATAGATATAACCATAAATATAGAGATGCAGAAGAAATAATACTTCATTTCATTAATGTAAAATACTGAAATATGCTTACAAATAGAAATGGAAATAAAGTAGCTAGGGCGATGGTATCTTATCTCTAAGACGATATGTGGTGGCTACATGCCTCTGAACTATCTTACAATGAGGATTGAAAGCCTATTTATTGTTGAGAAACAATGGAAAGCCCTAAATATCCAAAAACCTAACCCTAGGAGATGAAGCGCCAAACTATGGGCCCCATTTTTGGTAAATTGGTACATCAACTTCCTGAGGTCGTAACTTTGGCATACGATCTCCATTTTGACGTGCACAATATCTCGCTAGAAAGATCTATCTGAAGACTACAACTTTCGGATGACCAACATTAGACCATGGACCCATGTTGCTCCCAGATTTCCCAAAAAACATTGTTTAGGGACTCAAAACGGCTTCGGAAGTTCAAGACCCGAAAAACTGCTAAAAATAGTAAATTGTGCTACAATTAAGGAAACTGAAAAAATGAAAATGATAGTTGTGGTGGTCCAAGTGGGATAGGTGGGTGGCCACCAACATCCACCTAGATCATTCCTCCCCCCTTAGGAAGCAATGGTCCCGATTGCGTTGAGTTCCTCCATGAGATGAGGAAACTTCTGCTGAACTTGGTCCCTAGTGAGTTGTCCTGAAACCTCTGATGTGTCTAGTAATGGTGGGAAGCATGGTCAAGGGTGTTCCACATTGAAAACTCAGTGCAAGTGAAGGAATGGGGGGAATTTTGTGCTCCAAATAATTGTTTCCCACAACCTTGGTAATGGTGTAAGGACCATATCAGAGTGGTCTAAGCTTCTGATGGGCTCTTGTAAGGCGTTACTTCTGCAGATGCAACCAGGTTTTGTCGCCCACCTAAAACTTGCGTGGCAGCCGATGTTGATCATGTCGTTGCTTGTACTTGGCATTTTCCAAAATGGAGCGGCGATATATCGACCTGTTGGGTAGAGGTGCTCTAGGAGTCAGATCGAATGAATGCTTGACCTGACAGTGCAATGGTACCCTTATGGGTGAGGAGAAGATGTCCCTGTATTCTTTCATGACCATATCCATTAGCTACTGCTGTTTCGTGGAGGAAACCTTCGCAGGATCCATGGATGTGGCGACGATATTCCCCTTACTTTGGGAGCAAACTAGACAGAAAATAAATTTCCTAGTCTACGAAATGATCTTACTGCCTTTCTTAGCAGAGATCAAAGAAGTGGCGGTAGGTAGGGATACCTCTAGTATCATGTATAATGTATTACACAAAGAAATAATAACAGCATGAGGCCTTGACTCATACACAGCATGTCGCCTCCACAAGTATGGTTGACCTAATAATACATCACAAACATCAAGCGGTGCAACATCACACAATACCTCATCTGTGAAGGGCTTCATGTTGTAAGGAAGGCGGCACTACTAGCGGACTCGTAGATCTCATCCTTGGTGAAGCCACCTGATGTTGTATGGTTGTGGGTGTGGTATGGTTGGTAGTCCTAGCTACTTCACGGCCTCTACTGAAATGAGGTTCTTTTGGCTGCCACTGTCGACAATGAATTGCAGCGGCAAAACCTTCACCCATATTTGTGAGTGGAAAAGACGCTCCCCCTCCTCTGAATCTTCGGGATCAATCTTCTATACCTTGGTGGTGGCAATAGTGGCACTGGGCTCTGCACCAATTATTTGCTTCCCTTGGTCATTCCCCTTTTCGGGTTCTGACTCAGGGTTGGAACATGCATATGATTATGAAGCCTTCAACTCGGCCACCAACGACTTCTTGGTCTGACACTCACTTGTGTTATGAGTGGGGATCTTATGGAACTCACACCACTTTCCTGTGTCCTTCTTTGACTTCACGGTGTTTTCATTTTATTGTGGCTTCGATGGGTTGTCTTGGGTCACCCCGCCTTGGCTTTGTCCTTTGTTCTTCGGATTCATAGATCCAAAGTCTCGCTTCTTTTGTTTAAACTTATTCTCGATCTTGATAGTGTATCGGTATGCCTTACCGAGCGAGGAGATGTCCAAGAACTCCATCTCGTCCTGGATGTACCTATGTAGGCAGCCACGGCACTTGAGTACCAAATGCAGCACAGAATCCTTGATACCCAACTTTGTGTGAAGGGTATGAAAAATATTTGTGAAATCTAGCACATCTTGGCCCCTTCCCTACCGCAACGTGGTCCACTTTAGGTATTTGTCCTCATAGCTCTTGAAAGGGTAGTACTTCTCCTTGATGGCATCCTAGAATGAATTCCAAGTGGGTGTGGCTGAAAACAATGAGCCCGTACTTTCATCTTTCTACTCATAGTAGGTTTCCCACTAGTTCTTGATGTGGGGGGATGCTTTGAGAAGTGAAAAAGTGATATTTTCCCGGCTGGAAAAATCATGAACAGAGACCCATCTAACATATTTAATCATTTATCTACGGCATCTGCATCTATCTGAGCCTCGAATATGGGGATTTCAAAGTTAACTTGTACCTTAAAGGGTGTGGTGTTTCCAGCATAGCTGTTGGAAGTCAATGCGGCATCCCTGGGTAACCACTGAAGGTTCTGGGCAAAGTTTTCCATCATTGCGTTCCTTTGTCACTCGAGGGTTTCTTCGAGCAAGATTTTGCTAGGATCTCCTGCCCTTTCGTCCTTCTTTTCATCCACCATGGGAGGCCATCAGGATTTGTGAGGCTGGTCTTGCAAAGGTTCGACCAGTTCAAGCCCTAACTCCTTATATCCCGACCTCATTGGGGACATGCAAAGAAAAACAAAGAAAGAGCAGACCGCCTCTGATACCATTTATCAAAATTTAAACAAAAATGCAACAAATTATAGATATAACTATAAATACATAGATGCAACAGAAATAATACTTCATTTCATTAATGTAAAATACTGAAATATGCTTACAAACAGAAATGGAAATAAACTAGCTAGGGCGATGGTAGCTTATCTCTGAGGAGATATGTGGTAGCTACATGCCTCTGAATTGTCTTACAATGAGCCTCAAAGACCTATTTATTGTTGAGAAACAATGGAAAATCCTAAACATCCAAAAACTTAACCCTAGGAGATGAAGCACCAAACTATGGGCCCCGTTTTGGGTAAATTGGTACATCAACTTCTCGAGGTCATAACTTTGGCATATGATCTTCGTTTGACGCATACAATACCTCGTTAGAAAGATCTATCCGAGGACTATAACTTTGGGATCATAAAAATTTGACCATGGACGAATGTTGCTCCTATTTTTCCCAAAAAAATGTCGTTTAGGGCCTCAAAATGGCTCCAGAAGTTCAGGACTCGAAAAACTGCTAAAAATAGTAAACCATGCTACAATTAAGCAACTTGAAAAACTGAAAGAGACAGTTGTGGGGGTCCAAGTGGGATAGGTGGGTGGCCACCAACATCCACCTGGATCACTTGTTAACTGACACTAATCATTGATTGGGTGGTTCTTCTTCATATTGTTTGGTCATCCATGGAGTCACTCAGGGGAATGTGTCACTATTTTGCTTAACACTTTCCATTCACAAGCCAAAACACTAACTCTAACCTAGTCATTTGAACAAATAGTCATCCAAGAAATATTTTCAAGTTTCTCTTCGAAGGTATTGATGAAAAGCATCCTATAGTGGACCACTCATATAAAACCCTAATGAGATCTCATGAGAACCCTAGCATGATTAACTCAAGGAATATTTCAGTGATTATTATAGATCCTTTCTTTAAAATGAGTATTTAGGGTAGCAAGACCAACCAGTAAAGATTAGTCATTAACAAATTTTCACGCCATCCCATGCTCTTAAGAAGAATATTTTCCTCCCAACCTATTAAGTGACCTATTTAAGGTTAATCATAATGAGAGTTTATTTTAACATAAAGGGATTAATTGAGAGATAGGAGGTCTCATTACAAGTCGACCTACCGTAATCATGGGCACTAATGAGAATGTCATTATCGCTATTGGTCACCAAGCCAGGGTAATGGCTTTTAGTTGAAAATCTGGAAAACAAGAGGTCTCATCACGTGTGGGCTTGTTCATTCTTGTTATTTCTTGTGAATGGCATTGTTGTTAGCTAGTTACCAAGCCAGGACTGCGGCCTTTGATTAATTTCTAAAAGTAAATTATTTTAAATGACTCTCAATCTATAACTAATAGATGGGACACAATAATTTCATTGGGTTAAAAGGCATCCCTATTAAGGATAAAGACACCTAACGGAACTAGGGCCATGCCTGTGGTATTAAAGTTAAATTTACATTATGATTTACTTGGTCGTTTTTGTCTGTCTCTGAACTCATTATCATATCAATGTGAGAGTGGCTTTAAGATCATTTCAGTAATGTGATTTGGAGTTCTATATTTCAGAAATATGAAGGTTTTCATGGATGTGGGACCCTTAGTGCAAGTGATTCACTTTTCCTAACAAAAGGAGCTTCAACTCTACGCTTGGATAATGGTAGGATGGTCACCCTTGGAAGGTATCACTTTGTTATCTTTCTTATTCAGTATTTCTACATATGTCTAATGTCATGACTTTGAAATTATGCCACTTTTATTTGTAGTGAGGATATAGAGATGAAGAAACATTGATTAGGGTTACTCCTAAGATTCTTATGGAAATTTTGATGGTTGGTTATTTTATGATGACAAAATCCCTGCAGTAACAACATTGTTAGTATTCCTTTGGTAGCCCTTGCATTAGGTACTCTTTTGAAAATAATAAAGGTCAGTCTTGACATCATTGAATCTTTGGTCACAGGTATTTCTTATTAATGCAAAGGAAGTTGACATCATATGACCCTTACCTACATGCTCTTACTTAATTAGCCTTATAGTTTAAGTCAATGTAGCATGACTCTAATAGAGAAACCCTAGCCCTTCAATTTTGATTAACTTTGGTCTCTACTAAAGGTTTTTCTTGCATGAGAACATGCAAGATGATCGACATGGTGGGATGTCAGGCCTCTATTTTTTCATAATTAATACATCTCTTTCCCTCATGTTGTTACCTAGTTCTCCTAGTTATTGTCATGATTTTGCACATTCTTGGGCTAATTTTGTTAAGCATAAACACGAAGAGATAAATTAATAAGTTTCCTTTGTTTTAAAGTATTTATATAATATCATTACTCATTATGGATGTTTTCTTCTTTTCTATGCAACATGATATTTCAATTTAATCTTATACCATGTTCCTTCACTCTTGAGGATTTCAGCACTAAGAGAAGATCGTGCATGTTGAATTCAACATTTTGCACATATTTGGCATCTCAAGGTTCTCATGAAAAAATATGTAGCTGCGAAAAAACAATTGGTCAACCAACTTATACATGAAATACATTTTTTCCTGCACTAGTATGTCTGCACCAGTCTACCTGCATTAAAGAGCAATCAAATTGGGGCTTTGATAGATCAACACACTTTTGGGGAAAAGTGAATCATTTTTTAAAACCTCCACATGAGTTGGAATGCACCCAAGTCACACATGTGGGATTCTAGAACCAAAATCAACGAATCTTCTTAAAATTCACACAGTTTTCAAACTGCCAAATTTTGCCTTGACTTTCTTGCAGACCGAGGAAAATATCGAAATTTTTTGTTAATGGGTTTTTCCCAGTATATAAAATTATTTAAAACCCAAAATTTTCCCAAAAATTCGTATTTTTATTACTTTTTGTTAATGTTTCTCTCTAGTCTGTAATTTAATATTTATTTAAAGAGGGTGCAAGTTGGTTGGTTTGGGCCCAACCAACCCAACTTGTCACACCTCTTTTAGTTAGTATTGTGTGGTTTTCTTTTGAAATAGATTAGTGTGGTGTGGATGTTCATTGATTGAGCATTTTGTTCTTGCATAACTTATTCAGAGCTCTATTAGTTCTTTTGAATTATGTTGTCTCATTCAAGGACATATAATGTGTGTGCATTTTGGAATGATCTTAACTTATATTTGAGAAGGAGTGATTTCATACATTAAATATTTGTTTGAGTTATTTATATTTGATTTAAGTTGAGTACATATTGACTTTTGAAATCATTTATTTATCCATTTAAAGGTTTGAATATTGTGATATTTTAGTTCAAGGTTTTCCCTCTGCGTGTGGTAGCCCTGCGCCAAAAATATTTTGAGAAAACTAGGGTTTTGACATTGTCTTATGAATCCTTTTCCATCATTACCAGTTCTAGGTTGTTCAAAATTTATTTGGAATGGCCATTATTTTTCATATATGACTTGGTGAACTGTATTGTTTTTCTTTTTTTTTGGAATCATTTCTTTGGGTATTGTCAGTTTTGTTTTTAAGGTTTGAATGATTTGATATTAGTGTTGATGAGGTTTCCCTCTAACGTATTTGAGCTATTATGGACCTAAATATCAAGGGAATCTTGATATTTTATTTAGATTATAAATGGAAAAATATTAAAAGTGCTTAAACCCTAAGTTTCATGCAATGAACCAAGTCATATTTAATAGGTATAATATACATGTGAGTGCATGATTTGGTCCTGTATATTTCTTACACCAATACTTACCTAACATTATGATCTTGTTCTCTTGGTTTAAGAATAGAGCACTATTTAGGAAAAGTGTTGGTACAACCTAGTGTTGGAGATTACTTGTGTTTCAACAAGTTTCTTTTGAATACAATGAGACTGCTTAGTGAGTTTAATTAGTTATATATTATGATTGATCTTACTAGCTAATACAATTGTGGAATAGGTATATTTGAATGGTTTTGGTGTGAAAAGGTTTGTTGAGGATTGATTTATTATTTCTCTTTTAGAATTTGATTCTTATTTTTGAAGATTGGTTTAATTTCTTTCTCTTGCAAAACCTTCTTGAGAGGAAGTTTGGTTTGGGACATTTTTCTTGGTTTGAGAAAACAAAGTAGAGTGAAATAATTTTGTTATTTAAGTTTATAAATTTGATTTCCACACTTTACTTTTGAATGTATAAGGAATGAGAAGTTACAGTAGTGCAGGAATCACACTTAGTGTAGGTAGCCTATTGAGTGCAGACAGACTATTTTAAAATATGGTATAGAAATTCATTGTTTGCAAATCTCTATTTGGTGTTGCAAGGTGATGTGTTATGAAACCAACTCAAGAAAAGATAGAAAAGATAGATCAACGCCTTAGAATTCAGCCTCTTCGAGGGGGAAACCTCCTTTACATTACATAAATGAACAATTCTTGGATGATACAAATGACAAAACCTCCTTTCTATATATAGGAGTCTAAGGAGTCACAATATAATCCAGCCGACCTAACAATAATAATATAAAGCCACAAAAATAACAATAGAGGGATTCTATGGGGCACAGAAATAACAATATGGGGGTAATAGGGCACAACAATATAAATAAGGGGTATAACTACAATAGTAATGGGGTAATCACTAGTATTATAGGGACCCAACATGCCCCTCTCCTTCAAAAAAGTGTTTTCCTCAACGCTTGAGCAGTTCTGGATACTTCTGCATAAAATTCTCATCCTCCCATGTGGAATCTTCAGCGGATAAGTTCTTCCACTTGATAAGATACTCTGAAATTGATCGATTTCGTAGCTGTCGAGTTCTTGTTTCTGTGACTGCTTCCGGTTCCAATATAATTTTTCCTTCCTCGTCAAGTTCTGGCAATATTGTTTGAACTGGGAGCTTGTCGCCTATAACCTTCTTTAAACATGAAACATGGAAAACTGGGTGCAATCGAGAAGCTGCAGGAAGCTCCAATTTGTATGCCATAGTACCAATCTTTTCCAACACCTTGTACGGACCATAATACTTTGGTGATAATTTATTATCCTTCTTAGCTTGCTTTAGGGACATTTGCTTATATGGTTGTAGCCGTAGGAATACCCAATCACCTACATCAAAACTTCTTTCACTGCGATGTTGATCTGCCTGTTGTTTCATTCTATTTTGTGCCAACACGAGGTTATCCTTTAAGAGTTGGAGGACTTGTTGTTGATGTTCGATGTGATGTTCCACTGCCTGAACCTTAGAATTTTCTCTTAAATATGATGTGATTGATGGTGGTTGATACCCATAAAGTGCCATAAATGGGGTCATTTTTGTTGCTGTATGGAAGGAAGTGTTATACCACCATTCAGCCAGAGGCAACCATTTGACCCATTGTGTCTGTTTATCAGATACAAAGCAACGAAGATATCCTTCCAAACATTTGTTTACTATCTCAGTTTGCCCATCAGATTGAGGATGATAAGATGAGCTATGAGCTAACTGAGTACCAAGACAAGAAAATAATTCTGTCCAAAAATTTCCAGTGAAAATGGGATCTCTGTCACTTACAATAATCTTTGGGTTTCCATGTAGCTTTTGAATTGTTTCCATAAATGCAGTAGAAACTGTACTGGCTTTAAATGGATGTGATAATGCACAAAAGTGTGCATACTTGGTAAGTCTGTCAACTACCACCATGATGACACTCTTTCCCTCAGACTTGGGTAAACCTGTGATAAAATCCATTGAAACCTCCTCCCAACGTTGGCTTGGAATGGATAAAGGTTGTAATAGACCCGGTGTCTTAATTGTTTCAACTTTATTTTGTTGGCAAACCAAACATTCCGCCACAAACTTTTGAATATCTGATTTAAGGCCATCCCAAAAAAATTCCTTCTTAACCCTGTGGTAAGTTTTTAAAAATCCTGAGTGCCCTCCTAAGGGAGAAGTGTGCAATTCCATAAGAATCTTTTGTTTTAGCTGGGAATTCTTACAGAGGTATAAGCGATCTTTGTACCATAACGAATCATTTTTCCAGCTAAATGTATCAGAAGTACTGGAATCTTGTTGTAGCTTTCGAATAAGTGCCCACACTTCTTCGTCATTCTTCCATTCCTCCTTTGCTTCGTTTATCCAATCTGGTTGGATAATAGAAATGGCACACAACAATGCTTCCACATCCTCATCCTTTCTTGAGAGTGCATCTGCCACCACATTTTGCTTCCCTTTTTTGTAGATGATTTCAAAGTCATAACCCAACATCTTTGTGACCCACTTTTGTTGCTCTTCAGAGGATAATCTTTGTTCTAAAAAGTATTTAAGGCTATCATGATCCGTTTTTACCTTGAAGTGTCTTCCCATTAGGTAGGGTCGCCATTTCTTAAGTGCATGGAGTATTGCCAACATTTCCTTCTCATAAATAGCTTTGCTTAAAAACTTTCCCTTGATTGGACGACTTTCAAAAGCAATGGGTCTTTCATCTTGCATTAGAACAGCACCAATTCCATTTCCTGAAGCATCACATTCCACAATAAAGGTTTTTGTGAAGTCCGGTGTAGCTAAGACCGGTGCTTGGCACATTGCCTCTTTAAGATGTTTAAAGGCCTTTGTTGCTTCCGGAGTCCATGAAAATGAATCTTTCTTCAATAATGTTGTTAGAGGTGCTGCTATTCTCCCATAATTCTTAACAAACTTGCGATAATACCCTGTCAACCCAAGAAATCCTCGCAGATGCTTTATGGATGTGGGGATTTTCCATTCCTTAATGGCTTTAATTTTGCTAGGGTCTACCTTAACTCCTTCATGAGATACAATATGACCCAAATATTCCACCTCCTGGACTCCAAAGAAACATTTGGATCTTTTTGCATATAATTGTTTCTCCTCCAATAGTTGTAGCACCTTGTCAACATGTTCAACATGATCCTTCCAAGACTTGTTGTAGATTAGTATATCATCAAAAAATACTAACACAAATTTTCTAAGGAATGGTTTGAAAATTGAATTCATCAAACCTTGAAATGTTGAAGGTGCATTGGTAAGGCCAAAAGGCATGACCAAAAATTCATAATGACCCTCATGAGTTCTAAATGCCGTTTTCGGAATGTCTTCAATCTTCATTCTGATTTGATGATATCTCGAACGAAGATCCAACTTGGTGAAGTAAATTGATCCATGCAATTCATCCAGTAATTCATCAATGACAGGAATGGGGAACTTATCTTTAATAGTGAGCTTGTTGAGCTCCCTATAATCTGGACACATGCGCCATGATCCATCCTTCTTGTGCACCAATACTACTGGAGCTGAGAAAGAACTTTGACTCGGTTGAATTATACCAGCCTCTAGCATTTCTGCAACCATACGTTCAATTTCACTTTTTTGGACATATGGATATCTGTACGGCCTGATGTTTGGAGGAACACTTCCTGGAATCAGATGAATAGCATGATCATGATCACGCATAGGTGGGAGACCTTTGGGAGTCTCAAATACCTTGGAATGATTGTCCAGGACTTTTTGGAGATCTGGAGAAATAGATGATTCCAATGTGGAAACATCTAGCGAACATAATTGTGCAATTACACCTCTTTGCTCCTTTTTTAGAAGCTTTGTCATGCCATTAGAGCTGATTATCTTTCCTGGTTTCCCTGCAATACCCCTTAATTCAACTTCCTTTCCTTCCACAGAAAATTTCATGAAAAGTTCTTGAAAATTAAAAGCTATTGTACCCAAGGATTGTAGCCATTGGACTCCTAGTACAACATCAGCACCTCCCATTGGAATGGAAAGCATTGGGCTAGTCAATACATATTCTCCCATGGATAGCTTGATATTATGGCACTTTCCAGAACAATTTATTGTTCCTCCATTTGCAATCATCACTTGACACTCTGGTGCTGGATATAGGAAGCAATTCAATTCTTTTGCTACCCTACAATGAATAAAATTGTGGGTGCTTCCTGAATCAATCAACACTATTACCTTTTTCTTCTTGATTTGTCCTTCTATCTTGATGGTTTGAGGAGTGGTAATTCCCGCCAATGCATTACAAGATATGGTCGGATTTATTTGTTCTTCATCTAGGCTTTGTTCCTGGAATATATCCTCTTCTTTTGACCTTTCTTGCTCCTTTTCTTCTTCCTCTTCACAATCTATGTAGAATAATTTCTTCTCAGCACACTTATGACCTTTTGTGTATTTGCTATCACAATTGTAACAAAGCCCTTTTGCTCTTTTTTCTTCCAATTGTTGTGGTGTCAACCTTGTAGGTTGTGGAAGACTATGGGCAACAACACTTCCGTCTTTATAGTTGTGAATGGTATGCTTCCTAGTTGCCATAATTTTGCTTTCCATTTTTCTTGCTAACCTGAATGCCTTCTCTAATGAATCAGGTTCCCAAAGGCGCACATCATGTTGGATATTATCCTTTAAAGACCCTATGAACACATCAATCCTATGCTCCTCTGGAATATCTTTTACCCTTATGTTCAATTTTTGGAACTCCTCAATGTGCTCCATTATTGAACCCTTTTGTTTGAGACTTATCAATTGGCTAAAAAAAGTGTTGCTTTTTGTATCCTCATAATGTGCTATCAATTCTTCCGTAAAAATTGCCCAAGTGATAAATTGTTTACGAGAACAAAGCCATTGATACCATACAAACTGATTTGGTTCCAAATATAAAGTTGCCATACGTACCTTTTGTGTGTTTTGCACATTATTGAGATCGAAGAATTGCTCCATCTGTAATATCCATGTGGCGGGATCCTTGCCATCAAACTTCCTCATATCGATTTTTGGAACATGGTGAGTCTTCGATCCAACATTAGAGTCTATGGAATCATGATTAACATTTCTTTTGTTCTCATCATGAGTTTCCTTTAGTACTCTTTCACCCTTAGTGACAATTTCTTGTAGCAACTTATTCATATTTATCTTCAATTCTTCCATCTTATCATCCATGCCATCAATTTTAGCGTCCATGCCATTCACCTTAGCTTCCATGCCATCCATATTAGCTTCTACGCCTTTCTTTAAACAGTCCATCTTAGCTTCTACACCTTTCTTTAAACCATCCATCTTAGCTTCTACGTCTTTCTTTAAACCATCCATCTTAGATTCTGTTCCTTTTTGTGCAAGGGACAGTTGTTGCACTTGGTCTTGTAATTTTGATATATCATGTTGCATTTCTTCCTCTTCTTCATGAGTCATGCTAGAGCTTTCAGGTTCCTTACTAGGTGTTTGCATTTTCTTTCCTCGAGGCATCAGTTACCGATAATAATGCTCTACTATGCCCTTTGAATTCCTTCAAAATAAATTTTCAAACCAAGCTTAAGCAAAAATTTAAAAAAATCTACACACCTTTTTTCACTTTGTAGGAGCTTGATATTGCCTCTGATGTATCTCTGTACTTTCCAATCATCTAGTTCTGAAATTGTGACCTGTAGTAGCTCTCTGTGTCCTCTTTCCAATGCCACCAGTCTGATCCAAATTGAATTCTCCAAGAAAGAGTTATGCACAATCTCCCAAGATGACCTGATTATAGACCTTTCCAGAAGAGTGAACTTGTATAAAGTGCCACGTGTACAATTTTAGACCTTTGGTTCTGAAAAAGATATACAAAAAACTATAGTCCATCTTCTTTCTATAACTTCTTATGAAATTTCAATCCGATCCCCAGAGGGAAAGTTATGACGATTTTCCCTAGGTCACCTGTTTTGAATGTAGTTTAGGAGTCTATAAAAAGACCAACTTCCTCAGAGCATATCTTGGCAAATATCGCCCGAAAATATCTGAAATTCGGAACCAAGGTTCGGTGCGATTTCTTATCAAATGGGTTTTTTTTGTGACTTCTGAAACGTCACAAAAAAAAAGTTATAGTGAAAATCCCACGATGACCTGTTTGGAGCAGCGAAACCCTAGAATCCAAAGCTCTGATACTAAATGTTATGAAACCAGCTCAAGAAAAGATAGAAAAGATAGATCAACGCCTTAGAATTCAGCCTCTTCGAGGGGCAACCTCCTTTACATTACATAAATGAACAATTCTTGGATGATACAAATGACAAAACCTCCTTTCTATATATAGGAGTCTAAGGAGTCACAACATAATCCAGCCGACCTAACAATAATAATATAAAGCCACAAAAATAACAATAGAGGGATTCTATGGGGCACAGAAATAACAATATGGGGGTAATAGGGCACAACAATATAAATAAGGGGTATAACTACAATAGTAATGGGGTAATCACTAGTATTATCGGGACCCAACATGATGGTTTTATGTTATGTTTCTAGAAATTTCATTTTGATTTTATTCATCTATTTGCATGTGCAAAACCATTATAGACTCTGTTATATTGATAGTGAGTTGAAGATAATTTTTTTATTGTGGAATGAGTTGAAATGCAAATAGAGTGACAGGGGAATATTTTCTTTGAATGCACAATAGTTTCTTTTTGGTTGATTGGGCTGCATATTCTAGTTGATTCAATGGATAATTCATTTGATGAAATTTCAAGATAAATCTAATTATTTTTGTTATCTTTAATTACATTCAGAGAGTGGGATTTATTTTGGTTTGAGGAATATTTCTGGTCGGTGTGCCTGGCAAGTGTAGGAAGTAGTTTCCAGGTTGAAGGTTGAATGGTAGCTTAGGTCTTTCCATTAAATAAACTTCCAATATTTGAAGGATTGATAAACTAGTGCAGGATTAGTGTTTGATGTAGTTAAGGGTTTCAGTTCTTATGAATGCTTTCAAGTTTAGGATTAATTAGTGTTTGCATGAATCTATAAGGGTGTTGACGAGCAAGGTATTGTAGGAATTTGATTTGCAGGTTGCTACGGGTTATCTCTTGCATTTACAGTGCTGGATCTCGAAGTCCATGAACCCCGAATTGAAATTAAATGTTGGTCCATTAATATACCCCACGCTACACCCAACACTTGTCCTTTCCTTTCTTGCTTGATTCCTCCTTGAGTCCAAGTGCTTGTTCTCTCTCTTTTAGAGCTCTATTTTTGAAAGTGATCGAAAACTAAACTGGAAAAAGCTATCAATTGTTTTTTAGATGCCTTTTTATCATTGATGTCTAATGTCTCTTCCTTTCCTTTTTCTTTTTCTTTCATTTTCTTTCACTTTCTCTCTAATTTCCCTTACATGCATATTCTTGTCTCTTCATCTTCCTTTTTCTCCTATTTTCCTTTATTCTTTGAATTAATTGTCTTTTATTTTCTTTTACATTTTCCAATGCCAATGCCAATTTCCATAGCCAATAATAAACCACAAGTAATACTCACTTTAATTTTTTCCCCTCCATTCAACTTGAAATACATGTCCCATGCCCTTTGTCTTATTTTTTCCTTTAATGTCCTTTATTACATGAAACTTTAACCCGTGGTTGTTACAAGAAGGAAGCATCTTCTTGTACTTAAGAAAAAACAAAAGCCTTGGAAAAAAGTAAGGAGGCTATGTGTACATCTCCTATATTGGCCACACCTAACTTCACAGAAACCTATTTTATGGAATGTGATGCATTAAACCATGGTGTTAGTGCAAATTTAATGCAAGAAGGAATATCCATTTCCTTTGAAACTAACTGGATTAAAGTAAATAACTTACAACCATTTATGAAAAAGGTCAATTTAATAATGGTGTCCTTACCTAACAGGAAGACAATTCAAAGTAAAAACATGTTGTGATAGTTTGAAGTACTTCTCGGAGAAATGATTATCTTTAGAAGAGTAACAAAAATGGGTTACAAAGATTCTATGTTATGAATTTGAAATTATCTACAAAAAAGGAAAACATAATATGGTGGTAGACTCACCTTCAAGGATAGAAGAAGAAATAGAGGGTTTACTATTGATTATTTCTATTCTACAATCTAATTGGGTGGAAGAAGCAAGGTTGTAATGGAAGAAATATTTGAAGGTATGAAAGATCATTCAACTACAAAAGGACCCAAGTGCATTAGATAAATTTGTATGGAATAATGATATATAACATTATAAAGATTGTCTATATTTATGTAAGAATCCCCAACTCAAATAAAATGTCCTTTTGGAATTGCACACTTCTCTTATACAAGGAAATTCATGATACTTGAAAAATTAACATAGGATTAGAAGGTATGCAAGATCATTCAACAAATACAAAAGGACCCAAGTGCATTCGATAAATTTCTATGGAAGAATGATTTATTATGGTATCAATATTACCTATATTTATGTCAGAAACCCCAACTCAAATAAAAGTTCCTTTTGGAATTGCACACTTCTCTTATACAAGGACATTCATGGTTCTTGAAAACTTAGTATAGGATCAAGAATATTTTTTTCTAGAAATGTCTTAAAACTAACATTTAAAAGCTTGTGATTGAATATGTGATTTTCCAACATAATAAGGGAGAAATAATCAAGAACCCAAGTCTCTTACAACCATTACCTATACCAAGCCAACATTGGAAACAAGTTTTAATGGATTTTATTATAGGTTTACCTAATTTAAAAGAAAGAATGTCATCATGGTAGTAGTGGACTAACTGTCAAAGCATGCCCATTTTCTCTCTCTTTTTTACCCTTTTAAAGCAAATGTAATAGTTACACATTCATGGAAATAATTCAAAAGCTACATGGAATCCCTAAGATTATTGTAGATGACACAGATCTAATTTTCACTTGAAATATTTGGACCAAATTATTTTCTTGTTTTAGTACTGAATTGGCCCATCGATCATATTCCCTTCCTTAATCCAATAGAAAAATTGAGATTATGAATAAATGTTTAGAAGAATACCTTTGTTGTTTTGCATCAAATAAACAAACACATTGGGTCAAGTTGTTGGCCTTGGCAGAATTGTGGTAAAACACATCCTTCCATACTTCATCAAAAATGTCCCCATTTATGGAATTGTATAGATATCATCCTTCATCTATCACTTAACCATTGAATAAAATGCAAAGGTTGAAACAGAGGAGGACAAGATAGGGAAGTAAGAATAGGTTCTCAAACTATTTAAGGACAACCTAGTTATAACACAAAATAGGATGAAACAATAAGAATATCAACATCGTAGTGAAAGGGAATTTGAAGTAGAGGATTGGGTAATTTTGATCCTACAAATATTTAAACATATGTCCCTTAGGAAACATGAAATAAGATGGGAATACATGTGGCCTCTCCTGGATAGAGTTTACTACAAGGACTAAAGGCCTAGCTGCTTCCCCAACATTAGGGGAATCTTGAGGTCTAAAATGGGTCTCCTAAAAAAAACAATAAAATACTACTTAACATAATAAAATAAGAGTTATGAATTTTTAAAGAAAGAGAAAGGAAACTATTTTTTTATTGTATTTTTAGCTTATCTCCTTATAGGTTTAATCAAATGTCAAGTGTAGACACTTGTTGGATACAAAATTAAATTTCACATCCAACGCCTACCCACTCTGCATACTTCTGAGTAGACCCACATAAAAATAAATAAATTGAAAATACATGAAAACAGTCTTCAGCATTCTTTTCTTCATGTATTTTTTTTTTTCGATGTGAGTCTACTGAGAAGTATGCAGAGTGGGTACTCATTGGATTTAATTTTTCATCTAATGGGTGTGTACACTTGACATTTGAGTAAACCTACAAGGACATAAGTCAGAAATACAATTAAAAAAAATAGTTTTCTTCTTTTCCCTCTAAAATATTATCCCTTTGGGATGACATCATTATCTTGAATCCTATTGGTTTTTGTAAAGTTAATTTTGTTGGTACATTTTGTGTTTTGAGGTTTATTTTTTACCTCAAAATTCCCCTATTGAGTATATTACAATGTTGAGAATAAACCCTATCCATTTACCATTATGATGTCATCCCAACTCTCTAACTATTGAATGAGAAAACATAGGGAAACTACCATATGCAATGCCAAAAAGAAATAAATAAAGATTAAGTAGCCTTGCATATTGATTTTTAAACATGAAGGAGAAAGTGGAAGCAACGTGCAACCTCTATTATGATTTAGGCCCATTAATTGTAGCATCAACCACCCTGTGCCACTAAGGAGAGTCACATAGAATCTCAATGACTAACTATACAACATTTTTTGTAATAAGCATCTTTAATAACGAGTGTTATAGCTACAACATAAAAGTAAAGACTAAGCATCACATGTTCTTGCAATTATTAAACATATACTCTAATAAATATCATATAATATAAAGCTTCAAACAAACTCGTTTATCCTAAAATATATTTAAATAATTGCAATGATATATAATACTTAATATTTGCTCAAAAAATACCTACATCAATCATTAAAATAAAGTTTTGCCTCCCAAAAAAATATCACATAAAACACTTATCATTTATACATTATCATTATTCTTATGCTAATCCGTAGTACGGATCATCCGTACCGAGGGTTCAAATCCCTCTCTCTCCGTTCGTCCACTATTGATCCTGAAAACGAATAACCCTGAATCTTTCTACAGAACGAAAAAGGCCCATTAACCTAGAGACTTCCTATTTTGACCTTTTTTTTCATTGCATAGCACAAAATGATAAAGTTATCATTTTGACTGAGCATTTGAACTCAGTATTTTATTTTTTTCACGCAGTGCAGTAAAGTATTACTGTTTATGGAACAGTAATAGCTCCACTCTTTAGTAGAAAAATGATATTTTTTCATCAAAAATTATATCTGACTTAGTCCATAAATTGCAATGGTATCGTTCATGAACAAAAGGAAGGATTAGAATATCTCGTTTCTTTCCTCTTTTTTTATCAATATAAATGGGACCAATCCCTACATTGTGTATTGGTACATACAAACGATAAAATATCTTTGCCTCTCCCTGCTATTATGTATGAACAAAATTGTTTCAAACCTGTTCCATCATTAGCAATGTCCAAGTGAATCACTAAGATACTTGCTAGAGAGATGGGAATTCATGTGAGTTGTACAGGTACTTATTATAACCATGATGCAGAATGGTTCAAAGAGCAAATTAAAGATTTTTGTGATGAGATAATCATGACAGATGATCATGCTGAAGTAGGAGATATTATCTCTCGCATGGAACCCTCTGCAATATTTGGTACTCAAATGGAACGTCATATTGGTAAACGTCTTGAAATTCCCTATGGAGTTATTTCCGCCCCAGCTCATATCCAAAATTTTTCCTTGGGATATCGACCCTTCCTGGGTTACGAAGGTACTAATCAAATAGCTGATCTAGTTTATAACTCATTCGCTCTAGGTATGGAGGATCATCTTCTAGATATTTTTTGTGGTCATGATACGAAGGAAATAATGACTAAATCCTTATCCACGGATATTAGTCCAATTTGGGATCCTGAAAGTCGGCAAGAATTGGGTAAAATCCCCCGTTTTGTAAGGGACGAAGTAAAAAAGAAATACAGAAAAATTTACACAACGAAAGGGCATTTTGAACGTTATTGTCAAGGTAATGCACGCAGCTAAAGAAGCATTAAGTTAAGTACCTAATAAATATAAATTAATTGATTACATTAAGTGTATTCTATCTTTGAAACAAATCACAAATTCAAACCACTACATAAAAAGATTCTTTAAAGCTAATCACAAGTTAAAATCATTAAAAAAATAAAAAATCAAATCATTAAAAAAATAAAAAATCAAATCACTATATATGAAAAGAAAAAGATAAGTTCAAATCACACAACAAAAAATTCTAATGCATAAATATCCTATTTGTGATTAATTTAGTATATTGATAAACAATAACCTTTATATATGAGAGATTTTTTGTTTATAGGAATTCACAAATCAAACCGGGAAAAATCCGAATCAGTACATAAAGAGATTCTTTAAAGTAAATCACAAGTTCAAATAAATGAAAATTATTTAAAGCAAAAATATCTCATATATGACGTCATACTAATTTGATATGACGTCCTTCTCCAAGCTGCTTACAATAATCAATTGAAATATATAGGTCCACGCACACATATAATTTATTTCCTCCACTTTCACTCTATATAAGTGGAATTTAATGTTTTGAATTTGGAAAGTTGACTTAAAGTTGGAATTTAAATATTTTGAGTTATTTGAAATCTTAAAAGGGATATATTCAATTGTATAATATATTTTATATATTCTTATTAAAAACTAGGTGTATGATTTTAAAGACATAGTTGATTGGATTATAATTTAGGAGTAAAAAGAGAACTTTCGCATGGAGTTGGTGAGCATATTAGATCAGAAAATCGAAGTTTTCGATATTTTGATTTATTGGTTCGGTAAAGGACCAATTACCTATTATGATTCCAAGTGGGAGCATGAGGAGGCTACAGGGGAGAAGTATTTATTTTTCAAATTTTGTAGAAATATGAATGTAAATTTGTACATAAATGTATAGAGACTTTATTTTGGTGTAATTAGAGTTTTTAGAGCCACAATTTAAGACTTTTTATTTGGCTTATGCTTTAGTCTTTGAAGCGAAGTGGGACAACCAGAGGGATTATGATGCAAAGAAGCAGGTACACTTCCTTGGGTTGTGTTGGCTGAAGAGGAAGGAGATGTTGCTAGCTGGAATTTTTGTAGGAGCTATTGTTGACTATGAAATTATTGAACATTATGATGTAAAAATTTGCATATGTAAGCATGTACACTAGTACGTGTTGTGCACCAAGAACAATGAAAAATGAAGGGGGAGGGGAATGTAATACCCCAATTTTGATCATTGGATTAGCAATATATATTGGTAGATCTTATAAATGGTCAAGGGTTTAGTCATATGATACATAAACATTATATCTAGAAAATAATAAAATGAAATGCATCACCAACGACTAGATATATAAAGATGGAATCATAAGGGACTATGATTGCACAAGTGAGTGGGACGAACATGGCTCCAAGGGGAAATCCCATATTCCTATAAACCCATGTAATTTTCCTAATTTAATTATCATTACCACATAATCCCCATTTGAATTCTTAACGTCAATCATTAAATACATGTGCGAAGTTGGTAGAAAAGTAATTTTTGTAGTTATTGAAGCATGGGGCTAAATACACCCATGCAAGAAGTGGGTGAGAGAGTCATCTCATTTAGTTATGATAGCATGAGATGAGTATAATCATTCTTCAGCAATGGTGAGAGCCCACATGCATGGGAATAGGAAATTCAAGTAGAATGGGTATGAAGTTTTTACAAATAAAAAGTTGTGAGGAAAAAAAAAGTTGAGTGTTATGAGATGTAGAGGAATTCATGCCTATGTATTAAGGACAACTTGTTGAAATTGCTAATTAGCTATGAGCTAGGCTATATGCATGTGAAGAGTTCTCACTAAAAACTAACCTAAGAGCTTATGTCGAGGCTATTGTGAACACTCCTATAAAAGTTGGATTTCTTGGATTCCTTAACTAGAAATTTCTTAGCTTATTTTGTGTTGGAGCCTTGGAGGGGATGGATATTGTTTGAGGGATTGAACTATAGAGAAGGAAATATCATCCCTTAGGTTGTTCAAACTAATGAGGAATAGAGCCAAGCAATTATAATTGCTATAGGAGTTGCATCATTATGTTTTTATTGTGTATTGGACTATTAGTTGGACAATAAACACCCATATGAGACTACTCATCTTTGTGGATTCATAGCTCTAGCTTCAAGATGACTTTCTATTGAGAAAATTAGAGTAGTAAAATCTATAGTTGGGTGGAATATCTAACATCTATATTTATCTTTATAAAAAATTATAAAGATAAATAATCTAATCATTATATTGATTATTATATTAATGCTATAATTGAATATTATATTTCATTAAATTTTATATAATTAAATGTTGTTCTACTTTTCTAATTCTTTTACATTCACGATATTAATGTTATTATTAATTGCATAAACACATATATAACATATTGCATATATTTATGCATTTTAAAATAACATTAAATTATGAATCAAATTAATCATAAATTTCAAATTAAGTAAATTGGTCATAAATTTTGATCTAACAAAAAAATGAATAAATTACAAAATTAAATGTCATGGCTTCAATCATTACTCATAGGCATACACTACTTAGAACCCAATATCACTAAATCCCTCGTATGGTTGAACACTGAAAATCATTGCTAAATCCGCTCAAAATAAAAATTAATTAAACCTTTCCCGGTCACTTAGAATGGCAAATGAACAAAAAAGAGCATAAGTACATCCAATTTGGCCATCGGAATCCTAACAAAAAGTTGGAAACGTAAAAATATACCAGACCCATTTACCATATAGCATCATGTCTATCTCTCGAATTATTCATTGAGAAAACATGGGTTATATGGATTAGTGAATTCTGGTAGAGAACAAGTTAATATATACATATACCATTTTCATTAAACATTTAAATGTTGGCTAAATTAATAATAAAAAATTAAATTCAATTTATTATATTTTGATTTTGTTATTAACTTGTGAATAGATTTTTTTACCATACTATGGGTCAATACCATGGCTTATCAATACCACATGCCCAAAAACCATAACTTAATTCACAATCAAAATATTTTATAACAATATGACATGATTCTTAACCATGGATATTCACCTCACTTTATTGTGGATAGTATTAACATGTAAATAGGCTTTGTTACAATACCATAGATTCTCAATACCACATGCCCAAAAAACATAACTTATTTCACAATCAAAATATTTTATAAATATTTTAATTTAATTTAATTTTATAACTTTTTTAATTAAATCTAAAAGGAAAAAGGTTATCATTACTTTTGAGATATATCTAAACCCTCTATCCTCACAACTACTAATTCAATCAAAATAAAAAATGAGAATACTTTTATATATAAATATGTGAAATATATATAATATAAATAATATAATATTACTAAGAACCAACATAAATCCATCTTAACTAAGGATCCAAGCTATAAACAAATTGAGTACCAATAATAGAGGAAAGGTAGTGCATGATTTTTTTAAGTTTTTCATTATTGTATTTTCTTTGTCATATTGATCCAAAATATAGGCTTAATATTTTACAACCAATTGAGATTTTTTTAATTTAGATACTTTCTTAAACACAATATCATGGAATCAAATTTAAGAGAGAGAGGGGGGCAGAGAGGGGTGGAGGGAGATAGTGACAAAGCTTGAGGACAAAGAGAGAGAGAGAGAGAGAGAGAGACGTAGGAAAGAACAAAGACATGGAGAGATAAAGGTCGAGAAAGAGAGGGAGTGACAAGGGTGAGATGGGGAAACAGTGAGACAGAGAGGAGAGAAGAGAGATGAGAGAGATAGGGAGAGAAAGGAAACAAAGAGAGAGGGAGACACAGAGATGGAGGGGAGAGAGAGATGGAGAGAGGGAGGTAGATAGTGACAAAGTTAAAGGGAAGAGACAGAGTGATCCAGGGGATCAATTTAGTGCTCAAAATTCAAAGTGCGTGACAAAGCTCAAAACCTAAAAGATTGAATAGATCTCGGCGATATGAATCCAAAGAAACTTGTTTCACTCAAAACCTATATTGTATGCTACCGATATCGTGTTCTGATTGAAATCTCAAACAAGCAAAATTTGGCAAAATTGATAGGTGACTAGACATTTTGGGCCAGTTGCAGGCTGCCACATCACCTCTCCTGATTGGTCCAAAAATTCAAATTTTATTGGCCAATGGGTTTTTTCCATTTGTCCTTTTGTGATTGGCTCAAAAATTATTTTATTATATAATGGGTTGACTGCATATTTGACGTGGACCAATGTGGGAGTGCCACATGGGCCAATGGGAGGCAACCATGTGGCCTCCAAGGGTTAGACCAAATTTTTTTATGGATTCGGCCAAGAAACCACTGGAGTCAAACCCGCGACCTCTACCAAGAGACCACAGGTCTCAACCATTGCACCACTGTCATGCCACTTAACACACAAAGGTTGCAACTTTTATTTAAACATTAACGATGGCGCATTTGGAGGTTGGGGCCAGGGCTAAGCCCCGACCCTGGTCACCGTGCCCATAAGGATCCAAGGGCGATACTGTGGGCCAGGGCTTAACCCCAACCCCTTGGTCACCGTCCTCGATACCATAACACCACCCATATAACCTCACAGCAGAACCATGGGCAGAGGTAAAGTTAAAGGGGCCAGCCCCCGGGTCACATGACCCTCCATGAAAGCAGGAGCGTGGAAGGTTAAGGGGGCCATCCCTTGGCCATATGCGACCCTCATATAACTGTGGGCGAGAGTTGGGTTTTGGCGCAGTAATCAAACCTCTAGCATGGTATGTGATCTAATCATAGTTTATCGCATAGTTGGAACCCAATGTAGAATTTCCCACTGTAGATAACCTGATAATGAAATATACTAAAGCAAAATACTTTATCTACTTCTACAAACAAACTTGCGGAAGCTTAATTGATTTTGAGAAAGATCAATTAGAATACATATAACAGAGAATGAGAAATCAATCACACATGAACACAAAAGAATACCATGGGGAAAGCCTCAACTAGAAACCTCGATCTCTGTATTATCATACAAGTGGAAATATGTCTAAAATATACAAAGCTTTAGCTCACAAGCTATCTAGCTCTCAGTACAATCCCTCAATGCTGATCATAGACTGAATAAACACAACATATTCCTTCCCTCATTCCTCCAAGCCTCCTATTTCCTTGCACAGTTTCTCTTGGGTCCTCTGGCTGCCACCTGTGTGAATTCACCTCTCACACAACTCACCAAACTCAGAAGTAACTGCGCAATCTCCAAGGAATGAATTCCTTCTGCATGCAAGAGCTATCCTCAATGGAATATTCCTTAAACTGATAGTACATTGTCCCATCATCTTATATCAACTGGGTCTCTAACTGAATTGACATGCATGAGTTATTTATGAGAGAATATTCAGTTATCTAAAGTGCAATAGTTACATGCATGCATGCATTAACTAATTGAACTCACAATCAATCAACAAACTATTGGAACTAATCTAACTGAACTTAACTCAGTTAACTGAGCTAACTAATTACAACTCAAAGTACAACTCATCTTGATCTCCTTAATTAAGGGATAACTTCCTCAATCAAAGGGGAAACTGTTGCATGTCTTCACATAGACTTCATGTTTGATTTTCTCCAACTAATTAACTCAAGATGAATTAAATTTTAATTCTCAATTTTAGTTCAGGGACTAACTAAAATTGGACTGTATCCCGAAATGTTATTTATAGCAGTGCTATTTTTAGCACTTCTATTTTTAGCATTTCTGGTTGTTATTTTCAACACTCCCTCTCAACAAGAAAGGATTATCTGTCACCCCAATCTTGTCTCTGTGGAACTCGAACTTGCATTTTGACAATGCCTTAGTCAAAATATCTACATCTTGTTCCTCGGTCAAAACATACAGCAACAACATGATCCTCTTCACCACATAGTCTTGAAGATGATGATACCGATATCGATGTGCTTGGACCTGTCATGAAATACTAGATTCTCAGAGAGTTTGATACAACTCTGATTATCGCAATAGATCACAGTTGGATCCATCCTCTGACCAAACAATCCAACTAGAATTTTCCACATCCAAATGGCCTCACATGCTACCTGACTGGCAGCCATGTATTCAACCTCTGCTGAGCTAAGTGCAAATGACCTCTGTTTCCTGCTGTTCCAAGACACTGTAGCTTAACCAAGGTTGAAAATTCTTCCTGAAGTGCTCTTCCAGTCCGATGGACTCCCTGCCCAATCTGCATCTGTGAAGCCCTGAAGCTTCACTCCCTCTGTCCATTTGTACCACAATCCATATTGAGATGTGCCTCTGAGGTATCTCAGCACATGCTTCGCTGCCTTCCAAAATAGCTTGGTAGGCTGAACCATAGCTTGACTCAGTTGGTTCACTGCAAAGCACAAATTTGGTCATGTGTTCACTAGATACATCAATGAACCCACAAGTTGTCGATAAATAGTAGAGGCTACTACCTCACCTGAAGTAGCATCCTCCTTCCTCTAGTTACCAGCTAGAGGAGTCTGCAAGGGCTTGCACTTCTCCATGTGGAATCGCTTTAGTATCTCATTGGCATACTTTCCTTGAGACACAAACACTTCCCCATCCTTCTGCCACACTTCCATGCCTAGAAAGTAGTGCATAAGACCCATGTCTTTCATCTCGAACTCTCTTGCAAGGTCCTCTTTGCAAGACTTGATCAACTGATCATCACCTGTCAATATCAAATCATCAACATAAAGAACAATGATCAATGGCTTACCTTCTACCATTATGTGGTAAAGGTTCACATCTTCTTCACTCTTGGTGAAGCCCAACCCAGTGAAATAGATGTCGATCCTGATGTACCAAGCACGAGGTGCTTGCTTCAGCCCATACAAATCTCTCTTGAGTCGGCACACATGCGACTCATGATTGAAGGTATCAAATCTTTCCGGCTGCTCAATGTACACCACTTCCTCAATCTTCCCATTGAGGAATGCAGTCTTCACATCCATCTAATGGATCTTCCAACCCATTTGAGTTGATAGTGCCAACATCGATCTGATATATGAGTACCTTGCTACAGGAGCAAAAGTCTCTTCGTAGTCGATCCCCTCGACCTGTGAGAAACCACGGGCAACAAACCTTGCCTTATGTTTCTCAACACTGCCATCAGCTACCTGCTTTACCTTGTAAAGCCATCGGAAACTCACTACTGACTTGTCCTCTAGTCTTGGGACAACATCCCAAACACTGTTTCAAATGGTGGAGTTGTACTCCTCCATCATAGCATCAACCGAGACTGGTTGCTACACTGCTTCCTCAAAGGAAGAAGGTTCGGTCTCTACACACTCCCCAACCAGGGCCATGTAACCAGTGTACCGCTCGGGTGACCTCCTCTGTCTTCACTAAGAAGATGGTTGTCCCACATTCTCTCTCGCATCTAGCATCAACCTATCCGCCTCCCTTGAGTGTTTTCGCCCATCTCTGGAAGACTCTGCATGAGTGGATGTCTCCACTCCTGAATCCTCTACATGCAGCTACTCCACATCAATCTGAGGCTCCTCCTCCTTAGGAACTAAAAGTTACTCCTCTACATGCAACTTGAGCTCCCTCTCAAGTGATACTCGCATGGCATTATGTTTGTCGAACTTCAGATCTCTGTGTACCACTTTCCTCTGACTGGTAAGCAAGAACACCCAATAGTTGTGCGGTGCATTAGTGTACCCCACAAATATCCCCAACTCAGCTGTTGGATCTAGCTTCTTCCGGGCATCTTTGGTCACATAGAAATAAACCGATGATCCAAAGATCCTGAAGTGACTCACATCTGGTCTCTTCCCGGAAAAGGTCTCCACTGGTGTCTTCATCCCCAGTATACAATGTGGGCTTCTATTCTTCAAATATACTGTTGTATTGCATGCCTCAGCCCACAAATGAAGTGGTAGGCTTGGTCATGCAACATTGCTCGAGCTGCTCCCACAATCGATCTGTTCTTCCTTTCGGCCACCCCATTCTGCTATGGGTTATGGGGTGCCGTCAACTCCTGTTTAATTCCTTCTGTTGCGCAACAGTCCTAAAACTATTGGGAGACATACTCTCCACCATTGTCACTATGCAAGGCCCTTATTTTCTTTCCAGATTCTTTCTCTACCAAGTCTTTGAACTCACAAAACCTTGAGAAGGAATTATCAATAAAAATAACATAGTACCTTTGTTTAGTGATGGAGGCTGTAGAGAATGGTCCACACACATCTGTATGAACTCGCTCCAAGATTTCTCCAACTCTACTGTCTCAATCCTGAAAGGAAGATTTCACATACTTACCCAAGGTACAACCTTTGCATGTATCCATTTGCTCCAGTTTTTCCTTGGGAAGTCTGGTAGAGATCTGTTGCATGATCTTCAAGGCCCCATGGTGCAAGTGGCCCAATATTCAAGGCCATAGCTCGCCAATATCTTGGATCTGCACCAACTCTACTTTGGAACTCAATGCAGCACAGTCATCTACCTCCAGCTTGTAGAGATTCTTTACTCAAATCCCAATCTTCTTGGTCTGTCCAGTGCTGATATAACTAAGGAATACCTTTCCTTTACTAAAGACTACATCATAGCCTTTGTCTTCCATCATAGCGACAGACACAAGATTCTTCTTCAAACTAGGCACATACTTTACATCAGTTAGGGTGAGAAGAGCTCCATGCTCCCTATGAAACACAACCGTACCTTCACCTGAAACATGGTACTTTCCATCATCGCCCATCTCGATGCGCATCTAGAGGTCCTGCTCATCCAAGGTACTGAAAAGATTCTTGTGCCAAACACACACCACCATTGATGAAACCATACATGTGATGAGGGTGAAATCCAATTCGAACTGTGAGGCCAGTGCCTCACCATCTGATACCTTCGAGGATCCCTTCTTGGATTTCTTCTGTGGACAATTCATAGCATAATGGCCCACCTCATGACAATGAAAACATCTCACTTTCGATTTTTCAATCTTCTTCCCACCATGGGAAGAACTGGATTTGGAATGGGACACCTTCCCTTTCCCTTTCCTCGCCTTACTCGCTAAGGCTATATTTTCTTCATCATCTTGCTTTGATGAAGATCCATCTCTGGTGCTTCTCCTTATCTCCTCTTGCATCAGATCCGACCAAAGTCGTTCCCAATCTGGTAGTTTCTCTCTTCCATTTACCGAGTCTTGGTAGCTATGCCAGCTCTTAGGAAGACCGAGGAGATCAAGACTCACCATATCATCATTGGCTGTCGTGATCCCTACACTTCCAAGCTCATACCTGGATGTGGTGAGCTTATTCAGATATGTAGAGATCATGTCGCCTTTTTCACACTTGATTTTCCGAAGCTTATCTTTCAGCGCCAAATTCCTCTGATCGTTGTTGTTCTAATATATATCCTTCAGTGTTTTCCACATTGAAAATGGTGTCTCCTTCCCATGGAGACTCAAGACTATGTGGTCTTGAACTCCCTCCAGAAGGATTCTCCTTGCTCTAGCCACACATTTCTTCCATTCCACCAATTCTTGGGCATTAGCAGTTGCTAGCTTGGGGACTTCTTGATTAATGAAGTCCTTCAAACCGTTGTCCTCTAATACCACTTCCATGTGATCCTTCCAGGCTATATAATTCGAGCTACCATCAAGGGCATACTCAAGTCTCAAACCGTTGAACACCATTAGTGAAATGTGAGATGTGATAAGAATTCAAATTCTATAATCAGGAACTTCAAACTTCAAACTTCTCCCTTCTTTGTATATTTTTCTTTGCTTTGATCACCTTTGCTCTGATATCATGTAGAATTTCCCATTGTAGATCACCTAATAATGCAATATACTAAAGCAAAATACTTGATCTACTTCTACAAACAAACTTGTGGAAGCTTAATTGATTTTGAGAAAGATCAATTAGAACACATATAACAGAGAATGAGAAATCAATCACACATGAACACAGAAGAATATTATGGGGAAAGCATTAGCTAAAAACCCCGATCTCTGTATTATCATACAAGTGGAAATATGTCCAGATTACACAAAGCTTTAGCTCACAAGCTATCCAACTCTCAGGGCAATCCCTCAATGTTTCTCATAGACTGAATAAACGCAACATATGCCTTCCCTCGGTCCTCCAAGCCTCTAATTTCCCTGCACAGTTTCTCTTGGGTCCTCTGGTTGCCACCTGTGTGAATTCACCTCTCACACAACTCACCAAACTCAGAAGTAATTGTGCAATCTCCAAGGAATGAATTCCTTTTGCATGCAAGAGATATCCTCAATGGAATATTCCTGCAACTTATAGTACATTTTCCCATCATCTGATCTCAACTAGGTCTCTAACTGAACTGACATGCATGAGTTATTTATGAGAGAATATTCAGTTATCTGAAGTGCAGTAGTTACATGCATGCATGCATTAACTAATTGAACTCACAATCAGTTCAACAAACTGTTGGAACTAATCTAACTGGACTTAACTCAGTTAACTGAGCTAACTAATTACAACTCATCCTGATCTCCTTAATCAAGGGATAACTTCCTCAATCAAAGGGGAAACTGTTGCATGTCTTCACATAGACTTCATGTTTGATTTTCTCCAACTAATTAACTCAAGATGAATCAAATAATTATTTTTCAAACAGCTGCTAAGATCAAATTCGAATTTTAATTCTCAATTTTAGTTCAAGGAATAACTAAAATTGGAATGTATCTCAAAATGCTATTTATAGTAGTGTTGTTTTTAGCACTTCTATTTTTAGCATTTCTTGTTGCTATTTTCAACACCCGATGGTAACCGAACCCGAATCCTATGGCGGAGAACGAGCCACATAGTCTCATCGTATCAAATCACGGGGGGTCATTGGAAAATTAAAGTTAGCGACAATTTGCACTCGATCTGACGTGAATATCATCGGTGTGGGGAAAATTTGTCGCCCCACGTGGCTGAAAAAGGTGGAAATTGTAGGATACTTTGCGGGTGGGTGTGACTTGTAGCACAACTAGTAGGAAAATTGTTTTGGATCATAACTCAGTCATTTTTTGACCTTTTTAGTGCAACAAGAACCCATCTAGGGGTTTTTTATTGTTCTGGAGCCATTGGAGACAATATTTTTTCATTTTGAGCACTGTGAATTCATGCAAACATGTACTTTTGATCATAATGAAAGAGGTCATGAATTGGAATTTGGTCCAGGAGATGTAGCCCAGGAGAAGGGTGAACTCTTCTATCATGTTTCGTTGTTATGTGTTTCTGAAATGGTTATTTTTCTTTGTTCGAATGTTAATTGTGTTTAAAAATCACTTGTTTATGTGTTTAGTAACTTGATCCATTACCCAAAACACATAAAATTTCACTTGCAATTTGTATATCACCTTCATTTTTCAATTATAGATCATTTTGGTATAGAGCATTAGGTTATTTTGAAGGTTTGATCTTGTTTACAAGATTTTTTCTGATGCTTACACGGTTGAAGCTTAAAATAGGAGAAGGAGAACTTGTGGAGCCAAAATCTCAAATTGTTTCAAGGAGAACAAACACACCTCAAGCTTCAATAGTCATGGAAAATGAAGAAGTTCATGAAGGGATGTCTGAAGATGAAATAATTTTGAGAAAAGCATTCTTTGAGATATCTGAAATGGTAAAGGTTCTTTATGAAGAGAGGAATGCAAGATTGTATGGAGAGAGCTCAAAAACTCCAAAAGTAGATGGAGGAAAAGGAGACAAGCCTCCAAAAGTAAATGGAGGTAATGGTGGAAAACCACCACATTCACCTCCATCCTCATCCTCACATTCATCATTGTCTTCTACTTCTTATACCATTTCAAGAACACCTCTAAATTCTCCAAAAGGACATGGTAAAACTCCTTTGCTTCAACTTGATATTAAGTTTGAATTGTCTATGTATGATGGGGAGGTAAATGCTGAGAAATTGGATAATTGGGTTCGTCAGATTGCAGTGTTTTGTGGGATACAAAGAATCAAGGATGATGAGACCAAAATTCAGCTTGCTTCTCCTAGATTGGAAGGTGCAGCACTAAGTTGGTGGGAAGCCAAAACTCAAGAGGACATGAAGAAACATGGTAAGGTTTTATCCTTTTGGAATTATTTTTTTGTTGCAATAAGAAGGCAATTTTATCCATTAGCATACATGCAAAAAGCTATTATGGGTTGGAAAAACTTTAGGCAAGCTAAGGGGGAAATTTTGCAAAGTTATACTCAAGATTTTAGGAAAAGAGATTTGATTTTGGGTATAGATTTGTCCTCTCAAGATACTTTGCTCAAATACATTGGAGGATTACATAGCTACTTAAGACATACCATTCTTATAAAAAAACTCATTTAGAGGCAAGAGGGAAAAATGTTTCTGAAGAAACTCATGAGAAGTCATTCAAGTCTAGAGAAAAAGGAAAAGATAAGAAGAATTATTTATCAAGAAAGAAGGAGAAAATCTCACATGTAAACATTGTTCTAAAGAAGACCATGATGAAGACCATTGTTGGAAACTTCATCTTGAGATGAGACCCAAAAAGTTTAATAACAAGGAGAAAGAAAAGATTGTTACAACTACACAACAAGATATAGGATCTAATCTTGGAGATGAAACAAAAATTATAGCCATAGGATTGAAAGGTAAGGATTAAAATGCAAGAACTAGTTCTTCTAGAAAACCCATTGAAACTCAAAATGAAAGAGAAAGAATAGAGTTGTTCCATATTAGAATCATCACAAAACATAACAAGGTAGATACTTTGTTTGATAGTGGTTCACAAGCAAACCTCATTTCAAAAGACATTGTCAAGAAACTAAATTTGGAAACCATTCCTCATCCTAAACCTTATCCTTTGGGTTGGGTATGTGACATTTCCAATTTGAAAGTAACAAGAAAATGCATACTTATATTTGCCATCACTGCAAATTTTATTGATGAGGTAGAACTTGATGTGGTACCACTTGACATTTGTGGGATTGTTTTGGGAAACCCATATTTATATGACAGGAAAGCCATATTTCATTGCCATTAGAACAAGTATCACATGTTTAAAGATGGGATTGAGTAAATTGTTAGAGAACATAGCAAGAAGATGAATTTATTTCTTGTGAATGTTGGGCAAATGAAGAGGTTTCTAAATGCTAGTTAGAACTTTGCACTGTTGATGATTAAACATAAATATGTTGATGAATCTGAAGTCTTTCAAGGATATGAAGCAAGTTTGAAATCTGATTTCATTGAGGTTTCTAATCCATGTGATAATATGTTTCGGGAGTCTATCATGTTGCCTCCTAAAAGAGGAAAATAATGTGAAGTTCATTTGCAGCAAGATGCATCATTGCCGAACATTGGTATGAATAAGATATCAGTGTTAAAGAATGCAAGAGTCAAAAAGAAGATGAAAAATATATTTGACAAAGAAGACATTGGCTCTAAAATATCTTATTTTGGGTTTCACAATGTTTTGTCTTTGAGGAAAAATTGTGCATGGCGATGGTGATCACATTTGGTAAAGAGTCAAGCCAAGTGCAAGGCTAGACATGTTAAGGATCATCATGACTACAATGTTCAAGGTGAAGTGAACTTGAAATTGAATAAGTCTTCTTTGATTGAAGGTCGAGGAGAGAATGTTCATATTTATTTAACAAAATTTTCTCATCTAAACATCTTGAAGAATTGCAGCAAGGTCCTATCTTTGACAGAAAGATAAAGACTTCAAAAATGGAGTACCTTCATGAGAGGCTCAAAATGACAAAAACAAACAAAAACAAATGGGTTGAGGTTGGAGGGGTGAGGGAACTGTACCCTCATCTATTTGTTAACTAAAAATGAGCTTTTGGAGGTCCAAAAGCTTCTAATGGGGAGGAGTGATCCAGGGGATCAATTTAGTGCTCAAAATTCATAATGCGTGACAGAACTTGAATCCTGAACGACTGGATAGATCTCGACGATCTGAATCCAATGCATCTCATTTCACTCAAAATCGATATTGTATGCTCTTGATATCGTGTTCTAATTGAAATCTCAAACAGGTAAAATTTGGCAAAATTGACAGGTGACTGGACATTTTGGGCTAGTGGTAGGCTGCCACATGGCCTCTCCTGATTGGTCCAAAAATTTATTTTTTTTGGCCAATGAATTTTCGCCATTTGTCCTTTTGTGATTGACTCAGAAATTATTTTATTATATAATGGGCTTACTGTGTATTTGATGTGGACCAATGTGGGAGTTCCATGTGGGCCAACAGGAGGAAGCCACGTGGCCTCCAAGGGTTGGACCAAAATTTTGTTATGGATTGGGCTAAGTAACCACTGGAGTTGAACCTGCGACCTTTTAAAAGCAACCACATATCTCAACCACTGCGCCACTGCCATGCCACTTGACATACAAAGGTTGTGACTTTTATTTAAACATTAATTATGGTGCATTTTGAGGTTGGGATAGGGGCTAAGCCCTAGCCTTGGTCAACACACCCATGAGAATCCAGGGGCGGGACCATGTGCCAAGGCTTAGCCCCATCCCCGTGGCCACCACCCATAATACCATAACACCACCCATATAACCTTTTAGTATAACCGCGGGTGAAGGTAAAGTTAAGGGGGCGATCCCCCAGATCACATAACCCTGAATGGAACCAGGAGCGCAGAAGGTTAAGAGGGCCTGCCCAGGCCAAATGCAGCCTCACACGACCATAGCGCCACCAAAAGGGAGCATAACCCTGGTAGAGTTGGAATTGGAGTGAAATATTAGTGTGAGCTCAGGTCATATGCATCGCAGTGGAACCATGACAAGAGAAACAAATAGGGGACCAACCCTTGGCAATATGCGACCCTCATATAACTGGGGGCAAGAGTTGGGTTTTGGTGTAGTTATCAAACCTTCAGTGCAGTATGTGGAACTAACCAATATTTATCACACAGTTGGAACTCGATGGTAACCAAACCTGAATCCTACGGTGGAGAACAAGCCACGTAGTCCCATTATATCCGCTCATAAGGGTCATTGGACAACTAAATTTAGCGACAATTTGCACCTAAACGCGTGAATCTCGCTGGCATGGGGAAAATTTGTTGCCCCATGTGGCCAAAAATGGCAAAAAATGTAGGATACTTTGCACGTGGGTGCAAATTGTAGCACAATTAGCAGGAAAATTGTTCTGGAGCATAACTCAGTCATTTTTTGACCTTTTTTAGTGCAACAAGAGCCCATCTAGGGGTTTTTTACTATTCCGGAGCCATTAGAGACATTATTTTTGCATTCTGAGTACTGAAAATTCATGTAAACACATATTTTAGGGTATAATGAAATAGGTCCTGCATTGGAAGCTAGACCAAGAAATGTAGCCCATGAGAGGGGTGAACTCCTTTATCATGTTTTACGGTTATGTGTTTCTGAAATGGTTATTAATCTTTGTTTGATTGTTAATTGTGTTTAAAATCACTTGTTTATATGTTTAGTAACTTGATCCATTACCCAAAACACATATAAAATTTCACTTGCAATTTGTATATCACCTTCAGTTTTCAATTACAGATCAAAGAGAGGGTGATGGGGGGGGAGACAAAGGGAGGTGGGAGAGAATGACAAACAGAGGACTCAATAGAGAGAAGGAGAGGGAGAGATGGAGTTGGAGGGGGGCCGGAGAGGGAGGGAAGAAGAAAGAAACAAAGGGAGAGAGAGAGAGAGAGAATTTGTTTGTTTGGGGGGTGAGATAGAGAGAGAGAATAAGAAAGAGAAACATAGATACCAATATAGATATTATACAATATCATATAACCATCCTAGACCCATCTTAACCCTGAATCTATCAAGTGTTGAGAGCAATCAAAAATTTTGAGGTACAAGCCTTTCCTCAATTTTCGCACTAAAAAAAGAGGTTTTCACCTCAAGAGATTTGATCCATCTTTGCGCTTGATAGATTTTGGGTTAAAATGGATCTACACTGGTATGTATATTTAAACACAAGATATCTTAAAGTGGACAAATATAAATTCCAATTTATATTACTAGAGGTATATAAATTCAAGCATATATTTTAATAATTATAAAGGTGAAGTATGTGTTTTTAATGTTTTATGTTTTGGTTCAATTTCTTAAAATTTGGGAATAATTTTTAAAAATTTGTATTTATATTTTTATAATTATAAATGCGCATTATCATTTTTTTATGATTTGGTTTTTTCTTTAAAAGTGAGGGATTTAAAAAAAAAATGTAAATTGTAATTTTTTTAAACTGTAAAATGTTTGTTTTAATATATAAATAAATTTAATGTTTTGAAAATATTAAATTATATAGATTTAGCTATTAAATTAATAATTCTAATTATTTTTGTTTTTGAATTTTAAGTAGAATTAATCATAAAATATACTAAAAATCTAAAATATAATAGATTGATTTTTACTATAACAATTACAAAACTTAATAATGGTTAATATTTATTAGTATCCATGATAACTATGTGTCAAAACACTTACTTTATTATATATATCAAGTTAAAAAAAAAAAAAAAAAACATAAAAACTAATTAAATTATAGTTTTTTTTAATTTATTATTATAAGCATAACTAATATAAAACTTGAAGATACATACATTTAGGAAACATGGAACAAGGCTCTTAATCATGGAGATTTATCTTCACTTTACCATTGATATTTTTAATATGTAAATGGATTTTATTACATTACCATGACATGTTAATACCACATGTCCAAAAAATTATAACACACTTCAATTGACACTTTTTCATATAACATGTGTTTAAGTAATCAATTTAATTAAAAAAACATAACTATGAAAATAATTATCAACCTTTGATATGTAAAATGTGTACACTACTATGAATACTTTAGAATATTCCATGGAAGTTAAATTAAAATTATGGAAATCCTATTTCAAAATAAAAATGTCTATTAAGAAAAAACTTATCAAGATTCAACTATAAAACAAATGTGTAGTTTGATGATTAGATGTTTTTGTCTTTTCAAAACATTTTTTTGTCACTTTTACTTGAAAAATCTTGTAGAAAATTCTTAAAATACCAAATTTTGACTCAAAATTCAAATATCCAATGATTTAGGGTTTTCATGATGTTAAATTTATATATACATTAAAAATACATTTTATACCATTAAAATTTACAATCTTACTCAAAATTGTACCACTCATGAAAAAACTAATAAATATAAGACTTATTTTAATCTCACTATTCTAACTTTTGAAGGCTTTTGTGGCATATTTTCTTTTCAAATTATACAGGTGTGGTATAGTTTTTTTTGGGTTTATGTTTTGGTTATCTTTTTTAATTTTTTTTGTAAATTTAGATTTATATTTTAATAATTATAAATATGCATTATAGTTTTTTTTGTATTTTGGTTTTTTTCTTAAAATTTGGGAACAATTTTGTTTAATGAAATTGTGGAAAAAAATTTGGGTGTGACATGTGTTTTTGAGTATATAAATAAATATAATCTTTTGAAAATTTCAAATTATATAAATTTGAGGACTCAAATTTATAATTTCAACAAATTCTTATTGAATTTTCTGTAAATTTAACCAAAAAAATATGTTGGAAAACCAAAATACCAAAACATAACATATTTAAATTATAACAAGTATAAAGTTTAATAATGGTTAATATTTAGCATAATATGAAAGAAAAAAAAATTATACCAAGGTTGCCATATAAATTAAATACTTGGTAAATATCCTTATCATGGTAAGCATCCAAACATTTATTTCATTATATATCTCATATTTTTAAAAAATCGTAAAAATTATTAATAATAATATTATTATTATTATAAAAAGAATTAATATATAACTTAAACATACATGCATTTAAAAAAACATGGAACAATACTTTTAACCATAGAGATTTTTTTTTTTTTTGTAAGCTGAGGCGATACTCTATTTTTCCATTACTGAAAATAAAAGACATTACAGATATAGGCAGGTCTCAACCCGCCCTTAAGGGAAACCGGGTTTCTTGACCATCTGAAGTTTTTAAAAGCCATCCAAAAAAAGTATATTACCAGTCTATCTATCCACGCTAAATACCCGTCTATTCTTACTATAGTCAAATTGTTTTTTCTCTGAGTCATTAACATCTAATATTCCAAAAAACAAAATAGAAATATATAAAAACCTCCTTGCAGCAGCTCCATCTTCTACTGATTCATTGTATCTAGCTTTGGCTCTCTCTCTACCTTGACTCCCATTCCGCCCGCTTGAAGCATCTGCAGAATCTCGTCCATCTTTCTGTCTTGCATAAGTAGAGTGACCTGGATATTCTTCAATTCCTTTTTCAGGGTGGGGATTCCTTGGGCCAATTCAACCATTTCCATGGCCACCTGCTCCATTGCTTTGGCCAGTAACTGCTTCATTCCCCAGTAAACATGTAACGATTGTTTATACAAGGACATTCTTCCTCTCGTATGCCCCGGGTCAGGGAGGAACCGCTCCCAATCTTCCATTTCGGGATCTGAAATCTCCTGCATGGCTTCTTCCTCTAAGTGATCAATTATCCTTCTGATATTTGGATTTGTATCGTGGTAATACGCTTCTTCTGCTTCCTGTAGCTTCCTCCTCATGTCTTTCTTACCTCTTTTTCTACCTCTTACCTCACTAGTTGTTCCCTCCTCGTGTTCCGATCTTACGCCCCTACTCCCTCGACCGCCTCGTCCTCCATTCCCTCCCCTACCTCTCTGGTTAACGCGCCCTCGCGTTCCTCTGCTCCTTCCTCGTCTGCCAACCTCCTCTTCTTCGTCATCTTCCTGATCCTCTTCCTCGACTTCTCGGTCTCCCGTTACAGTTTTATTCCCCTTCCACCTACCTTCTTTGCCATCCTTTGCGCGTCCTGGATCCTCATCCAAAATATAATTACGGATGTCAAACTCTTCCCCCGACTCGTCCGGGATGGTAAGATAGATCTTCTGCAAGGCTTCCTCTATTGTGCTCTTTCCTTTCTCTTCTGGATTTGCCGCCTTGCTTCTCGTCCACCTTCTTGCTCCCCTGTCTTGGTTCTCTGCCATTTTACTTGCTCTCTTTTTTTTTCGCTGACCTGCCTTCGTCTGTTGCACTTTCCAAATTCTCCCCCTCACTTGGCTTTGGTTCACTCCTGGTTTCTCCCTTTGCTTTGTTCTACTGCATGCAGTCCCTATATTACTCCTGCTTTGCCACCTTTTCTTCTTGAAACTTCGTTGCTGCCTGTCCTCCTCATTAATGTCCTTACCATTTTCTCTATCATGATGGATAGCGATCGCTGTCTCTCTGACGATTCCACCTCTCCTCCTCGGTACCTTACCCACTTTTCTCCTTGGGATGATCATCCTTCCCGTGGGCTGATTGATCCCACCCTTCATGACTTCATCTTCATATATTTGATCCTGCTGACGATCTAATCGATCATTGATTACCCTGTCTTTTCCCCTCCTTCCCATAATCAGGAGGCGTCTAATTATTCCTTTCCTGTGCGGTCGCTTCATTATGATCCTGACTTAGTAGATTATTTAACTCGTTCCAACTTGGATCATCCTTTAATGATGTCTAGCTGCCATCCACTATCCTGTTCGAACCTTCACTTCCCCAATTGGCCAATAGATCAGCTGCGCGGTTTCCAGTTCTCAATACATGGTTTATTATTGTATATTCTATCCTACTCAGCAGTCCCTCGATATCCTGGATTATCCATGCTGTCCTCCAGCTATTCGTTACATGATCCCATCTCTTCCCATCCCTTAATTTCCTTAACATATCTATCGTAATTTGGGAATCTCCTTCAATTTCAAGATTCATATACCCGTTTCTAACTACTATCCGGAGTCCATGATGTACTGCCCATAATTCCGCTTCGTTATTCATCATTTCCCCTCCCCATTCAGCATACACCCACCGTGTATTGCCTCTGCTATCTCTGAAAATGCCCCCCAGACCTGCTTGTCCCGGGTTACCCTTTGAGGCCCCATCGAAGTTTAATTTAATCCGTCGATTCCTGGGAAGTCTGAAATGGTTGGGACTCTGCATGCCATTTCTGATCCTCCTCTCTGTATTGGGGTAGATCATCTTAAATTCCATATTCAGTTTCGAGACTATTCTCTGTTCCTCCAGATTCAACTTCCAATCTTCTTCCTCCCACACTTCAGACAAAACCGTTTCTTTAATTGACCTACATATTTCATCCCAAATTCTCGATTCTTGACAGCTTTTATCCCTAAAGACTCTTCGATTTCGCTCTTTCCAAATCGCCCATATTACGAAACCTACCGCCAGGTTCCATATTCTCCTTACGACTTTGCTTTGGAAATTCCCCTTTCCCCATTGAAGCAGAGTATTCCTGATGTTATCTGGATCCCTTTTTGTCATACCAAAGAGCACCCTAATTTCTTCCCACAGGCTCTGAGTATATAAACATTTGTTCAATAAGTGCTCCTGAGTTTCTATTTCCTTGCTGCAGAGATTACATCTTGATGGTCCATTCATTCCTCTTTTCTAAATATTGTCCCATGTCAGGATCCTCCCTCTACTCACCAGCCATACGAAAAATGTTACTTTTGGCCACCATTTTCCTTCCCAAATATTTTTCCACTCCATTGGTTCCTCCTCTCTTTCCTCTTTCGTTGCCCAGTAGTATGCTTCTTTTACTGTGAGCATGCCCTTCATCGTATTACCCCATCTAAGGATATCCTTACCTTCTCTGATCTTGATTTTCCTCAATTCTATTTCTTTGGTATACACTTGCCCAGCCTCCTGACTTATATTGTCATCCCATTCCTCCGGTCTTTTCCAGACTCTCCATATGTCGTTTAATTCTGCTCTTTTCCAATAGTCCCTCACATATTACATGCCTGCTCTTTGCGCTTTTTCTTGGACTTCATGAAGAGTTTGGATCCTATCCAGATTGTCACGCTGTTGCCAACCTTCCTCCCAAAATCTTGCTGAGCTTCCTTCACGGATTTCCCAAAAGGCAAGGTTCCTAACTATATCCCTATTTCGACTTGCTAAATCCCAAATTTGTGATCCTCTTGGCGTTTCCTCTATTCTTAAACGCCCTTCAGTTGTATCAGGCATACCATATTTTTGGTTCCATATTTTTTTTCCACACATCGGTTCCCCCCTGGACCCATCTCCACCATAGTTTCACCCCTAGAACCTTATTTACAATTTCAGGATCTCTTACTCCCAGGCCTCCTTCCTCTTTCCTCTTGATTACATTCTTCCATGAAACCAGAGTCCATTTCTTCTGTTGCTTGGGACCCCCCCATAGAAATTTTCCCAGTATTTCTCTCATTTTGGAGAAAACTCCTCTGGGAGCGGCCATAATAGACAGGGGGTATATGGGGATAGATAATAAGACCGATTTTAATAGGACAATTCTACTTGCAATATTCAGCAATCTGAACGACCAACTAGCTAATCTTTTCCTGATTTTTTCCAACAAACTCTGCCAATTCTTTATCCGGTTAGGGTTTATATCCAGTTGGATACCCAAATACTTAGTGGGTAACTCGCCCTGTCTAAAACCTAGAACTCTGGTTAAATGGGCTTTGATAGACTCAGGCGAATTAAATATGAAAGTACAAGATTTATCTTTATTAATCTCCATACCTGATGCGCTCATGAAGACTTCTAAGACCTTCTTGAAATTTCTCACCTCCTTAAGCGACGCTTCTCCAAATAACATCAAATCATCAACAAACTGTTGATGTGTGATGATCAGATTATTCCCCCACAACCTGATTCCTTTGATTCTCCTTTCGCTTACTTCCTTTTTGATTTTTCTACTTAATCCTTCCATAGCCAAGATGAATAAGAACGGAGAAATTGGGTCCCCCTGCCTAATTCCCCTGGTGGCATTAAACGTATCTGTAGGAATACCATTGACCAAAATTGAGAAATTCGGAGTAGAGATCATGCTTACTATCCATTCGATCCACCTGCTCTCAAAACCAAAAGCTCCCAAAACCGCTCTGAGATAGTCCCAGTTCAATCGATCATAGGCCTTGGATAAATCCAACTTCATTAGCATCCCTTTCTGTTTTTTCACCTTTAGGGAGTGTATCACCTCCTGAGATACCACTATACCATCCAAGATTTGTCGACCCTCCACAAAGCCAGTCTGTTCAGGCGCAATTAAGTTGGGTAGGAGAGGTTTCAACCTTTTTGCAATCAGAGTGGATATAATCTTGTAGATGACATTACACAAGGCTATGGGTCTAAAGCCCTGTGGTTCCTCCGAGGTATTACTTTTAGGAATCAGGGTCAGAAAGGTCGAGTTTATTCCAGGCCATATTCGTTGTCTCATTCGTGATTCTTCCACAGCCTCCAGTATCTCCTTTCCCATAAAATGCCAACTAGCCTGGAATAATTCCACTGTATACCCATCTGGACCTGGAGCCTTGTTCCTGCTCATATTCATCACTACTTCTCTTAACTCTTCCATGGTTACTGCCCGCATTAATGCCTTGTTTTGTTCCTCAGTTACTAGTCTTGGTATCTCCCTGCAAATATTAGTTATAAATTCTCCTCTATCCCTTTGATTTTCTGTCAGGATTCTTTTAAAGTAATCAACTAGAGTCTTTTCTATATCCTCCTATTCTATTACTCTTTCTCCTTCAGCATTTTTAATTGAAAAGATTCTATTCCTCTGTCTGTTTTGGATCATAGCTTGATGGAAGAATTTTGTATTCCTTTCTCCTTCCCTTAACCATTTTATCCTTGATTTTTGTCTCCACAGAATCTCCTCTTGTTTCCTTCTCTCTTCCAACTGGCTTATTATTCTTCCTTCCTCCATACTCTTCTCTTCGTCCCTTCCTTCCAAGATTATTTTTTTTTGGATTTCCTCCATTTCTCCTTCTAATTTATGCTTTTCTTCCATAATGTTCCCAAATTCTTTCCTATTCCATTCTTTTATTCTCTTTTTAATATCCTTGAGCTTCAATTGTATAGTATGCATTTTCCCCTTACCCCTGATAGTGCTCTGATTCCACCACTCCTCCACTTTCTTTATGAATTGGGGGTCTCTAAGTCAGAAAGATTCGAACCTGAAGGGCTTCTTCCCCTTAACCTTCTTGATATCGATATCTAATCGTATGGGCCAGTGATCAGAACCAAGGCTAGGAAGGATTTTAGCTTCAATAAACACATCGCGATTCAAAATTTGCTCTAAAAGCAGGAATCTATCCAATCTAGAAGCGATTTGATTCTGTCCTCCTCTTCGATTGTTCCAGGTATGGACCCCATTAGTTGTATGGATATCTACTAACCTCAGGTCCCTAATCATGTCGTTGAACTCCTCCATATTCTGGTCCTCCCTCCTTATTCCCCCTCTCTTTTCTCCTAGATCCCGTATCATATTGAAGTCCCCTCCTATTATCCAAGGAGTATTCAGGATTAAGCTTCTCATGGTGTGGATATTCTTCAAGAAATCTTTCCGTTCTCTATAATTATGGGGCCCATATACTCCTGTGATAAGGATTCTTTCCCCCATCCCCACTAATCTAAAAAGGCCTGAAAGGATTCTAGGCAGACTAAACCAATTTTCAAAAATTACCTCTTCCGGGTTCCACAAGATAGCCAAACCCCCTGCTATTGCTACTGCATCCAGGGCCATAACCTCATATCCTAATTTCAATTTCTTTACTGTTTCTGCCAGTTGCTGGCATTCCATTTTCGTTTCCTGAATTACCATAATGCTTGGCTTATCTTTATTCACTCTTTCTTTCAAATATCTATGTTTCCCTTTACTATTTAGTCCCCTAATATTCCAACTTGTAACAATCATTTAAAACTTTTTAGAAGTTTGTTGAAATACCTCTGACAGAGGTATCACCCTTCCTGAATTTACTAGAATCTCTCCCACTGCTTGGATTGATTCATTTATCGTTCTTCTCCCTTTTTTCCTTCCACCCTTACCATGGCCATCCCCTTCTAGGCTTTGGGATTCCTGATTTCCTGCTTGATCTGGCCTGTTTTCTGTAAATCCTCCCTTCTTCTCCTTATATCTTTGAAAGGTTTCTTTATACAACTGTTTCTCTTTTTCCGGGATGAATCTTTCGTCCAATTTTTTCCATTCATTGAGTAATTTCTTCATTATCTTTTCTTCCTCTGTACCCACTTCTTTTATATTCTCCGTACCTGTCATTGATTGTTCTGCTATATTCTCTTGTCTTCCTCCCGCTTCCCCTTCAGTTTCTCTGCTTGGGCTCATGCTTTTTCTTTTTCCATCCTTTATGATTTCCATTGGGGTTGTCTCATTAACCTCCTTTTCCTGTTTTTCTCCCTCAAACTCCTCTTCTTTCTCTTGAAGGATTTTGAACTTGTTTTGACTCTCGATTGATGAGTTTGTTTCCTTGGATTGAGGTTTTGATGTTCCCGGATTTGGCTTCCTTCTCCTCTGTACCTCCCTGAATTCATTTTCTTCCCCTTCAGATCCTTCTCCTTTCCTTATTTCCTCCCTGTTGTCCTTCTCTGCCTCCACTGTTCGATTTTGTGGACATTCCTTTGCGAGATGTCCATATACATGGCATCTCCTGCACCTGAACGGTATATGTTCGTAATCTATGGGCTGCTGCCATATTTCATCATGATATTCAAGCTCAATGGATTCCGGTAAAGGGTCTGCTATGTTCATGTATACACAGATCCTTACATAAGAAGTATATTTTCCTCTTTTCGTCGATTCTGCCACCTTTACAAAAGTACCAATCGAATTTCCGATTCCTTCCAATATTTCAGGATCCCAAAATTCATCCGGTAGCCCAAATAATCTGACCCATATCGGGGCTGCCATTATTTTCTCCTCATCAGGGTTGTATCTATCTTCCCAATATCGTGTGAACAAACCCGCATTGTTCATGAAGTGTGGTCCCTCCTCAAAAACCCTTTCCTTATCCTCTAGGTTTGCGAAGATGACTGTAAAGAATCCCTTGGCCCCCAGTTTGAGATCTATATGCCCTCTTGGTCTCCATCTCTGCTGAATCCATCTCGTGAGGTCCCTTTCAGATGGCCACTGTCCTATAAACTTGCAGATTAAAGCGTGATCTCTCATGTAGCAGCGGTAATTCTCCAATTTATTATTTGGAATCACATACCGTGGCTTTTTTTGTGCCCTAGGAAGGCACCTGTTTACCATCCTTGCTTGCCATTTGTTTCCCAAGACTGGTGTTTCCCTGCTTATTTCCCGCACTCCCCCTTGCCCATCTTCATTCCCTGAATTTCCTATCATTGCATTTCTGTAGGAGGGGATCTCTCCCCTCCCCTGCTGATGAGCCCCAATTTTTGGTTACAATTTGGGCTCATTTGGCCTACTTACCTTGCTCAACCCTTCATCTTTTATCACTTATGCATCATTTCTTAGTATATTCGTGTTATTTGTGGGAAGAAGGGCAGGCATTATATCTATGTGGCTAATACATGATGATTTCAGGTTTTCTGGCATTAAAGAGAGAAAAGACCACGCAGATGGAGACAAGGAGACAGAAAAGGTGGCATTGCGGGTTTATAGGGAGGTTGTCCACAGTCTTGAATGACCTTCCTCGTGATCTCCACCCTAACTCCGAGCTCCAACAGCTATCCCCACCGAGCTAGAAGGCAACCAACGGATTCTACAGGAACAACAGTTTACTTTTAGTTGGACAGCCAAGCTCCACTAATTGAGGAAGCCAGCTTGATCCTCATCATGTATAAATATTGAGGCCGTAGCCTTTGATAGGAGCTTTTTGAACTTTTGAACTACTGTTGCAATTTCTGAGTACGAGCTACAGCTCGGTTTTTGCTTTTTGTAAGCCAGTTTTGGCATGATGTTAGACTCATGATTATTATCTTTTAATAAAGGCAGGCAGCTTTGTATTCAATTCTGAGTTCTTAAGGGAGCTATAGCTCTCAGGTTAGGGCCCAAACTAAGAGCAATAGACCTCCTTTTCCTTGTATTGTTACTTGTCTTTCCTTTCAGCACTTTATTTCTTTGTTTTGACATGCATTTGGAAAACACAGTCTGCTGATTTAATTTCTTTAATGTGATTGAGTAGGATTAGTTTATGGTTAAAGTGCTTTCAGCAGCTTAGATTAGAGTAGGAGGATTGTAATGCATCAGAGCTCCAAAAAAGGTTGATAGTGCACTCGCTGCCATCTCTGTTTAGAGATTGGGGGTGTGGATCGTACCAACCACCAAAAAACGCAGTCTTATACGTTCATGCAAGTTGAAACACAATCATTTCAGTCATAACACCTTCCATGCATTCTAATCTTGAGCAATACTTCTTCGTTCCAACACCATGCACGATTTCTCTCCACAATTTACATTGTTGTTCATTGGTTTAATAACACAGTTAGAATAGGTTGATGGAATTCTTGGTTTTGTGCAAGACATAGAGGATTTGTTTCTTTTACACTGCGTAGCATCACTTTATTGTGTTCTTCTTCTTCTCAACCGCGCCTAAAGCCACCTACTCATCCTCTGTTCAGCTCGTTTGCCTTCCAACCCTTCTACTTCTCACGTAGCTCCAACTTTTTGACCTTTCATTGCTTCCACCCTTCTATCCACCAACCAACTTTACCCACTCTTTCTCCATCTTATCTCTCTGTCCCTGAGCCATCACAAGCTCCCTTTTCATCTTACCTATCCACCCATACAGCTCCTTCACTCCTCCATCACCCAAAACTCCCACTGCAGAACATCCTGTAGAAGTTAGCAGACTTCCTGTAGAAATCCCGAGCTTCCTGTAGGATCCCCTGCAGACATCCTGTAGAAGCCTGTAAACTCGGTTGCCAAGCACCTGAACGTTGTGGACTTCTGTGGAATGATGTTAGGGATCCCCTGGAACCTCTCCTAGCCCTCCTGACCTTTTCCAAGCCTTCCTTCCCTTCGAACTACCCCTGCACAGTCAAGACCTAGTAAGAAGCACAATCACAATAACTCCACCCACTTGAGAAAAACTACAAAAATGAGTTCTTTTCAATGAAAGTAGTTTAAATTCATGCATCTCATCTCACTAGAAGTAATGGCATCCTTTCTAGACGTTTGCACTCCCACCATTGCATCATAGAGATTAAACTAGTCAGATTAGGGTTTACTAGGGTTTCCTTGTTTTGATTGGCTTTCAGTTCATTCTTGCAAAGTAGGTTAATTTCCTTTAAGATAGCCTTCATCCATCATTTAGAAAGCTTCTTCTGAGAACATATAGAAGTTGGCTTGAGCCCTAGCGGACTTGTGCCAGCTAACCAAGTGACAGCTGCGACCAGAGCTAGTAATTGTGCATACAGCACCGTCGCTTCCAAGTTTGTTACGAACTACCGTGTTGATAAAATTAGAGATAGGAAGCTCCAGGAGTTGTAGCATTATTGCTACAATACTGGAGCCCACCATCTTTTTGGCGCCGTTGCCGGGGAAGCGTCAGAGTATTAGTAATTGTTGCTTTTCTTCTACTTTTCTTACTCTTGCCTTCTACCAAGTAGTTTATTTCATTTCCATTCTGCAAAAGTAGCATAGACATTTCCTGCTTTCATAGATTAGCATTTCAATTCCGCAATTTTAATTTTGCAAGCGTAGATTAGCATTTCAATTCTGCAAGCGTAGACTAGCATTTCCATTCCTGCAATTTCATTTGAGCAAAGTAGATTAGTTCTTTCCTGCTTTCAATTCAATTCTGCATCTTTATTTCAGTAAGATAGTTAGTTGTAGATCAATCTGTTTCAGTTTTTCAGGTACCAAAGAAGGAAAAAACAAAAGCAATCAAAAAAAAAAAAAGTCTTTCCATTTCATGCCTCGTAGGAACCGAGATAAAACAGGCAAATTCCTACCCAACACCCCCACCACATCACTGAGTCACCCTTCTCTCTTCTTAGGTGATAGTGATCCAGAAGAACCTATAGGTGAACCTCCTGAGATATACGAAGATCCTATAGCAGAAGAAGAATTAGAGACCATCCCATTTGAAGCTATGGCTAACAATAGAAGAGAAGATGAGAGAATAGAAGGTGCCTTCCCCATCCGAGAGACCAATGGAGAGATGAAAATGAAGAACATTAGCCCCTCCGCTTTACCTCACTTCCATGGACTGACTACTGAAGATCCTGATACCTTCCTGTTTGAGTTTGATGTCCTTTGTAGAACCTATGACTATACTGAAGATGAGCAGAAGTTGAAACTCTTCCCTTCCACTCTTAAGGATGCAGCATTACACTGGTTCATGGGCTTACCTGGGAATAGTATCACCACTTGGGCTCAGATGCAACAAGCTTTCAATGCCAAGTACCAGGATTACTGTAGGTCCAAGGAAACCAAGGGAGAAATCTTTCGGATGACTATGGGAAATGATGAGTCCTTAGAGGATTATGAGGAGAGGTTCCAACTTAGCTATAAGCGGGCCAGGTGCACACTTGACCCTGAATCCCTCAAGTTGGTTCTGCTCCGAGGAGTCCCTGAAGACCTCTTAGATACCCTTCACATGTTAGCTGGGGGGGATATTTACCAACTGCCTTATGAGGACATCAAGACTGTGTTTAGAAACCACTCCAGGGCAGCTTGGAAACGAGGTAGAGGAAACCTCCTCTCAGCTGGTGTTCCTTTCTCCAAACATGAGTTTGCAAATCAATTAGAAGATCTTAAGAGTGAGGTGAGACAGACCATTGCCATGCAACTGGACACATTCAGGATCCAGCAGAAGAAGGAAGAAGCTGAGAGAGCCTTGGCTATCTTCTGCCCTAGATGTACAAGGAGACACCCTAAGAACGAATGTCCATTGCATTCGGTTGAAGTGTGTTTTGTTTGTGAGGAGGACCATCCCACAAACCAATGTCCAACCTTACCTGGATTCAAAGCCATGTACCAAGGGACAGAAGCTCCCACTGAACCTCTCTATTTCATCAACCAAAGGAGACCACAAGGACCTAGACCTTACCAGCAGGGGATGCAAGGGGCACCTCAAGCTTATTACAGCCCCAACCAATCGACTCCTATGCCTTCCTGGGGTCCCCCTGCTCATCCTTCCTGGTCCATGCCTCCTCCATGGTCTTATCCACCTCAGTACCCTACCCAACCCACTACTCATTCATATCACTCACATGCCCAGCCACAGCCTCAGTGGAATGCACCTCAGTCGGGGTGGAGGTCCCAGTACAACACTCCTCCCGCCATTTTGCCTCCACCACCAGTTCAACCTCAGCCATTACCTCCTGCTCCTCCAAGGCAACCTCAAATGCCTGCTCAACCGAACCCTAACCCCAAAAATAGACAGGCCCAGCAGGTATACACTGGGGAAACATCATGTCCTACCTATGTTGTGGAGATCCAGGAGATCAATCTTCGATCTGGAAAGACTCTTCCAGATCGCCAACCTCCTCCCCTAGAGGATGAGGAAGATAAACAGGAAATTGAACCAAAGGCTATTCCACCCTTTCCTGAGAGACTAACAGCCACCACACAACCCAACCCAGAGGAGGATGAGCTTCTGGGAGAGATCAAGCAGTTGTGTGTGAAAATACCACTTCTCCAAGCCATCAAGGATGTGCCAATATACAACAAACTGGTTAAGGAAAAGTGTTTTAAACACCCAGGCAGGCGAAAGAGAGATGCTTCAACCATCAATGTCTTAGGACAACTGTCTGACCTTATGTTAGGACAAGTCATCTGCCCAAAGTATCTAGATCCTGGGAGTCCTGTAGTAGATGTCCACATCAATGGCACCATCATACCACACACCTTGATTGATCTGGGGGCTGCCATTAATGTGATGACTAGGGATACCATGCTCAAACTCAATCTTCAGGGTTCCTTGAGGAAGACCTCGACAGTACTGCAACTAGCAGATCGCTCCACTATGACTCCCGAAGGGATTGTGGAGGATGTCTTGGTCTCTGTCGACTCTTGGGAATACCCTGCAGATTTCTTGGTTCTGCAACCCAAGGCAAAGCTTACTGGATATCCTCTTATTTTGGGAAGGCCTTGGTTAGCCACTGCACATGCTTACATAAGTTGTCGTGCAGGAAATATCACCATCAAAAATGGTCCTATGTCCAAGCAGCTAGTCCTATACCCTCCTGCCCAACCTTCCTTAGAGCATGACTTACCACTTTGGTTGGAGGAAGGAGAAGAGGATGAGGTGTACTCAGCACCCACGTGCACCTTAGACACCACTAGAAGAGACCCCCCAACTGAGGATGACTTGATTGAGACTTTGATCCAGAATCCACCTTCCAGTGCACTATCCTTAGAAAAATTGGTGGAGGATGCCCAAGCCAACACCTTAGTGGATCTTTGTACAACCAACCCTGTCACTCACAGAGTCAAAAATGTGGAGTTCGGCCCTGAGAGAACGTTAAAGATCAGCTCCTCCCTATCTCCTTCCCAGGAAAAGGAGCTGTGTAGCCTGTTGGCCAGTCACCTAGATGCTTTTGCTTGGAGCTATAAGGAGATGAAAGGAGTCCATCCTTCGGTTTGTACCCATCACATATACATCAAAGAGGATTGTAAGCCGGTTAGGCAACCTCAGAGGAGAATGAATCCAGCCCTTAAGGACATTGTCAAGGAAGAATTGCAAAAACTGTTGGATGCCGGATTCATTTACCCCATCTCAGATAGTGAATGGGTGTCCCCTCTGGTGTTGGTTCCCAAGAAAAATGGGAAGTGGAGAATCTGTGTGGACTACCGAGAACTGAACAAAGCTACCAAGAAAGACCATTTCCCTCTACCTTTCATAGATCAAGTGTTGGATGGACTGGCAGGAAAGAAGTTCTTCTCTTTCCTGGATGGGTTTAGCGGGTACAACCAAATCCAAATCAGCCCGGAAGACTAAGATAAGACCACCTTCACTTGTCCTTGGGGTACCTTTGCCTACCGAGTTCTTCCCTTTGGGCTATGCAATGCTCCTGCTACCTTCCAGAGAATTGTCTTGAGCATCTTCTCGGAGCTGGTCCATGATGCGGTGGAAATCTATATGGATGACTTCACTCCTTATGGGGCCAACTTCCAGGAAGCATTGTCCAATCTGGGAAAGGTCCTAACCAAATGTATTGAGATGAACCTGTCCCTTAGTCCTGAAAAATGTGAATTCCTAATGACTGAAGGGACCGTGCTAGGCCATACCATTTCTTGCCAAGGGTTACAGGTGGATCCTAACAAAATTGCTCTCATCAAGAAGGTTCCACCTCCTCAAAAGGTAAGGGATGTTCAGAGTTTCTTAGGATTAGTAGGGTATTACAGGAGATTCATTAAAGACTTCAGCAAGCTAGTCTCGCCATTGTTTGGCCTGTTGGAAAAAGATGTGGAAGTCACCAATATAGCATTGGAAGGGATCTTGACTAAGGTGGTGAGCAGCAGCAGAAAGGACTGGGCAGATCGCATGGTTGAGGTCACATGGGGTTACAAAACCACCTGGAAGACCACCACCGGCTTCACACCTTATGAGCTGGTCTATGGGAAGAAAGCTTTGCTGTCCATTGAATTTGAATACAACACTTTGAGGATGGCAGCTCAGCTGGACCTAGATCTCAGCCATGCACAACAAGAAAGGTTATTGCAGCTGAATGGACTGGATGAGCACCGAATGCGGGCCCTCCTTCACTCGGAAGTGGTTCAACTTCAAAGAAAGGTGTGGCATGACCAACACCTCCATGACAAGCAATTCCAGCCGGGAGATTGGGCCTTGTTGTATGACTCCAGATACAAAGATTTCAAGGGGAAGCTGAGAACCAGATGGCTAGGACCATATGCAGTGGAAAAATGTCATGACAATGGATCTGTTCTTATTCGGACCATTGATGAGGAAGCCATCCCCATGCTTGTCAATGGGCATCGATTGAAGATCTACAGGAAACCTCTCTCAAGACAAGAGTTCGTCAAAACTATGGAGAAATCTGTATTGGTCATAGAGAAGGGTTCTGCCTCTACTTTGGGCATACCCTGAAAGATTTTAAATAAATAAATAAATAAATAAATAATAAAGATCCTTGGGTGAAAACCTTTCTAAGGCGCCCAAGGCAGGTGGTAGGGGTGAAAACCTCACTGAGGCGCCCCTATTGTCTTTCAAAAAAAAGAAGAAAAAAGATTCGAAAAAAGATCCCTGAGTGAAAACCTCTCTGAGGCGCTCAGGGCAGATGGCAAGGGTGAAAACCTCATTGAGGCGCCCCTGTTATCTTTCAAAAAAAAAATAAAAAAAAAAAGAAAAAAGAAAAAAAAGGAAAAAAAAAACAATAAGCAAAAAAAGACAGCAAGTTTATAATGTGAAATTGCATGCAGATTGTAGGTGTTCTATGGAGGAGAGGAAGCCTCTCAACTCAGAGCCAAGGATCCTTATCATGCTGCCAGGAGACCTCACCAGCGCCTCCTCCAAGAATACTCCTTTTCTCCAAGGTATGTGCACAATTTCATCACGGCTTGAGTCTTCTACAGGAAGATGCAGATTTTCTACAGGAAGATGCAGATTTTCTACAGGAAGGTGCAGACTTTCTACAGGAAACGCAACCCTTCTACAGGAAGCTCTGTATTTCTACAGGAAACTTCCTGTAGAAGTTCGGGACTGCCCAGAATTCATTTTATGAGGAGATCTAACGACTAAGGATCGGTTTGGACGCATGCAAGCTACTGTTGTCACCCTTGCACACTGCTGTCACCTCGTTCTACCATCCTTGTCGACATGCAATGAAGTTACCTGCACCAGCAAAGCAGATCGTTGAGTTATCAAAGAGAAAGCAATTTTTAAGAAGAAAAAAGCGCTGAGATGTCATACCATATCCATCCTAGCCACCCATGAGCTCTGGGAGCGTGATCGTGAGGCCAAATCCTTCGTCGTGCAGCATGCACCCGAGGAGGAAAAACTGTTACAAGACATCCTGCGGGAGTCCTGTAACAGTTAAGCCCGCCAGAGTATACACCGTTCACAGCGCTGGCCATATATAATGAAAACGCGGGCGCATGCAGCCACAGCATCAAATCCATCATCGGCAGCCTGTAAACATGAACCTTCGGGCCTGCGCAAATTCATCAGCGGCAAACGAATCCACTCCTCATCGTCCGAAAGCCGAAAAATCATGTTGCAGCCGCACAGGTAAGTGTCTCGACCCTTTCTTCCGTCAGATTGCATGAATTTTACTTTGAAATTGTTTGCAAAGTGTGAGGTGAATGGGTTGAGCGCTTGTATGGCCATTTGACTGGCCACGTCAACCAGTTAATGGTCTAGTCGGATGTTTGGGTGGCGGCCATGACAAAAGGAATGGGCAGCACACACATGAGAGAAATCCCGTCAGGAAAACGAGTTTAACAGAAGAGACGGCGGCGGATCTACGGGAGATGATGCGGCAGTAAGGGAACTCGCAGGCAAATGATGGGATGACGTCATCCAACGGTCCTGTTATCACTCAAGAAAAAATAGTTTAAATTCTGAACATCAATTTTTTAAATTTGTCAAAAGGTTGGTGTCAGTTTTGGGCCTAGTCTTTTCATCTTGTTTTAGAGTCTTGTTAAGAGTCTTGTTAGTATGTCAAATGGGGTCAATTCTCTGTTGTAGTCCATCACTGGTCTCACACCGCACCTAAGCTCCATATGCCAATCCTATTTCAAAGTTCATAGCGCAGAAACCTCGGTTTAGGTGATTTCGTAGCGGAAAACACCGATTTTGCACTAACTGCGCTACGAAATGGGGAATTCGTGCTGATCCATAGCACATCTCACCCCAGCTGTCATATTTTCTGCAAAAATTTTACGGGGATAGCATGTGTAAGGTCTTACATGTCGGTCTTGACACGTGTTCTGTAGCCTTCAAATTTGATTCTTACCTGTACTATTCAAATCGAGATTTCCATCCAAAACCAAATTTGAAAATTCTCTATTAAGACCGAAACTTCTGATTCTGGTTTCGATTTGTGATCAATCTGGCAGTATGACTTCTGGGAAGAATGGGCTCTTGTCACCTTCCTTTGTTTCTAATTTGCAAAATGTCTTGAAGAACAGAAAGATAGAAAAAACCCCAGAAGAAGAAGAACAAAAACACCAAGAAGAAGAAGCTAAGATCGAGGCTCCAGCCGAAGAGAAGACACGCAATGAAGATTTAGAGAGGAATGAGGATTTAAGGCCCATTGTTCTTGTAACCAATGAGGATGGAATAGAAGCTCCAGGGCTCAAATGCCTTGCCGAAGCTCTTGTCAATGGAGGTCGCTTCAATGTTCATGTCCGCGCCCCTGAATCAGATAAATCTGGAAGCGGGCATTGCTTATTGGTTCGTCAGACGCTGGTTGCAAGCTCTGTTGGCATCAAAGGGGCTACAGCTTATGAGGTTTCTGGTACCCCAGCAAATTCTGTTTCATTAGGTTTATCTGGAGCACTCTTTTCTTGGAAGAAGCCTTCTTTGGTAATTAGTGGATTCAACAAGGGTTCGGAAGGTGGATGAATTTCGTCAAAGGTTAAGAATGTGGGGTCTCAGATCCCATCCAATGTTTTGTCGAAATTCCACGCAATTACATATGATTCCGCTTCTTGCTTCCCGTTCACAAGCTTTGAGGTATTTATTTGTTCGATGGAGGTTGGATGTAGCAAATATGCATGTTTTCGTGGGAGAAACTGGTGATATAGATTATGAAGAAATGCTAGCGGGCCTACATAAAACCATAATTTTAAAAGGGTGCAGTGGATCGTGGTTACAAGAAACTACTACGAGGTCGTGGTAGTTATCAGAGAGACGACATTGTCCCTTCTGAAAGCCCAGATATAGTTTCTACAGAAGCTGGTTACAATTGTGAAACAATTCTGAATGAGATTCAGAAATTTAGACTTATATAGAACTCAGGAGACAATTGAGCCCCTGTATGAACTATTCCTTGTAAACAATCTTAAGCTCAGTTTTAGTTTTCCATGTGGTATTGGAGATAGCATCCGGGCAGTTGGCGGTGTTGCTGCAATTCTTGCACTTGCGCATCCAGCAAAATAAAAGACTCATTCTCCGCATCTTTTCTGTTGGTGTTGTGGGTGAAATGGACAAGTTGTGTGCAGAACTCTACTTGCGTGCTAATGGAATCCTAACTCTTGCTACAAATAATTCTTACTGCCTGTCTTTTCCAGATACACAGTTTGAAGAAGGGGTATGGCATCATCTTGCTATTGTGCACAGTAAGCCGAATGCCTTAGCTGGGCTCAATTGTATGTGAATGGAAAACTCAAACAGACTGGAAAGCTGGGCTATTCACCCTCTCCGAAAGGGAAACCATTGCAAGTTACAAATGGAACTCCACATTCATCTGTAGAAGTAGGGGTTACAGGGTTCTTTTTCAGGACACGGATCTTCTTCGGTTTATACCCAATGAGGCTTGTGGTGGTGATAGTTTGGCTATCCTAGAATTATCTGCATGCATTAACGCTCAACGTATTGATAGTTCCAACAAGCTGGGCATCAGTAAGCTAGAGGGTAGAAATGTTGTTTAGGATTGTAAAGACTGGGGAATGATTTTGGCATCTCTCATAGGAATGATTTTGAACCTCGCAGACAAAACTGTATCATCATGGTGTACAGAACGATTTGATGCAAGCAGTCATGAATATGGATTGCTCATCAGAAGTTGAATCCAATTTACAGTATTTTCTGGAATATAACTGGGTTGATGTTTTCAAAGGTGATCCTTCTCTGGCAAGGTTAGTTGAACTAAATTGTTTTATAGAAAATGTCAAATTGAAATCAAACGCAGATAGACAAATATCAAATTCAAACAGAGAGAACGAAGAAACTTGATGCATCTGCTGTGCCTGTGAAATTGACACACTATTTGTTCCATGTAACCACAAGCCTTGTATTCGGTGTATTTCAAGGCACATGCTGAATAACCAGCGCTGTTTTTTCTATAACTCCATTGTTTCTGAGGTTTGTTCCATGTCAAGTACCCTTTCAACAGATGATAGTCAGTATAGAGGCTCAGGTGGAACAGATACATTGGTGGTTCTTATGGTGGAATGTTAACTGCTTGGATGAGGTTGAAATATCCATATATTGAAATTGGTACCCTAGCTTCATCAGTGCCAATATTGCAATTTGAAGACATTGTACCATCTGATATATTCTACAACCTTGTTTCAATGATTTCAAGCGGGAAAGTGAAAACTGTTTCAGGGTGATACAACAATCATGGAAAGCATTGGAGACATATGGTGAAAGAGATGAAGGGTTACAAAATCTTAGGAAGAAGTTTCGCATATGCAGGGATCTCAAAAGCTCAGAGGAAGTACAAGACTGGTTAAACTTAGCATACAGTAACCTTGCTATGGTGGATTATCCATATCCAGCTAGTAATTTAGGGGCAGTTTCCTGTTTCTCAGCAGAGGTAAAGGGATACGACAGTAAGGGCTAGTAAAGAGCTTTAAACATCCATCAAGGCTACAGCAGTAGTAATCCACTTGGCAGAGAATGAATCTTGATTGTAATAAATGCTATGTTCAGCATGATGTAGAATTAGAATCCTAATTGTTTTAGGTTTCTAGAGCTGTCAGTTAGTAGTAAGTTGCTTTTATTAGTTAGTTTAAAGGTGAATAGGTGTCATTAGAAATAGACTTCGAGTTCCCCTTAGGTTAGAGGAGGAATCTCAGTCAGGTAGAAGAACTCTATAAATAGGAGCAAGGGAAATGTAATAGGGGTTGGAAACTTTATAACAGAGCATAGTATTTGGCTTATGTAAAGACTCGCTTTTCAGTAATATAGTTTTGATTTTACTTCTCAGGATTCATGAAGGATTTCTCATATTCAGAATGTGTAATGTTTTCCTTTTCTTGGTTTTGTATACAGTAGTATGGATGTATAATCACTCAGAATTCACTGAATGTGCTCTGATTTCCTGTATGCATCTGTAAACTGTGTGGTTCTATATGAGTGTGTGTTCTGGATATTCAAATGCTGAATGCCCTGACTTCCATGTAAGGTTAAGATCTTTGTTATTTTGAGGTGTAGTTGACTCCATAGGCCCAATGGATACTTGTTTAATGTTCTTCCAGCATTCATATTTGTCACAATTGTTCTACAAGAGTTAGCCATCTTATTTTAAATTAAAATCATTATTATACCCAGAGAGAGCCCTCTCAGGTTGAGGAGGCTAAGCCTTAACCTAAAGTAGGTTTGAAATAGTTACTTAGAGTCAACCTGACCAGCAGCCTATCAGGGTCTGATTTTGAGATAACAGGTCCGGCGGGGACAGCTCACCCCCGCGCCACGGATTCCACCGATTCAAATCTAATCGGCTAGATTATCAACCTCATGCATTTATCATTCACCATTTGCGACTCGAGTGATCATCCGGATCCCTCTGCAGTTCGATGCTCCGAGCCTTTGGCCATCAGAACGCCTGTGAAGCTACAGCGAGAGCGCAGACCCACTGCAGTATTCCCCGGAAATCGCGCGCTGCTCCTACAGGAACGTTGTTTCTACAGGAAGGCGGGTTCCTCACGTCAAAAGGTGGCGGATTAAAAAGGTAAACCTGAACTCTCCATGCAATTGGTTTTTGAAGGTGGCAGAATCGTCGTCTACAGTCTGGTCATAGAAAATTGTTGCAATTGTTGTCTGCCGTGTATGAACTATCGTCCTACAGGATGTCAGTATAGTTGGTTGTGTTAAAAGTTCTCGGGGGAAAGCTTTGTGAATTTTGTGCATGACAGAAGCGTAATTCTACGCTATGTCTCAGTAGACCAAACTTCTTCCGCGTTCGCCACCTCTAGTTAAAGCCACAGTTTTTACCATGCCGGGTGGGTTCATTAGAAGGGAACCCACTGATTCAAGAAAGTTAAGGGAAAATCTTGAGGTGGTGGAGCTCTTCACACGAGCACAATGGATAGCCTTCTGTGACAAATTGCAGGGTTATGATGACGAAGTGGCAGAAGAGTTTTTGCAAGCTCTGAGGCCGAAATCTAAAACATTGGCCACCGTGAACTTCAGGGGCCTAAGCCTCAAGCTCACCCCGCAATATATCAGTCGAATTACTGAACTCCCAATGGGTTTGCCATGGGATAAGGAAGAAAGGAAGTTGAGCCAACAGGCCAAGAAAGAATTCTTTCCCCCAGAGGAGGAATTCTCGGAGGAAAAAAATGGGGTCCGTAGAACCAGTTTGATGCCACCATGGAATGAAGTTAGCATGCAGATCATGAAGTATATAACCTGCGAAGGCCGTTTTAGCATTGTGTACGGGTATCACTTTCGGTTGCTCACTGAATTGAGGCACCAGATTGATCTTCCTATAGAAAATAAACTGAGTATCCCTTATTTCCTGCTACAGTCTCTAATTGAATGTGCCACAAAGTTAAAAGAAGGCATACCAGACCAGGTAGCCCACCATGGATTGATCAAACTTCTCGTGGAGGATGCGCTTCATTCATACAAGGTTCCTCTCTCATGGGAAGCATTCAGGAATTTGACAAGAGATGGAGACATAAGGATGTTGACTGAAGAAAGCGGTTCCTCCAACAGTGAGGAGAAGGAAGCAGTGGCCGCGGGAAAGAAAGAAACAGGCCAGAAGACCCCGACCACAGTGCAGAAGAAAGAGCAAAAGAAGAAGCATGAGAAAAAGGATGACAAAGAAAAAGATGACACGCCCATCTTGACAGCAAGAGAGAAAAGGTTGCAAGGCAGAGTGGACAAGGCTGAGAAGGTCCACATCAGCAAGAGTGCCTCGACAGCGACCGCAACTAAGTCAAAAATCAAAACCCATGCAGCAAAGAAAACCAAGGCGGCAACACCTGTTTCTACAGGAAAGTCGAAACCGGCTTCTACAGGAAGCCCGAAAATTATTGGAAAAGGGTCTTCTACAGGAAGCCCAAAAATTACTAAAGCAGGGTCTTCTACAGGAAGCCCGAAAATTGCTAAAACAGGGTCTTCTACAGGAAGCCCTGACAAAGTGAAACCCAAGGAGAAGAAAGCTGATATTCGTGAAAGGGAGGCAGCAGCTGTGTTGGCCGCCCTCAGCACGCCACCTAAGCCAAAGGAGAAGAGAAAGAGGGAGACCCCTCTATACTTTAAAGCTTGAAGAAGTGTCAGAATAAAGACGGGCAAGCCACAGCCTCCGTCCAGCAGCCAAATCACTACAGGGGATGCCCCTACTTCACCCAGTGAGAGGTCCCCCTCGAAGATATCGGTCACCTACGAGAGGGGGAGCCCAAAAACAACTACTTGGAAAGGAAGGTTGGACCAATCGGTTTCAAAAGCCCGGCTCAAGGTCAAGGAAACAGAGAAGGGGAAAGGAGCGGCACCCTCATCACCACCAAGGGCAGAACAGGTAGAGCCACCAAGAGTAGGAAAGAAAGAGAGTATTCCGGAGCCTAGTTCTCGGCCAAGGACAAGGAGCTGGAGCAAAATTGCTCAAGGATGAGCAAATATTTTCGCTGGGGGGTGATGATGAGCCCCAATTTTTGGTAACAATTTGGGCTCATTTGGCCTACTTACCTTGCTCAACCCTTCATCTTTTATCACTTATGCATCATTTCTTAGTATATTCGTGTTATTTGTAGGAAGAAGGGCAGACATTAAATCTATGTGGCTAATACATGATGATTTCAGGTTTTTTGGCATTAAAGAGAGCAAAGACCACGCAGATGGAGACAAGGAGACAACAAAGGTGGCATTGCGGGTTTATAGGGAGGTTGTCCACAGTCTTGAATGACCTTCCTCGTGATCTCCACCCTAACTCCGAGCTCCAACAGCTATCCCCACCGAGCTAGAAGGCAGCCAACAGATTCTACAGGAACAACAGTTTACTTTTAGTTGGACAGCCAAGCTCCACTAATTGAGGAAGCTAGCTTGATCCTCATCATGTATAAATATTGAGGTCGTAGCCTTTGATAGGAGCTTTTTGAACTTTTGAACTACTGTTGCAATTTCTTAGTACGAGCTACAACTCGGTTTTTGCTTTTTGTAAGCCAGTTTTGGCATGATGTTAGACTCATGATTATTATCTTTTAATAAAGGCAGGCAGCTTTGGATTCAATTCTGAGTTCTTAAGGGAGATATAGCTCTCAGGTTAGGGCCCAACCTGAGAGCAATAGACCTCCTTTTCCTTGTATTGTTACTTGTCTTTCCTTTCAGCACTTTATTTCTTTGTTTTGACATGCATTTGGAAAACACAGTCTGCTGATTTAATTTCTTTAATGTGATTGAGTAGGATTAGTTTATGGTTAAAGTGCTTTCAGCAGCTTAGATTAGAGTAGGAGGATTGTAATTCATCAGAGCTCCAAAAAAGGTTGATAGTGCACTCGCTGCCATCTCTGTTTAGAGATTGGGGGTGTGGACCGTACCAACCACCAAAAAACGCAGTCTTATACGTTCATGCAAGCTGCAACACAATCATTTCAGTCATAACACCTTCCATGCATTCTGATCTTGAGCACTACTTCTTTGTTCCAACACCATGCACGATTTCTCTCCACAATTTACATTGATGTTCATTGGTTTAATAACACAGTTAGAATAGGTTGATGGAATTCTTGGTTTTGTGCAAGACATAGAGGATTTGTTTCTTTTACATTGCGTAGCATCACTTTATTGTGTTCTTCTTCTTCTCAACCGCGCCTAAAGCCACCTGCTCATCCTCTGTTCAGCTCGTTTGCCTTCCAACCCTTCTACTTCTCACGTAGCTCCAACTTTTTGACCTTTCATTGCTTCCACCCTTCTATCCACCAACCAACTTTACCCACTCTTTCTCCATCTTATCTCTCTGTCCCTGAGCCATCACAAGCTCCCTTTTCATCTTACCTATCCACCCATACAGCTCCTTCACTCCTCCATCACCCAAAACTCCCACTGCAGAACATCCTGTAGAAGTTAGCAGACTTCCTGTAGAAATCCCGAGCTTCCTGTAGGATCCCCTGCAGACATCCTGTAGAAGCCTGCAAACTCGGTTGCCAAGCACCTGAACGTTGTGGACTTCTGTGGAATGATGTTAGGGATCCCCTGGAACCTCTCCTAGCCCTCCTGACCTTTTCCAAGCCTTCCTTCCCTTCGAACTACCCCTGCACAGTCAAGACCTAGTAAGAAGCACAATCACAATAACTCCACCCACTTGAGCAAAAATACAAAAATGAGTTCTTTTCAATGAAAGTAGTTTAAATTCATGCATCTCATCTCACTAGAAGTAATGGCATCATTTCTAGACGTTTGCACTCCCACCATTGCATCATAGAGATTAAACTAGTCAGAGTAGGGTTTACTAGGGTTTCCTTGTTTTGATTGGCTTTCAGTTCATTCTTGCAAAGTAGGTTAATTTCCTTTAAGATAGCCTTCGTCCATCATTTAGAAAGCTTCTTCTGAGAACATATAGAAGTTGGCTTGAGCCCTAGCGGACTTGTGCCCGCTGACCAAGTGACAGCTGCGACAAGAGCTAGTACTTGTGCATACAGCACCGTCGCTTCCAAGTTTGTTACGAACTACCGGGTTGATAAAATTAGAGATAGGAAGCTCCAAGAGTTGTAGCATTATTGCTACAATACTGGAGCCCACCACCTGCCTTTCTCCCATTACTTCTCTCAGTCCTTCCCAACCCTCTAGTCTTCTTCAATCTTCTCTTAAAGCTTCGAATTTACCCGGCTGTAACCTCTACGGTCGCCTGCTTTCTTTACTCCTCCTCGGTCTGCTCTTTCTCCGCTGCGTTCTTGCGTCTCTGAAACCCTACCGTCTACCCACGTTCGAATTCGCTCCCGAAACCCTCATAGCTATGCTATTACAATAAGAAATTTTTACCATAGAGATTTATCCTCACTTTACCATGGAGATTTTTAATTTGTAAAAAGACTTTATTTAAATACCATGGCTTACCAATATCACATGTCCAAAAAAAATAACCCAATTCAAATGACATTTGTTCACACCACGTTTGTTAATTTAATCAATTTAATAAAAGGGAAAAAGGAGCATAACTAGAGCATAACTACTTTGAAGATAATTATTAACCTTTGATTTGTGTATACTACTATGCATATTCTAGAATATTTCATAGAAGTTAAATCTATACCTTCAACCTCTAACTATTAATAATTAAATTAAAATTATGGAAGTCCTATTTCAAAATAAACAAGCCTAATTAAAAGAAATGAAAAACCACACAAACATATCAACATTCAAAATATTTTTTAGTCAATTTTGTTTAAAAAATCTACTTGAAAAATTCTTGAAATACCAAATTTTTATTATATAATCTGCAACATTCAAATATCTCAAAAAAATTTTAAGACGCTAAAAATATATATATATATTAAATAACTAAAATTTATAATCTTATTCAAAATGGTATGCTCATGAAGAAACCAAAATATATAAAATTTATTTGAGTTTAACTGTCCTAAATTCTGAAAGGTGTTTGGACATATTTTTTTTTCAAAATTAACTTAAATTTAAGCAAAAAAAAATTATTAAAATTATAAATTTAATTGGTGAACTGTATACCATCTAAATACTCCCAAGATTTTTCATGACACGGAATCTAATTATAAATTAAAAAGAGCCCAAAAGATTTTTCAAGACCCATTGTCCATTTATAAATTAAAAACAGATTTGAAACAGCACACTGAGATTTAAACTCCTAAAACAAAACCTTCCTTCCCTAAAGAAGAGTGGTTATACGAAATTGATATGACGTCCTAAGTATCTTCTCGTACTGAATTATAATCAAATTATATATACAGTGCCACCCACACATGGTTTTATCATACATTGCCATCCACACAATTTATATACTCCACTTTCACTATCGCTTTATGCAAGCGGCTGTAAGTGTGGATTATGAAGCCCATGTCTATCCCAATCCTTTCTGAGGGCGTGATTGGTTGGACGCCAGGCCATCTGACTAGATATTTACAGAATTTGCGTGTATTCTACTCCACGGCATTGAAAAAACTAGAAGGGTGGCTGGGACACGACTGGCCGACGCCCAACATCCGACCACATCGAATCCGTAATCCGAGAAATGAAAAAGCCTTCCTCATGTTCGTAGAAAAGCATTCAATGTGACGTTATCAGTCGTTGCCTGCCTGAATCGGCTGTATAATTGAGAATTCTAGAATTCCAGAACGATTTAGACTGATTCCGATATTGTGGCAACATTCGTTTGAAGCAGAACCATACATTCAAAGAAATGGCTACCAGGAGTAGACGAGAATCACTGGAGGAATACGAATTAACGGACTATGAGGATTCAATCAAGTCATCAATTGGGAGCAAGCTGTCCTTATTCGTTAAAGAATTGGGTCTGGATCGAACCCGCGACGGCCAAAGTCAGGAAAGCGGACCGAGCTTGGTTAAGGGTTTTTCTCACAGACTATGTTCGCGAGATTTTGTTATAGAAAAGGATGGTTCAGTCTATAAATGGTGGTCGCGGTTTATCCTGGTATGGGCATTTTATTCCTCCTGCTTTACACCCTTTGAATTTGGGTTTTTTCGCGGCTTGCCGAATCATCTGTGGGCGCTTGACGTTGCGGCACAAGTTGTTTTCTTGATAGACATCGGTGTTCAGTTCTTTCTTTCTTACAGAGATTCACATACTTACACGATGGTGTATGATCGCCGGAAAATTGCTGTTCGTTATGCAAAAACAATTTTCATTCTGGATTTTCTTGGCTGCTTGCCATGGGACATTATTTACAAATGTTCAGGCAGAAAAGAAGCGGTGAGGTATCTGTTGTGGATCCGGTTGTATCGAGTACGGAAATTGATCGAATTTTTTGAGAAATTGGAAAAAGATATCCGTATAAACTATCTGTTCACAAGAATTCTGAAACTTATCTCTGTGGAGCTGTATTGCTCACATACTGCTGCTTGCATCTTTTATTATCTGGCCACAACTATTCCAGAGGCAAATGAAGGGTCTACATGGGTTGGAAGTTTAAGTTTGGGAGATTACGATTACACTGATTTTAGGCAGATCAGCTTGTCAAGATTGTACATAACCTCTCTGTATTTTTCAATAGCTACCATGGCCACAGTAGGATATGGAGATGTGAGTCCTGTGAATTGCAGAGAAATGATATTTGTAATGATATATGTGTCTTCCGGTATGATTCTTGGGGCCTATTTGATCGGTAACATGACTGCACTCATTGTTAAAGGATCCAAGACAGAAAGATTTAGGGATAAAATGACTAATCTGATGAAATACATGAACAGACATAATCTGGACAAGCATACAAGGGCTAAAATCAAAGGTCATGTCAGGTTGCAGTATGAGAGTAGTTATGGTGAAGCTAGTGTTCTTGAAGATATTCCAGTTTCTATAAGGGCAAAGGTTTCAGAGTCATTACATTTGTCAGAAGTTGCACAGGTTCCTCTTTTCAAGGATTGTAGTGCTGAATTCATTAGCCAGATTGTCACTACATTAAAAGAAGAGTTTTTCCTTCCTGGAGAAGTGATAATGGAACAAGGAAATGCAGTAGATCAGCTCTACATTGTTTCTCATGGGTGTTTGGAAGAGGTAATTGTTGGAGAAGATGGATCTGAGGAGATCATTGCACGGATTGAACCCCATGGTATCTTTGGTGAAATCGCTGTGTTGTGTAACATACCTCAGCCATATGATGTTCGTGTTAGTGATCTCTGTAAGCTGCTGAGACTAGATAAACAGTCTTTTACAAGCATTATACAAATTTACTTCAAGGATGGAAGACAAATCCTCACTAATCTTCTTGAGGGAAAAGATACAGATTTGAGAATTAAACAACTAGAATCTGACATCAGTCTTCTTATTGGAAACCAAGAAGCTGAGTTAGGCTTGAGAGTTAACAATGCAACTTATTATGGTGATATACACAGTTTGAAGAACTTGATTAGATCTGGTGCAGATCCAAATGGGACTGACTATGATGGAAGGAGAGCTTTGCATTTAGCTGCACGTAAAGGATATGAAGATATCACATTTTTTCTCATTCAAGCTGGAGCAGAAATCAATGCTATAGACAAATTTGGACATACGCCATTGTTGGAGGCTGTTAAGGCTGGGCATGATAATATTTCATCTATACTTAAACAGAATGGAGCAACTCTGGGCTCTGAAGATGCTGGTAGTCTTCTCCGTAAAGCCATAGCAGATGGGAATGCAGAGCTGTTAAAGCGATTGTTAGCCAATGGTATAAACCCCAATTCAATGGACTATGATCATCGTACACCACTCCACATGGCAGCTGCAGATGGTTTGCATTTGTTGGCAAGGATTTTGCTGGATTCAGGTGCAAGTGTTTTTTCATTGGATAGATGGGGAAACACTCCACTAGATGAAGCCCAAAAATGTGGCAGTAGACCACTCATCCAGATGTTAGAGCAAGCAGCAGCTAATGCTTCGGGGCGAGTTTGCTTAACAGATTCAGAAAATCAAGAAAGCGCCTCTTCTTTTAAGGATTCAAGAAGAGAGATATCTGAGCCGAGGGAACAGGCCAAGTCCAAAATATGCACAGTGTTTCCTTTTCACCCATGGACTCCCAGAGAGAGGAGAAGAAATGGCCTTGCCATGTGGGTTCCTGAGACAATTGAAGCCTTGCTTCAAGCAACAGCACAGCACTTTGGCTCTGTTGGTACCATTGTTTTAACAGAAGATGTGGGAGAAGTTTTGCATGCAGACTTAATTCAACATAATCAAAAACTTTATATTGTTAATGTAGACGAGTAGCAACGAAGTTTGAAAGAAGAACACTGCGGTTTTCAATTTACCTCCGCACTACGAGGTGGGCTATGGAGAAAATCACGGACAGCATACTTTGAGAAAGGTTAAAGTAGGTGGTTGTCTCTAAAAATTGTAAAAATTCTCCTGGTCTGATAATATATTTCTTTAGTTGGGTTTGATGAAATCTTGGCCTCTTGCATTTTGTTTTAGTCCTAATGTTCCATGTTCAAGAGTAGAATAATAGCTGTTGTTAAGAATATATTCTGAAAAAGCTCAAGTTGTTCCAATCAAATTAGATTTGATTCACTGTAATGGTCACTTTATGCTGCAGGGAATCCAGCAGCATAAAATCCAGCTAACTTACGCAGGTACTTTATCATGAATAATAAAAATATTATACTTTATCTTTTTAACAGATAGTGGTTCGAAATTGGGTATGTATTTGTTAAAATGGGGTAGAAATTTGTTAAAGTGGGACGGGCATTAGTTAAAATTATAATTTGCACAATCTAATTACTTAAAAATATATTTTAAATAACCAAATATCATAATTTGGTTAAAATAAATAAATTTGAGTCGTACCTAGCTCCGCCTATTTAGAAACATATACTTAAATATTTGTGTGTACCTGAATTCTAACTAATGTATTGTTAACCATTCCATGTTTGATCTCTCTGAAATTCTAAATCCATATAAAGATAAATAACAAGAAAGTGGTCGTATCAAGAAAAAGAAAAATTTTTTATACGGACACAGGTATCTATGGTTGAAATCATTTGTCATATTTGGGATTGACATCATTTGTGTTCTTTGTGTGTAATGCGTCTCAGGAGGGTTGGAATTTAGATTTTTCTTTACTTATTATATAATTTTATTTTTTGACATTTTAAGTTTTTATGCTTTTTTTTAAAAAACATTATGAAGTTTTGATAATAAATTAACTCTTCACTAATAAAAGGTTTCATTAAAAAATCATCCTTCAATAGTTACATAGTTATGTTAAAAAAATTGACATATTTATCGTATGAAAAAAGAAAAAACAAAATGATCGTAACTCACAAATGACTTATTGAATTCTCAAATTTGGTTTGAAATTGTATGTAACACTCATAATAAAATCTCCATAACTCTAAAATCAAATGTCCTTGACCTGAACATGCCATTACGTTTATATATATGGATATTACTAAGGAAATGTTATGGGACATATCCTCCACAATCATAATCACATGGAATCAATGTGGGGTTCCACCATGGAGAGTTTGTAGTCAAGCAGCATAATGTATTAAAAGTGTTTTAATATTTCATAAGTGGCGGTAGATGTTGTTCTTCATGAGTTAGATCTTTCAAAGCTTTTAAGTGACATGTTGAGAAACTCGAGATCTAGTGCAAAGTATAGTTGAAGCAACACTTCCATTGTTCCACATGTGACATTGTGACATAGGATAACATTCATAAGTGAGAGGTGAGTTGGTTACACTGTGACAGGCCCCCACCCAAACAATCCATTAAAGGTGGGTGGCTAATACACTGAGGGAGAGCAAGTGGCAACAAGCAGGATTGTGGTCCAAATTTATTATGACAAGGAAGAGATTTTGTTGTTTCTGCTAAGTAGGTTCGATGATGCACTAGCACACTCATGGATTGATTGTTAGTTTCATTCAAGTGGAAATTTTATTTATGTTTGCATATTCATTGGATTTCAAGGAAACTACTTGGACTTGGATTCTAATCCAACTTACCTTGATCAAATGAACGAATTGTGAGTTATTGAATGACTTTCCTTCTGAGTATGAAATATGCATGTTTTCTTCCCCTTATCCTTTCTAGGTGACACCTATGAGAATTCAACCGTACTAGATTGAGCACCTAATGATATCTCATCATGAACAAAACATTTCAAACCAAGAAAAAATTGTTGTGTTGTGGATATATATATATATATCTATAGATATGGCATTATTTGATATAAAGTCTCTATAGGCTATATGTTTATTGATCACTTAGTCTTGTAGACATATATTTAAGGAGACTAGGTAATAATCTTTCTTGAATGATCTCATATCCATTTTTCGTGGTTATATGACCTTATGCTATATGTGTTTTTGTAAAGTTGGAAGTATTTTAATTCCTACTTGAATAAAAATATATTTTTCCTTCTATGTGTGTGCACATTCGAATTCACTAGGGAGCTCTCTTCAATTGGCATGGTCCACTCACATGTACCTCGAGTTGCATCAACAAGGAAGCAAATCAATCAAAGGTGAAAAGGGGCCTAAATAGATTTACCCATGGAAAATTGAAAGCTTGCAATATTGATGGCAAAAAATCAAATAGAGAAAGACTAAGAATGTGAAGTCTAGGAGTAAAATTTCACAGAATGGTTATCTACAAGTTTACAACTTCTATTTGTAATAATTCCTAAAGCATAAAAGAGCCAAACGAAGGCAATTTCTTGATAGTTTTGTCAAAAAAAGGTTTCCAAGGTAAGATATCTACATTATTATCTTGTTTACAATTGAGTTCTTCAACATCATTTCTACATTTTTTTAATTTTAATTAATTAATAAATGGTTTCTAGTGATGTTTTAGATTTGTTTAATTTTAATACTGAAATTTTACGATTAATAAATTAGATTTTGGTTTAGTTGAATGCTTAACCCACTTAAATTCGAAGTATGTGTTTAAGTGGTAATGGATAGAGTAAAATGTAAACTACGGTAATAGTTAAACATATACACATTTTTTACAAATTTTATAAAATAGTTGTGTTTATAAATTGGAATGGTGGATAAAAAGTTTTTAGTTCTAGAGTGTGTCTTAGAATTGCGTTTGTTTAAAATCTTTTGCCCGACTGGCGGCCTTGAAGATATCATCAGCTCAGCTCAAAATATAGGGATTTGGAGGCCAGTAGGGGGAATTCAAACTTCAGGGAATGAGGTCGGCGGTAATTCCCATCTGTCGGCAGTTAACAGAGTCCTTTTCTCAAAAGATTCCTCTCAGAGGCTAGCAGGCTCGGAGGGTTTATCTTCCGGTGCTGGAAGGCCGGCAAAGCAGGGGCTTGTTTCAAAATCCCTCGGTGCAGATAAGGGGTTAGAGGAGGGTTTCTCGGTTGAAGGAGATGTGGGCAGCCTGATTGAAGGGCTGATAGAAACCCCGCCCAGCAATGGGGTTGAACAATCAGCAGGCATTGAAGGTGAGACGCAAAGGGAAGTAGGAGACCAAAACCCTGATTCCGGAGCCAAGGGTGCGGAGTCGGAGTCGCGGAAGACAGGGGAGAAAAGAAAGAAGGTCAAACCTCTGAAGAAGAAGCGCTTCGCGAACTTGGTTCTTGGCATGGATGTGCAGGTGGAGGATGTTCTGGATGTGGCAGAGGTCACTCTTGTAGGCAGAATCAGAGGACGGCCTGTCTCAGGCAAATCCCTTAGGCAATGGGCGGAGAGTCAGTGGCGGGATTCCCCAACTTCTTCCTTCAAAACCAATTTGCTGGTAAAAGGTTGGTTCATGGCTAGCTTTGATAGTAAGGAGGCTCTGGAATGGGTCGAGGGGAAGAATTGGGAGTTTGGGAACCGGCCTGTTTTCTTTAAAAGATGGTCCCCTCTTTTCGACGCCTCCAAAGAAAAGGTCGAAGAATTTCCTGTATGGGTTAGGGCTCCAAATCTGCCCCCCTTTCTCTGGGCGGACTCTGTTTTCAAATCTATAGGGAATCTTTTGGGTACTTTTCTGGATGCTGATAGATCGTATCTCCATACCTATGAAAAAGCTGTGGCAAGGATTCTTGTGAGGCTAAATCCGACGGATGGCTTGGTAGAATCAATAACATTACAGTACAAGGAGTATGTCATCGAACAGCCACTGGACTACGAACTCCTTCCTTTTCACTGCCACCGTTGCCACGAGTATGGGCATTTGGTGAGGGATTGCCCGTTGGGAAGGAGAAGAAGGAGGACTCAAAGCAGAGAAGAGGAGAGGGAGGGGTCTTGGAGGCATGATGTGAAACCGATGGAGGGGTCTGCTCAAAATGGAACTTATTCAGAAGAGCTCTTACATCAGTCAGCGGAGGAAAAGCCTCAGGAGGACGGTACCCCGGTGCGCCCTTCAGATGTCCAACCGAACCTGGAATTGCCTCCTGCTGATCTGAACATCGTTGCTGAAGTTGAATTACCCGGTATGCAGTCCTCTCCAACCAAATCTGCTTTAAATTCTGAATCTATCGTTGGGTGTAGTCCTCTGGTAAAAAATTGTAATGATGTCATGCAAAAAATAGAAAATCTTTCAGTCGATATGCCCTCCATTCTGAACTGTGAGGATTTCCCCCCGGTGGGTCAGGGTGCTGGGTCCTCCTCTGTGGCCCGCCACTATAACCTTAGATCACTCAGTAAGAAGCCGGTTGGTTCGAAAGTGATTATGGAATCTGTAGGTGGGTTAGGAGCTGAGACTTCTAAGAGTTTATCTAGAAAAGGTAGAGGTCGAAAATCGCTTCTTTCAAAAGCTCAAGTTAAAGCAATTTATGATGTAGCTGATGGAAAACAAATGTCAATTCCTGGGGCGCTTAGAGCAGCAAAATCCCCTGAGGTGGTTAAAAAATGATTTGTTTTTCTTGGAATTGCAGGGGTTTAGCCAGTAAACCCAAAAAATTGGCTTTAAAGGACCTTATCTCGCGTCATAAACCGGATATTGTTTTCCTTCAAGAAACCTTGGGCAAAAGCGCTGATATTGAATCTGCCCTTCGCTCTCTCTTACCGGGCTGGGTTTTCATAGCTATTGATGCCTCCGGTCATTTGGGAGGCCTGGCTATGGGTTTTAAGGAAGGAAGACTGAAGTTGTTAAATTTTTGGGGCCTTTCAAATGTTCTGGGATTGGAGGTTGTTTCACCTGATTTTGATATTCCTCTGTTGTTTGTTAATGTCTACGGCCCCTGTCAGGGTAGGGTTTCTTTCTGAAACGACCTCCTCTCAAAGGGCCTGATAAAGGATAAAAATCTAATAATTGGGGGAGATCTTAATTTTTCTCTGGGGATCGCCGAAGCTTGGGGGCCTCTTGCGAGGGAGGATCCTCTAACAGATTTCTTCTCAAATGCCCTCCTCTCTCACAAGTTGATTGATGTAAATATCATAAAAGCTAAACCTACTTGGAGGAACAGAAGAACGGGGGAGGATAGAATTGCAAAAAGATTGGATCGGTTTCTCATCAGTGAAAGGTTGGCTTCCATTATTCCTTTGTTCAGGCAATGGGTGGGTGAAGGGGGAAACTCGGACCATTTTCCCATTCTGTTGGAAATCTCCAAACCTCCTCCAAAGCCGGCTGCTCCTTTCAAATTTAACGCCTCTTGGCTACAGGAGGACTCTTTCATTAAACTCTTCAATGATACTTGGAGGCATTCGGGTTTGGGGCAAGCGGAGAATAAAGGAGCCCGGTTCATGGATAACCTAAAAAGGCTCAAGAAAGCAGCCATCGAATGGGCATCTGCTAGGAGGAAAAAGCAAAGTGAAGAGTTAGTCAGTATTGATGAGGCCCTTGGGGTCCTTGAAGACCCAGAGACTGATGCTTATGCATCTAAGGAATCGAAAGAAAGAATTTTGGCTCTCGAAAAGAGTAGAGCTAAGATTTTACTGGATAGAGAAGAGGAGTGGAGACTGAAAAGCAGAGCTATCTGGTTGAAAGCGGGGGATGAAAATACAAATTTTTTTCACAATTATGCAAAGGGCCGGAGAAATGCAAATACTATATGGAAGCTGAGGGATTCTGAAGGCAGAGAGGCCTCATCTTTTGAAGAGTTATCAAATATGGGAAAGAACCATTTTCAATCCCTCTTCTCTGACCCTGGGGGGATCTCTTTACCTGAAGTAATCAGAACTGCCCAAGCTTTTCCCCGTTTTGTGGAGGAGGAAGATGCAGAAGATCTTTTTAGAGAAGTGACAAAGGAGGAAGTAGAAAGTATAATAAAATCTATGGCGAAAGATAAAAGTCCGGGGCCCGATGGTTGGACCATAGAACTGTTCTCCCACTTTTTTGAATCTATTGGAGCAGAACTCACTGAAGTAGTGGAGGAATCTAGGGTGAAAGGAGAAATATATGGCCTGTTTAATTCTACTTTCATAGCCCTCATCCCAAAAAAAGAAGACCCAGATTCCTTTGAAGATTTCAGGCCTATTTCGCTGTGCAATACCATCTACAAGATCATTGCAAAAATCATTGCGGTCCACCTGAAACCTATTTTGTCCTCCTGTATTTCAAAGGAACAATTTGGATTCCTGGACGGTCGCCAAATTCATGAAGCTATCGGGGTAGCTCAGGAAACTATTCACAGTATCAGGCAAGCAAGCAAAAAGGGGGCAGTGCTCAAAATCGACCTTTCCAAAGCCTATGATAGGGTCAGCTGGACGTATTTAAGGATGCTCTTGACCCATCTAGGCTTTCAGGTGGGTTTTATAAATTGGATCATGGGATGCATCACAAACGTAAATTTTGCTGTTCTGATAAATGGAGCTGCCTCTCAATTCTTCAAAAGCCAAAGAGGTCTGCGTCAAGGTTGCCCGCTCTCCCCTCTGCTATTTCTCCTAGCAGCAGAAGGACTAAGTAGACTGATTTCAAAGGCCAAGAGCTCAGGTTTGGTAAAAGGTTTGGAAGTTGCTGTTAACCTGTTCATTACTCATCTACTTTTTGTCGATGATATTCTTTTGTTTACAAATGGGAACTTAAATGAAATAAAAGAGCTTAAACTCATTCTTGATCAGTTCCTGAAAGCGACAGGGCTTCAAATAAATGAAAGGAAGTCTCAATTAATCTTCGAAGGTTTCAGTAGACAAGAAGAGATCTTGATTGCTTCTCACTTGCCTTTTGGAACCTGTAATATGGAGCAGCCATTCAAATATCTTGGGTTTTGGCTAAAACCATCCTCTTACAGAAAGCAAGACTGGAATTGGTTGATAGCGAAGGTTGAACAAAAAATATCCCATTGGAGCTTCAAGTGGCTATCGCGGGCAGGTAGACTTACTCTGGTAAATTCGGTTCTTCAGGCTATCCCGGTCTTCTGGGCTGCACTGACTTGGATCCCAAAAGGAATTCTTTATAAAATCAAGCAGATTTGCAGCCGGTTTCTGTGGTCTGGGTCGAAAGAGGACACTGTTCTTCCGTGGGTGGCTTGGGATAAGATCGCTAGGCCAAAAGACTGGGGTGGATGGGGCCTGAAAAGACCTATTGACTTCAGTCAATCCTTGGCAGCTAAATCAGGATGGAGAATTATTAACTCGGAGAATCTCTGGACTAGGGTGGTTAAGAGGAAGTACATTGACCCTACTCCTCTTGAAGATTGGATTAGGTGCCCAAACAAAAAAGGAAGGAACTGTTCTGTTATTTGGAAAGCCACCACAGAGGCTTTTAAGGTAGTTGAACAAGGTCTGGCTTGGCGGGTTGGAAATGGTGAATGTTTGAGGATTGGCAGGGACCCGTGGGTAGGATGCAGTGAAGGTTTTGCTCTATCTCCTGAATTGCTCAATCATCTGGATGAAAAAGGAATCAAAAGCCTAAACCAGATAGCAAATATGGATCAGTCATCTATATGGGGGCAGGCTTGGAAGACTGAAGATGATCTAGGCATAGATCTCATTTGGAGGAATGAATGGCAGCTTTTTCTTCAGGAGCTTAGAAGATCAAATGTTAGAATAAAGGACAGGCCGGATTCCTTGGTTTGGGCACATGCCGAGACAGGGCTATATTCTCCAAAGGCTGGGTACAATTTTTTTATGAAGAAAAAAGGTTGGGATCCTCCTGTTTGGTGAGCAAAACCTCTGTTTAAACTGAAGTGTCCTAAAAAAGCTAGGATCTTTTTTTGGTGTGCTTTAAAAAACAAGATCCCTACTTGGGAAATTCTTCAATCCCGGTTTAAACAAGGGCCTAGTAGATGCCCTTTATGTCTTGCAGATTTAGAATCCATCTCTCATCTGTTCCTCGCCTGCCCTTATACAAAGCAAGTCTGGATTGAAGTGGAAAAGCTCTTGAACGCCAAAGTTAGGTGGGAAGGGGATGTTATGTCCACAGCCTGGGAATATTGGTGGAACCATTTTCACGAGAAGAATCTGAGGAACTTGCCTCCCATCATCTGCTGGGGCATATGGATTGCCAGGAACCGAAGTATTTTTAGAGAAATTTCGACCCCAGCGGCAGCAATTGCTATTCAAAGCAATGCCATTCTTGCCAGCATCCCTGAGCCGGATAGTCCTGTAAAAAATGATCAGAGGAAGGAACTTCGTCTTAGAGAGGGGATACCGTGGGCTTTCTTTGATGGGGCAGCCCAAAATAATATCATAGGAGCTGGGATTTGTATTCATCTTAGTGCCTCTCATTCACTAAAAGCCTCAGTGGGACTTGGGATGGGAACAAATAATTTTGCAGAACTTTCAGCCTTAAAACTTCTTCTTTGCTAGCTCATCCACAAAAATATCCTTGCAGTTCAGATTTTTGGAGATTCGATGAATGTTGTTAATTGGGTCATTGGGAAATACAGATGCCAGCATTACATGTTGATGCCTTTATTAGAAGAAATCCAATCTTTAAAATTGCAGTTTAATGTTTTTTCTATTGATCACATCTACAGGGACAGCAATGAGGAGGCAGACCGCCTTTCTAAAGAGGGTATGCAGCAAGCTGTGGGCGCATGGAGAGTAACAGAACAGCTTCAGGATCAGATCCGTGTGTCGGATCTCCCTCCAAACATATAATGTTTTTGTCTATACTTATATGCACTAGTTTATCAGTGTTTTTATATGAAAGTAGTGGCATATGAAAACTGTTTTTATATACTATTATGCTCTGTTTTGATAGAGCGGTTTGTGAACTGTGTTACTGTATGTGTTTTCTGGGTTGTTTTCCTCATGAAAGGAGACCCAGGAGACATCTTGGTTTTCAGTTTTCTTTTTGGTATGGCTGTACAGGCCGGGTACAGGAGTCTTATAGATTTCTGTAGATATGCTGATGCTCTTACTCAGAGGAGTTTTTGCTCTTCCTCAGGCAGTTTTTTGCAGAATGTTTACTCATATACTATGTAACTTTTTTATTCCTTATAAAAAAGTTCGATTTTTTCCCTTGGAAAAAGAATTGCTTTTGTTTGGCTAAGAGTTTGATTTCATGGTGTAATGTTCCCAGAAAAGCTGTAAATAATTTTATTTACCACAGTAAGAAAATAAACTGGATAAATGTTGTTATTATTTGTTTGAATTAAATAATATTGTTAATTTCTGAAGTTGGAAAATGATTTGAGTAATAACAGATCTTGTAACTTCTCATGAAAGAAGTTGGAAAAAGGCAGTTGCCGGAAAAACCCTAACTGTCTCCCCTAACTATGAAACGCTCCAAGGAAAAGGGAGTGAGGGGAGGGAAAACCATGCTGAAATGTATGGCAGTAAGGGAAAAATGCTAAGTCTGGTGATGACCAGATAGCATAAGCACCGAGTGCGAAAATTTGCTGAAGACAGTGGTCTTGCAAGCAAGCTTGGGGGGAGATTTGGTCCTAAAGACAATCTCATGGACGGGTGGATGACAAGAAGCTGATGAAAAAGGTGACTTTAATCATTGGGATTCTATACTTTTCAACAAGCACATGTAAGCAATTCTTTCTACAACTAAACTGTAACCCAGATACTTTTATGTTCTTATTTAATTGTGAGTGGTATAGAGGGAGCAAGCTCCCAATCCCATAAAATATCTAAACAACACTGCGGACTGGATACTTTCTATACCGAAAATCATTAACCGTAGAGTACGATAGTATTAACTGGACAACATAGATTAATTTATCTATTGTAGACATTAATCGTGGAGAATGACTATCTGACCAGAACTGGTTAGTTTTTGTTAGGAAGACACTAACCGTAGTATTAGAGACTGTGTAAAAGCAGTTATATTCTTGCTAAAATATTAGTGGTATGGCAAGTAATACTTGTACCGAACTGGTTAAAAATCTTCTAGATAACCTGTGCAATTTAAGAACTTGTGTAAACTTAAGAATCCTATGCAAATTTAAGAACTTGTGTAAACTTAAGAATCCTGTGCAAATTTAAGAACCTATGTAAACTTAAGAATCCTGTGAAAATTTAAGAACCTATGTAAACTTAAGAACCCGTGTAAATATAAGAACTTGTGTGAATTAAGAACCGAAGATAAAATGTCCTAACACTCAAAACCCTTAGTCAAGGGGATAAAGGAAATTACTGAAGTTGCTAACACAACGAGAGGAGAGAAGCATTAATTACATGGGTAAAACTATCAACAAGCTCGAATAAGAAATTGGGAACAAGCTACCGAGAACCATAAGAAGGTCTACACCTAAAGCCGAAATGGGTAGCATTATTACAAGCAGAGACTGTTAAATTAGTAGTCAAGACCCCTATAGGGCCTTCCTGAAACCCATTTATAGGAACGAGACCCTAAAGTGATAAACAATAACAATGTTTACATTCTCGCCTAGGTTCTTAAAAGCTTCAAGAATCATAATCATGACGGAGAAAACCCAGTCACTCTGTTCTTTTCCGCAGAAGTAAAAATTGAACCCATACTCAAGCTTAGAGCTACTACGACAGAATAAGCTTGAACATTTAAAGTAACAGAACAAAATTTACACAGAACATTTAACTCTCATGAAACTGTACAGAAGAACTGAATAAGAGCAGTGTTGATACTTCGACAAGGAAAGAGAATATGTAATCTATAGCAACGGAAATAAAATAATATACAATCACATTTCAAGGAAATAAATCTGCATTGAATTGGCATAAAGAAACTTAAACGACTTCTGTTTGTTATTACAAAACATAACAGGTCCTAACCAAAGTTTAAAACTGAACAAATCCCCAAAGCAGCCTTAGATACAAGGCTATAGCCAATCGATAACCTTATATAGACTCAAATTTATATATGTTTACAACTTGTACATAAGAGAAGACCTCCACCAGGAGAACAAGAGAGCTGGTGAGCAGCTCGACATGGAAATTCCATTTAGTTCCAGAACAAAAATGCCAGAACTAGCACCCCCTGGAAAGGTTGATGCTAAACCCTCAACTTAAACCCGAGAGATTTCTCCACTGTCCAAAAATCCAAGCAGGGTTGCCAAAAGAGCTTACCCGGAAACCCTTGAGCGCTAAAGCCAGGTAAGAAAACCGCAAACACCATTGTTAACAACTCGTAACTCGCAGACCCGCTTCCACCATACCTGCAGAAGGTTGCGAGGAAAAATGCATCAGTAAATTATTTGGAATCAATTAAACATCGCTGAAAAACACAAATGGAGAAATTCTCACCTGGACAACAAAATGAGTATTACACATTCCACGGAAGAATACTCCATGGCCCAGTTTCTGAGACATTCCAACTGCATCATAACCCAAAGTCTGCAGGCCAAGCAAGCCGCAAGAGGAGAAGGAGAACCGAGCATGGTGCCAAGGACGGAGGAAGCAAAATGAATCGTAAACCCAACAAGAGAGACTGAGTAGCCTTCTGGAAAGCGCTCAGCTGTAGGATTGAGAACCTATAACCTCCACCGTCGATGCGACGAGAGACCCGAGAAGTTCTGACGCAGAAGGATGAGTCTGCAGTGCCACATTAACATGACATAGCAGGGAATTAAATGCCAAAAAAATCCAGTGTGTGATATGGTGGATGCGTGAACTGATGTGTCCGGTGTGGGTTAAATGTCAATTTAATGAGACTGTTAGTGAACAGGGAATAGGTCTCACCTATGAACGGTTTCACATAGTAGTGCAAATATCGATAACTTAGTTGTACAATAGATTTCAATGATCCGAATAATGTCATCAGCCCATGAAATTATTACCATGGTAAAGATAATGCTACTATGTTTAATATTGCCATGGTAATGATAAAGTTCTATCTTTATTTATAGTAACTAATTATACAGTACATTTGCTAGAGGTCACAGTTTTGTAACCTTGGCTCTAACGGTTGCTGATTTATTAATGTGTTAAGCACAGAAGAACAGGGCAAGAACAGTTTATAAGAAGAACAGACAGTGTGCCACAGAGGAATATGGCTGGCCTAGGACCTGCAACATTTCCTGGAAATAACCCTATAATATGGTTGCAGTTAGGAGAAGAGGCTCGTAACACAAATCTTACAATACTAGAAACGGTTCAGGAATTAAAGAGCGAGATGGCCCGCCTATGGGAGGACAATGCAAGATTAACCTTGGAACATGAAAAAATTATGAAGAGCCTGTTTGATAAGCAGAATCAACGCCAAACAATTCCCAGTCCTAAACAGAAATGAATGTTTGAAGAACAGGGTTATCACACGGAGCATGAAGGAACAGTAGGAGGGGAAGAGAATCAAGAGGAGAAGTCGGATAATGCCTCTGAGCACCCAACATCAAAAAGGCAACTGATAGAATTGCAAGGGGAGTTTCGGAAAATAAAATTGCCACTCTTCGATGGAGAGCTGGAGGAAGCAGCCGAAGCTTGGGTTATTAACATGAATAAATACTTCCAATTATATGAATATGATCACAATCTAAAATCCCGGTTGGCTATCATCCAACTGCAAGGGAAGGCCACTTTGTGGTGGGAGGAAGTCAAGATTGTACGAGGGGTAAGTGAACAAAATATAACTTGGGAGAAGTTCCAAAAATATTTCAAGGAAAGATATTTGACAAAACGATTTTATGACAAGAAAGCAAGAGAATTTCATGACCTACGGCTTGGACAACAAACAATGGATGAGTTTATCACCCAATTTACCTCTTTTCTCCGATATGTACCTTACATACGTGAGGAAAAGGCTAAGGTACAGCGGTACGTCAGCAGTTTACCCTTGGCGATGAGGGAGAGAATTGAGTTCGATAACCCAAAAAGGATGGACGAGGTTATACGAGAGGCTAGGATATGCTACCAGCAAAGCAAGCAGAAGGGAGAAATTTTGGGAAGGAAGTGGGCTGATAAGAAAGGTAATAAGATTGCTATGGGCAGTAAGGGAAATCATGGCAGCATTGGCAAAGGGTTTCCCAAAGGGTAAAACAACAAAAATTTGCATAAAAACCAACTCAGAATTAAGCCACCATCTGAACCTAGAATCAGTGAGCAATCTGGTAGATTTGATAATGAAGGGATAGCGATACCCCCAGTACAATGCTGGGGATTTGGGGGGGGCACATTACGTTAAAAACTGTCCTCATCATAAAGGCACTGAACAGGTTTCACAAATCCATGAACCATCAACAATAGGCGATGTGGCCCAGAGCATTCCAAAAATTAATGCTGCTCTCGAAGACCATCAGGCAGAATACCAGCCGACTATGGTGGAGTTTGAAGGTAATATTTTTTATCATACCGTATTTGTTTTAATTGATCCTGGAGCTACATTAAGTTATGTTAGTCCTAAGGTTGTAGAACAATGTAAATTACAGTTTGTCAAGTTTAAAAACCCTTGGCTAGTACAGCTGGCAACAGGGGCAAGGAGACGTGTGTTGGCCAAGGTCAAAAATTGCCCTCTGGAAATAGCAGGTCAGCCTTTGATAGCAAATCTAAACATACTCCCCCTTGGATCGTATGACGTATTGATAGGCATGGATTAGTTGGAAAAACGCTGGTCCATTATAAAATATAAAACAAAAACTATCTACTACAAGAATGTGCTGAGAGAAAAGCGGGAGATGCAAGGCATCCTAAGGCCCATGCAGGTTCCGCAAATAACCGCTTCTCAACTAGCAAAGTGTATCAGGAAAGGGTGTCAGGTTTATGCTATTCGGGTTGGGTATGCCAACTCAAAGGACAAGACTGCCACCCTGGATAGTATTCCAGTAGTTCAAGAATTTGCAGATGTATTCTCGGAAGAGATACCAAGACTGCCACCCAAGAGAGACATAGATTTCACTATTGAATTGATGCCAGGAGCAGCCTCAGTGTCCCGAGCTCCTTATCGTATGAGCACACCAGAACTGACAAAATTGAAAATGCAATTGCAGGAACTGTTGGATAAAAATCACATCCACCCTAGCATGTTGCCTTGGGGAGCCCCTGTGCTGTTTGTCAAAAAGAAGGATGGAACCCTTCAAATGTGCATGGACTACTGTCAACTTAATAAGTTAACAATTAAGAACAAGTAACCTTTACCCCGGATTGATGAACTATTTGACCAAGTAAAAGGGGCAACCGTATTTTCAAAAATTTATTTACGATCGGGATATCACCAGATCAGAATCAGAGAGGAAGATATAGCCAAAATTGCCTTTAGAACTCGCTATGGACACTACGAGTTTGTCGTATTACCCTTTGGGTTAACTAATGCTCCTGCGACTTTTATGTGTTTAATGAATAACATATTTCATTAGTATCTAGATTAGTTTGTATTAATTTTTATTGACGATATACTGATATATTCCCGGAATATTGAGGAGCACAAGGAACACCTCAGACTGGTGATGCAAACCCTCCGGAAACATCAATTATACGCCGAATATAGCAAGTGTGAGTTATTTAAGGAACAAATTCAGTACTTAGGACATATTATTACTAAGGATGGAATCGTCGTGGATCTCGAGAAGATAAGGACCATAATGGAATGGCCAGTACCGAAGGATGTAACAGATATAAGATCTTTTATGGGATTAGCAGGTTATTACAGATGGTTCGTGGAAGGATTCTCTAGAGTAGCCTATCCTATCACCTCCCTATAAAATAAAGGGAAAAATTTTAAATGGACCGCAGAATGCCAAAATTTTTTTGAGTAGCTCAAGCATCTGCTCACCACTGCGCCTATATTAAGCATAACAGATCTAGGTAAGGACTATGTGGTGTGCACATATGCGAGTAAGGAAGGGGTAGGAGGGGTACTGATGCAGGAAGGTAAGGTAATCGCCTATGAGTCTTGGAAATTAAAGGAACATGAGTAGAAATATTCCGCTTACGATCTGGAGTTGGAAACTGTTATTCACGCCTTAAAGATATGGCTCACTACCTGATGGGTAAAAAGTTTCTATTAATGACGGACCATCACAACTTGACTAGTTATTTCAATCAGCCTACCTTAAATGCTAGGTAGACACAATGGGTAGATTTCCTAAGTGGTTTTGATTTCGAGATTAAACATCTGAAAGGGAAGAAGAACCAGGTAGCAGACGCTTTAAGTCGAAAGGTACATTGCCTCTATGAAATTTCTTGTAGTGAGGGGCAGACTACCATTGATGAAATGATTAAAAAGGCAGCAGAACAAGATTCAAAATATCAACAAATATGACAAGAAGTTCAAAATCCAACCAGTAAAGAAAATCAACAAGGATACGCGATGGATGCTACAGGCATGCTGAATTATAAAAAAACATTGTATGTGCCCACCCAGAATGACATTAAAAGCTTGATTTTAGATGAATTTCATAAAAGTCCTTATGCAGGACACCCGGGGTATCAAAAGATGATTAGCACACTCCGGAAGGAGTATTATTGGCCGGCCATGAAAAAAGATGTAGAAGAATATTTGACACGTTGCTTGGAATGCCAACAAGTTAAAGCAAAACATCAGCACCCCGCTGGGTTATTGCAGCCACTACCAATTCCGGAGTGGAAGTGGGAAACCATTTCTATGGATTTCATAACAGGATTACCCAAATAAAAAAGAAACAATGGCTCCATCATGGTGGTGGTGGAAAAATTAAGCAAATCAACTCATTTTATACCAGTACAATCCACTTACAGAGCAGTGCAGATTGCCCATATTTTTATGCAAAACATTTTCAGGCTGCATGGGTTACCAAAAACTATAATTTTTGACCGTGATGTGAAATTTACCTCAGCCTTCTGGAAAACTCTGTTTGAGGGGTTAGGGACTCAATTAAACTTTAGTACTGCCTATCATCCTCAAATAGACGGACAAACCGAACGGGTGAATCAAGTAGTAGAAGATATGTTGAGGTCATATGTAATGCAACAACCATCTAAATGGGAGGACTATCTGCACTTGGTCGAATTTGCGTATAACAACGGTTATCATACTTCCTTGCAGATGAGCCCATTTGGAGTTCTGTACGGATGGAAATGTTGCACACCCTCCAGCTGGGGGGGACCAGAGGAAAAGTTAATGATGGGACCCGAAATGTTAAAAGAGATGGAAGAAATGGTCAAGAAGGTATGATCCAAATTGAAGGCAACCCAAGATAGGCAAAAGAATTTCACCGATAGGAAGAGAAATTTTAAAGACTATCAAATAGGGGATCATGTGTGTGTGAGAATTCGAGCTAAAAAGAGTACGTTACAATGGAGCAGGTGCACCAAGCTGGCACCTCGGTTTTGTGGACCATTTCAAATCTTAGCGAGGGTTGGGACAGTGGCATACCAGCTCGCCCTACCAAGGCATATTCGGGTCCACAATGTCTTCCATGTGTCAGTATTAAAAAGATACGTTTATGATCCTAAGCACATAGTCAGTTGGAAAGATATATAGGTAAAGAAGAATCTTAATTAGGCCAATTAATTGCGATATTAAATGCAAAAATGACTTTAGTTTTGTTGTTTCAGGTCGAACCGGAAGGAGAATTCTTGGTCGAGCCGCTAATTATACTTGAACGAAGATAAGTAATGCTGCGGAAACGAGCCATCACCCAGGTTAAAGTGCAATGGTAGCACTTTGGGCAGATGAGGCCACCTGGGAGGATGAACTGCGCATGAAAGAAGCATATCCAGGGTTGTTTCTAGCTGGAAAACATCAGGACGATGTTTGATTTCAGGGGGGAAGATGTAATGTTCCCAAAAA